>CM076570.1:1030866248-1031192135 GCA_034641835.2 Pinus albicaulis | reverse complement strand
GGAGATAGTTGTCACACCTCCAATTTTCACACCCAACAAAAAATTTTCGTCATGAACTCAGACTTGTAAGTATGGATTTATTATGACATCTCACCTTTTGATCATTAAGCTTGTCACCATCATATACTGTGGCAATTAAATCCTCTGCTCTTACTTCTTACCTTATGTTAATTTCATCTCAAGGGTGAACATATTTTTCATTTCTTGGACCTTTACACATTCTCGCATACCCTTGCAACTTCACCTCGGTCTTGAGGGTCATCTATTTCATTTATCGAATTGTTGAATATAATGGTAAATTATATGGCACGTATAATCAAATAGGAATCAAATCATCCTTGGCTCAAACACAAGTTCGACCCTTCAACACATAGTCACGATTACTCCGCTATGTGTTTCGGTATAGCTTTGAGGGAAATGATTTTGTTTTTATGTTTATATGATTCGACATAGTATTGGGATTTAATTTTTTTCCATACGTTTGGCATTAACCCCCATACACGCTGGTTGACATGACACATATCACGTTACATAAGATTTCCAATCGACTTCAGATATTGTACTGCGAAGTGAAATCCATGTACAGGTAAGGCGTATGGTCAAAATAGATTTTAGTTGTTATGTGTGTCACCGCGGGGTCACTTGTGTCCACGTCAGGCGTCAATATGAGTAACTGAGAGTGGGATAGTCTGTGTAGTTTGCCACACCCCTCCACTCGCTTGACCGGTGAGTCCACGTCAATGTGCTAGCTAAACATGCGGGATGTACAGCAACCATACCCACACAGGTGCCGGAAATATCGACTTGAATTTGGATTTAAAATCCATTAATGTGATACGCAAATATTAACTCACCCCGGCTACTCTCGATCCGTGGCTTGGCTTCCACGATTCTGCCAAGTGGACGGTGGTGATCATGTTTGGATTAGGGTTAAGGCGGTTATCCATGAGTTATAAAAGTCTTCTAGATAGAGCTGAGTCAGGTTTTTGCATTCTTCAGCTCGTGTTGCACCTCTTCGTTTGCCAATTTCTACATTTGGCCGAGGGTTTGTGACTTCTCTGTTGCAGAGAAAGCCATGGCACTTCAGTTCTATCCACCACATCTCAGGTAATTACCTCAGCGTTCAGTTTGACGTTATTGTATGCTTAAATGATTCTGGATGTTGTTCAACTCTGGTCATGCGCTGGCTTTGTGTATGCATTCAATCCTTAATAAAGGATATGTCTCTTATTTCAGGTTACACGACTCATACTCTCAGCGCAATTTGTGATTGAGTTTCGCTTTCAGGGTTATCGTCAACCCTACTCCTGCAGGTTCATAGGATGATACTCATGCGTGTTATGCCTCTGGTGTAGTGGCTTCGCATCCCATCAACAGACGTCTACCCTATCATGGATTTTCATGAGGTAATTTCTTGAGCTTCTCGCCTCTGTTTTAAATTGCAACTTCCTCCTTATTCTGGAGATATTGCGTGTTAATCCCTCTCGGCACACAAATTTGTTTCAGGAACCTACGTATCTGTACCTTGCGTTCCACAGGTATGGTTTTAACCGCTTTAATAATTTCGTTCTTCACTTATGTCCCTACGCTATTTCAAGTTGACTAATCCCCTTTGGTTTTGTTTGCATTTTTTGTTTACAGGTAACCCAATGATTATGGCATGTTCGTAAACCCAGCACTTAATCTTTTAAATCGTGAGGGTTGCTAACGTGGACCTCTTTGTCGTCCAGGTCAGTATTCTTGTGGGATTTATTGCTCTTCTCCTGTTGCGTCGTTGTCATGGGCGTCGAAATCTGATATCGACCTCTTGTACTGTTGCGCAGAAGGCGCTTGTTTAGATTTATTCTGTTGAAGTAGGGATTGCACGTTTAATACTCCAGCCTGATAGGCTCCTTATGTATTTGAACATTATGGGACATGTATATATATAGCTTATGCTGTTAGATTGTCTTTCGATATACTATGCCATAGTATACTTTTACTGGGACTGTAAAAATCGTGCATATAATCTCATACCAGGTTATTTGGCTTTGTTAAATTTTCTCGTCTGAACTTATTTTGTTTTCTGGAAATGCTACTGACATTCCAGATTTCTAACTGGCATACATCAGAATTTACAGGTTGTTATATATGATATTTATCTATTCCTCTGATGTGCTTTGTTCACTCTTTTCCGTGTAATTCTATACTCTGGTATTTATAGCATAATTACAGTTGCCTCTGCTCCTGGTTATACTGATCTGGTTTTATGCCTGACTGTCTAGACATATGAACAGCTTGCTGGACATTTATGAGACCATTTTATCCATAGATGATTACTGTGTATGAAAGTCTATAATTTTTAATTTCTCATTTTTCAAAGGTGTGCAAGCATTGTTCTATTCTCCAGTTTCTTCTCGTTTTATTTTATATCTAGTTACCCATCTGTGGTCTACCTATGTACATGATAATAAATGTTGTGGAATGCTGGTTATGGGATTAGAACCCACTCCATCTCTTCTCTTAATAAATGAAAATAGTGTTTATATAAAGGTATTGTACATATGGATTGAAATAGTTTAGCTCTTTACTACTGTAGTTCTCAACTGCTTGCTCATAATTATTACCTTATGTGTAATCAATCTCTGTGATATGATATTAGAGTAGTTATTCAGGAGACCATAGTTTCTACTACATGTTTTTTATAAATAGGTACTCCTTGAGATCAGTTTATTGATTCTCTCCCTCTGTGTCTTTCATAAACAATATAAGTCTTAATTTATATCCTGCTATAGTTCTGGTATACTATATTGAATTTCATTTCTCTCTAGGGTAGCTGTAAATAAAATTATTCTATGAAACAGAAGCAGAGTAAAAATAAATTCACAGTATTTCCTAAAAGAACAAGGTTTCCTCAGATTTAACCCCACCCTGGGATTAAACATTCTGTGGAATTCCACTTTACAGGTTATTCTTCTACAACTATACAGGATGACCAGGTCACTACCTGGTGACTACATTCTGTTAAATGTAGACTAATAATATTAACTAACTTAGAAGTAAATTTTGTTTTTATATGTAGCCAATTCATACTATAGCAATCAATAAGACAAATTTTCTCAGAGACATACCACATGTGCAGTAGACCAACCTCCCAACCTTAGAGCTCTTCTGTCTCCCAGAACTCACCCCCGAGCTGAGATCACCTCCTATAGCAGATTAACCTCTAATCTGTACAAGAGCAGCTTATTTAAGCTATTGTTCCCCAAAGCATGTTTCTAATTCTGTGTCTAGAATCTCAGGATGTTTTTCTTCCTGTTTGCCTAGGCTTCCCACTTACGGATTCTTTAAAGCTGTTTTATGCTTTTCCTCAGCTTTTCAGCTTTTTACCTCTTCCCAACTACTTTCCTCATCATTGGGGAAATTCAAATTTTTCCTCAAAAATCTAAATTTTAAAACTTACTATCTTCCAAGGATTTTTGAAATATTGTGGGGAAATATTTGCCTCATCCATCCTCAGATTTAGCAAGTGATCTCATCATCTCATTTTTGGTCAATTTGCACCACAATAATTTATTCATTTCCTCAATTAAATGTTTAATTACATTTACCAAATAACTTTCCTTTGGGGTCCACTCCCCTTAGGGTATAAAGTTCAAGTATCTAACTTTGAATTGCAATCACATGAATTGGGGGTGTTACATATTCCCCCTCTTAAAATAAACACCGTCCTCGGTGTTATTATTCAACTACTAGAGTTTATTTTGCAAATAAAAATGGATATTTTTCCATAATTTCAGTCTCTCGTTCCCAGGTAGCTTCTTCAGCAGTAAAGTGCTTCCACTGCACCTTTACTCTGGCTACTGTTCTGCTTCTCAATTCAATTTCTTCCGTCTCTAATATTTGAAGCGGTTCTGGCAGAAACTCCCCTTCTGGTTCCACCTGTACAACATTCCAATCAACTATGTGAGAAGCATCATGCACATATCTTTTTAGCAATGAAACATGCAAGACATCATGAACTCTAACATGGGGTGGTAAGGCCAGCTGGTACGCCACTGGTCCCACCCTTTCTAATATTTCAAAGGGACCACGGTATCGAGGGGACAATTTTGCACAACTCCCAGCATAAAGGGTGCTCTTTTTGGGTTTAATAAGCAGATATACATGCTCCCCAACTTTAAATTCTCTATGCACTCTTTTCTTATCTGCATAACTCTTTTGGCGATCCTGTGCTGTCTTGATGTTCTTTTGTATCTGTTTGACAACTCCTTCCATTTCTTGTAAGGCATCGGGTCCCAACATCACTTTGTCTTCCGGCTGACTCCAGCTCAAAGGGGTACGACACTTCCTCCCATACAGTGCCTCAAACGAACTCATTTTAATGGAGGATTGATAGCTGTTATTATAGGCAAATTCAGCTAAATGTAAGAAATCTTCCCACTTTGAGGGTCTATCCATCACATACATTCTCAGCATGTCCTCCAAAATTTGATTAGTTCTTTCCGTTTGACCATCAGTCTGAGGGTGGTAGGCGGTTCTAAAATTTAATTTAGTGCCCATTCCTCCAAATAACCCCTTCCAAAAGGCTGCTGTAAACTTAGCATCCCTATCAGACACAATCACCTTAGGAACTCCATGGAGCCTTACTATCTCCTTCAGAAACACATTCGCTACTTGAGCTGTTCCAAAGGTAGATTTCACTGGTATAAAGTGAGCAGCTTTGGTTAGAGTGTCTACTACTACCATTACAGAATCATGCTGGTATTTGGTTTTGGGTAATCCAGTAATGAAGTCCATGGAAACGGTGTCCCACTTCCATTCTGCAATGGGCAAGGGATTCAGAAGACCAGCAGGATGCTGATGTTCCACCTTAACTAATTGACATTCCATGCATCGACTTAAATATTCTGCTACCTCTCTCTTCATTCCTGGCCAGAACAGCTTCTTTTTTTAGGGCAGTTAACATTTTCTGATACCCTGGATGGCCTGCATAGGGTTGTTTATGGTACTCATCCAGAATTTCTCTTTTTAAAGACTCTACATTGGGAATATACAATCTGTTCTTATAACAAATCAACCCTTTTTGGTTTTGGGAAAAGTCAGTTTTCTCCTTTTTCTGTAATTTCACCAAAAGTGTTTCATAATTTGGGTCTCGGTTGGTAGCCTTACTCACCAACTCTTCTACATATATCTGAGCACTACTTCCAATATTATTGATATGCTGACAAGCATTTCTACTCAATGCATCAGCAACTTTATTCTCCTTCCCTTTAATATGTTTTATATCCATGTAAAACTCACTTAAAAAGGACAGCCATCTGGCTTGTCTGGCATTCAATTCAGTTTGAGAAAAGAAATATTTGAGGTTAATATGATCAGTCATCAATGTAAATCTTTTTCCAAGAAGATAGTGCCGCCACATTTTCAACGCATGAATAACAGCTGCTAACTCTAAATCATAGGCACTATAATTCTGTTCATGTATTTTCAGTTTCCTGGATTTGTAGGCAATCACTGAGTTTTCCTACAAAAGAACTCCTCCCAATCCTTCTCCGCATGCATCCGTACATACTACAAATTCCTTATTAGGATCTGCAATCTTCAGTATAGGGGCTGTGGTAAGTTTCAGCTTTAATTGGTTAAAACTGTTTTGGCATTTTTCAGTCCATACAAACTTGACACCTTTCCTCTGTAAGGAAGTGATTGGATGTGCTATGGCAGAAAATCTCTCCACAAATCTGCGATAATAACCGGCTATCCCCATGAATGATCTAACTGTTGAAACATCAGAGGGTACTGGCCATTCTTTTATAGCCTTTATCTTCTCCGGATCAATAGCAAGGCCTTGTTCAAAAATAATATGACCCAAGTATTGGATCTTGTCCTTATAGAAATCACATTTGCTAAATTTAGCGTATAGCTAATTTTCCTTTAGAGTTTGCAATACTATCCTCAGGTGTTCCTTGTGTTCCTCTTCACTGTTTGAGTAAACTAAAATATCATCTATGAACACAAGGACAAATTTATCCAAATACTTGTTTAACACACTGTTCATTAGGCACATGAATGTGGCAGGGGCGTTTGTCAAACCAAAAGGTAGAACTACAAATTCGTAGTGGCCATACCGGGTTCTAAAGGCTGTTTTGCTGATGTCTTCCTCTTTAATTCTGAGCTGGTGGTAACCAGTTCTTAAGTCAATTTTGGAGAATACTGAAGCTCCTCTCACCTGATCAAAAAGATCATCAATTCTAGGCAAAGGATATCTATTTTTAATGGTCAACTTATTCAGTTTCCTATAATCGATGCACATCCTGAAAGTTCCATCTTTATTCTTCACGAACAGCACTGGTGCTCCCCAAGGAGACACACTTGGTCTAATATACCCTTTGTCTAGCAGTTCTTACAGTTTCATTTTCAATTCTATAAGTTCAGGAGGACTCATTCGATAAGGTGCTCGTGAAACAGGTGTTGCTCCTGGCACTAGATCGATTGAAAAGTAAATGTCTCTTTTGGGGGGAAGATGAGGGATTTCCTTTGGAAAAACTTCTTTGAATTCTCTTATTACTGGTATAGCATCCAGTAATTCTCCTTCAGTTTTCTGTTCTGTTTCTTCCACATGCACTGCATAAACCTGATATCCTTTTCTAGCTATTCTTTTCAATTGCAAAGCTGAAATTTGTCTCACAAAAATTGGTTTTTGTTTCCTTTTTAGAATGAAAGGTTTCCCTTCCTCATCTACACAGTGCAAGGTCTTATCCCAGAAATTCATCAAAGCCTTCTTCTTTTCCAGCCAGTCCATTCCTATCAATAAATCATATGACCCTAAGGGTAAAATGTTCAAATTTACTTCTGTTCAAAACTCATTTAATTTGATTTCTGTTCTGGGCAGTTTATGTGTTACCTTTCTTTTTGTTCCAGTGGCCAGCTGTACCAGCCATGATTGTTGAAATTTTTCAGTTTTTAAGTTACATTTTTCTACAATCTTTGGACTAATGTAGCTCAAAGAATCACCTGGATCAATCAGAACAAAAACAGGTAGGTCATAAATCTTACCCTCCATTTCCACCATGGTTGCTTGATGTTCTGCTTGCCGATTTTCCAGGGTTGCACTGATAGTTGGTATGTTTCTGGCTATATCATTTACTATTGTCGCTTCCCGATCCCTCATGAGCATATGAACATTTCTATGGGGGCAGTCCCTCAAAATATGGGGTTCTCCATAGCCCCAACATTTCAAGGGCTCCTTCATTCTAACTGTTCCCTCCTTTTTACTATCTCCATCTATTGGTTTCGATGCCACTTGAGACTGTGCAGTTTGACTTTCCTTGGATTTACCAAACCCTTTCCTCTGATGATCTCTGCCAAAATTCTTCAAATAGGCTAGTTTCGGTTTTCTCCCTTTGAATTCATTCTTACTTACCCAACTTTTTCCTTGGTCAGTTTTTCCTTTGAACTGTTGGTAACACAATCTGGCTTTTCTAACAGCTTCGTCCATTTTTTTTTGGTTGTCAAACTCAATTTTCTCTTTGTATATCATAGGAAAACAATTCAGAAATCTCTGTACCTTTGCCTTTTCTTCCCTTATGTAAGGTACATATCTTAACAGATTGATAAATTTAGTAACAAACTCATCGATAGTGAGCTGTCCCAATCTAAGCTCATGAAATTCTTTTTCTTTGTCATCATAGTACAGCTCATTCAAGTAGAGATTCTTGAATTTAGCCTGGAAATCTTCCCAAGTAACTGTCTTTTCATCTATGGCATGCACCATCTTTGTCTCTTCCCACCACAAGGTAGCCTTACCTTGTAGCTGGTAGACAGCTAATCTGGCCTTCAAATTGCTTCCATATTCATAAACCTGGAAATACTTAATCATATTCAGCAACCAGGCTTCAGCATCCTCCTCCTTTTCCCCATCATAGGAAGGAGGTTTGATTTTCCGGAATTCCCCTTGTAATTCCTTTTTCTGCTTATTCTGATGTCGAATAGCATCTTCCTCATCAGAATCATCACTTTTCCTCTTCCCGGAACCTTCACCTTCTTGGCTGTTCCGTGAGGTTAATTCTCTTATGAGCCTTTCCTGCTCCTCACTAGCTAATGACAATCTGTCATTCTGGCTTTTTATCTCAGCCAATTCTTGTTGCAAATTCTGCAACATAGCCATCATGGTCGCATTGGGATCTGGCTCGCCCTGCAGATCTACATAAATTCCACCACCTTCTTCCATTCTATCACCTCACTATACACTACATAGCACAGGTCAGTGAACAGAAAAACAAAACAACAAAAAAAAAACAAAACTTTTGGTACAGCAATAAAATTACACAGTGAATACACAACAATCGTGAGCACAGAGTCACCAGCCCAGTTTTATAACTTGGGCTCTGATACCATTTGTCACACCTCCAATTTTCACACCCAACAAAAAATTTTCGTCATGAACTCAGACTTGTAAGTATGGATTTATTATGACATCTCACCTTTTGATCATTATGCTTGTCACCATCATATACTGTCGCAATTAAATCCTTTTCTCTTACTTCTTACCTTATGTTAATTTCATCTCAAGGGTGAACATATTTTTCATGTCTTGGACCTTTACACATTCTCGCATACCCTTGAAACTTCACCTCGATCTTGAGGGTCATCTATTTCATTTATCGAATTGTTGAATATAATGTTAAATTATATGGCATGTATAATCAAATAGGAATCAAATGATCCTTGGGTCAAACACAAGTTCGACCCTTCGACACATAGTCACGATTACTCCGCTATGTGTTTCGGTATAGCTTTGAGGGAAATGATTTTGTTTTTATGTTTATATGATTCGACATAGTATTGGGATTTAATTGTTTTCCATACGTTTGGCATTAACCCCCATACACGCTGGTTGACATGACACATATCACGTTACATAAGATTTCCAATCGACTTCAGATATTGTACTGCGAAGTGAAATCCATGTACAGGTAAGGCGTATGGTCAAAATAGATTTTAGTTCTTATGTGTGTCACCGTGGGGTCACTTGTGTCCATGTCAGGCGTCAATATGAGTAACTGAGAGTGGGATAGTCTGTGTAGTTTGCCACACCCCTCCACTCGCTTAACCGGTGAGTCCACGTCAATGTGCTAGCTCAACACGCGGGATGTATAGCAACCATACCCACACAGGTGCCGTACATATCGACTTTAATTTGGATTTAAACTCCATTAATGCAATACGCGAATCTTAACTCACCCCGGCTACTCTCGATCCGTGGCTTGGCTTCCACGATTTCGCCAAGTGGACGATGGTGATCGTGTTTGGATTAGGGTTAAGGCGGTTATCCATGAGTTATAAAAGTCTTCTGGATAGAGCTGAGTCGGGTTTCTGCATTCTTCAGCTCGTGGTGCACCTCTGCATTTGATAATTTCTACATTTGGCCGAGGGTTTGTGACTTCTCTGTTGCAGAGAAAGCCATGGCGCTTCAGTTCTATCCACCAGATCTCAGGTAATTACCTCAGCGTTCAGTTTGACGTTATTGTATGCTTAAATGATTCAGGACGTTGTTCAAATCTGGTCATGTGCTGGCTCTGCGTATGCATTCAATCCTTAATAAAGGATATGTCTCTTGTTTCAGGTTACACGACTCATACTCTCAGCGCAATTTGTGATTGAGTTTCGCTTTCAGGGTTATTGTCAACCCTACTCCTGCAGGTTCATAGGATGATACTCATGCATGTTATGCCTCTGGTGTAGTTGCTTCGCATCCCATCAACAGACGTCTACCCTATCGTGAATTTTCATGAGGTAATTTCTTGAGCTTCTCGCCTCTGTTTTAAATTGCAACTTCCTCCTTATTTTGAAGATATTGCGTGTTAATCCCTCTCGGCACACAAATTTGTTTCAGGAACCTACGTATCTGTACCTTGCGTTCCACAGGTATGGTTTTAACCACTTTAATAATTTCGTTCTTCACTTATGTCCCTACGCTATTTCAAGTTGAGTAATCCCCTTTGGTTTTTTTTGCATTTGTTATTTACAGGTAACCCAATGATTATGGCATGTTCGTAAACCCAACACTTAATCTTTTAAATTGTGAGGGTTGCTAACGTGGACCTCTTTGCTGTCCAGGTCGGTATTCTTGTGGGATTTATTTCTCTTCTCCTGTTGCGTCATTCTCATGGGTGTCAAAATCTGATATCGACCTCCTCTACTGTTGCACAGAAGGCGCTTGTTTAGATTTATTCTGTTGAAGTAGGGATTGCACGTTTAATACTCCAGCCTGATAGGCTCCTTATGTATTTGAACATTATGGGACATGTATATATATATCTTATGTTGTTAGATTGTCTTTCCATATACTATTCCACAGTATACTTTTACCGGGACTGTATAAATCGTGCATATAATCTCATACCAGGTTATTTGGCTTTGTTAAATTTCCTCGTCTGAACTTATTTTGTTTTCTGGAAATGCTACTGACATTCCAGATTTCTAACTGGCATACATCAGAATTTACAAGTTGTTATATATGATATTTATCTATTCCTCTGATGTGCTTTGTTCACTCTTTTCCGTGTAATTCTATACTCTGGTATTTATAGCATAATTACAGTTGCCTCTTCTCCTGGTTATACTGATCTGGTTTTATGCCTGACTGTCTATACATATGAACAGCTTGCTGGACATTTATGAGACCATTTTATCCATAGATGATTACTGTGTATGAAAGTCTATAATTTATAATTTCTCATTTTTCAAAGGTGTGCAAGCATAGTTCTATTCTCCAGTTTCTTCTCATTTTATTTTATATCTAGCTACCCATCTCTGGTCTACCTGTGTACATGATAATAAATGTTGTGGAATGCTGGTTATGGGATTATAACCCATTCCATCTCTTCTCTTAATAAATGAAAATAGTGTTTATATAAAGGTATTGTACATATGGATTGAAATAGTTTAGCTCTTTACTACTGTAGTTCTCAACTGCTTGCCCATAATTATTACCTTATGTGTAATCAATCTCTGTGATATGATATTAGAGTAGTTATTCAGGAGACCATAGTTTCTACTACATGTTGTTTATAAATAGGTACTCCTTGAGATCAGTTTATTGATTCTCTCCCTCTGTGTCTTTCATAAACAGTATAAGTCTTAATTTATATCCTGCTATAGTTCTGGTATACTATATTGAATTTCATTTCTGTCTAGGGTAGCTGTAAATAAAATTATTCTATGAAACAAAAGCAGAGTAAAAATAAATTCACAGTATTTCCTGAAAGAACAAGGTTTCCTCAGATTTAACCCCACCCTGGGATTAAACATTCTGTGGAATTCCACTTTACAGGTTATTCTTCTACAACTATACAGGATGACCAGGTCACTACCTGGTGACTACATTCTGTTAAATGTAGACTAATAATATGAACGAACTTAGAAGTAAATTTTGTTTTTATATGTAGCCAATTCATACTATAGCAATCAATAAGACAAATTTTCTCAGAGACATACCACATGTGCAGTAGACCAACATCCCAACCTTAGAGCTCTTCTGTCTCCCAGAACTCACCCCCGAGCTGAGATCACCTTCTATAGTAGATTAACCTCTAATCTGTACAAGAGCAATTTATTTAAGCTATTGTTCCCCAAAGCATGTTTCTAATTCTGTGTCCAGAATCTCAGGATGCTTTTCTTCCTGTTTGCCTAGGCTTCCCACTTACGGATTCTTTAAAGTTGTTTTATGCTTTTCCTCAGCTTTTCAGCTTTTTACCTCTTCCCAACTACTTTCCTCATCATTGGAGAAATTCAGATTTTTCCTCAAAAATCTAAATTTTAAAACTTACTATCTTCCAAGGATTTTTGAAAGATTGTGGGGAAATATTTGCCTCATCCATCCTCAGATTTAGCAAGTGATCTCATCATCTCATTTTTGGTCAATTTGCACCACAATAATTTATTCATTTCCTCAATTAAATGTTTAATTACATTCACCAAATAACTTTCCTTTGGGGTCCACTCCCCTTAGGATATAAAGTTCAAGTATCTAACTTTAAATTGCAATCACATGAATTGGGGGTGTTACAATAGTATAAATGATTCCCTAGATTAATTAAAGCATAATTTTAATCTGCTTCTATAAGAAATAGTTACATGAATAGAAAAATATAGATTCATGTATTAATATTTATTTGCTATGGTAAGTTTATACCTTGCATATGTATATACTGCAAATAGAAATCTAGTGCAGACTCAAGAGAAGAGTTGGTTCAATTATACTGTAAGTTAAAACTAAAAAGAGTATTGTTTTATTTAATAAACATAACAATACTAAATTTGTTCTACTGCATCATATGATATGTTGGCATGAAAGATACAAATTGTACTGAAACTAGAATTAGCATGAAAGATAAACTCTACTAAATTCATGCTAAGAATAATAAGATGCTTTTGATTAAATAAATTGAATTTCTATTTCCTATGAAGAAACTTTCCCACTACTGTTGTGAATAAATTATAAAACCAGAAAGAGATTTAAATGAAGATTGATGACCTTAAAGGTATGAACATGTTAGAATATTAAATAACAATATTATTAGTTGAAATGATAATATGGTAATATTACCACTGTAAAGAGAAAACTTATAGTGTTCATTGGCAGACGTTGAAAATTCTGCTTCAACAGAAAGTTACATACAAATTAAACAGAGAGATACAGTTAAGAAGGAACCATAGACCAAACAAACATAGTACTACATTATTGAATAACAAAGATGATTCATTGCAGATCATCTATATGTAAAAATATATTCTGGAAAATATTCTCTATTCTTCACAAAGTACAACTTGGAAGTATTATTTAAGAGATGAGTTAAAAAATTGGTAGCATAAGGGAGACAAAATTAAAAAAAATTAATAATTCAAGAATGGAAATTGATATGAACTATGGAGTATAATTATATCAGAAAATTCTAATATAAAACTCTATTCTCATAACAGTAGTATTAATACTCTTATCACTTCCTTGTTAATGAATAATAGACAACTATATATCCAGACATTCTTGACAGTAATATATGTAATTACCAAAATGTCGGACAACAATCCTATTACAATACATGCATAACAGTATAGGTACACTCCATTATCCAACACATAGAGTATTTGTTTACAAATGCGAGACTATCCATGATAGGACTGGAAGAAAAAAAAATGCAATGACCGCGTTAAATCTCAAGCATCCTAGTACACCATACCAGCTAGGAGTATTTTCTTATAATTTAGAATATTACAAAATTTACGTATGTCAATATGGACTGGTTGAAAGTCCAGAAAGTGTGAACGTAATTTAAACAGAGAAGCCATAAATGGCACAATCCAATAATTATTTTATAACATATACAACAAGGGAGACTTATATTGATAAGTCGAGCCTACGGAATTAGAAAAATCACATATTCCAGAGGTCAAACAAGGACTGGACTCAACTCAAAATGAGTATATTAAATTATCGATGACGAATTCTGGGTAATAACAAGGTACTAACCTGAATAACAAAAATTTCAATACGGTCAATAGATGAAGTTGTAAGCAATGGATGTAATATCGAAATCGATAAAGTTCAGGTCGCTCGGTAAGAATATACCTACAAAACAATACAAACCAAAATGTAAACCACCGAGAGCCAGAATATGATTGAATTCCAACTATTAAGATCAGTATAACTAGAACAAAAAAGTGTGTATGCAATGAAAATACCTTGAAAGGGTGGCATAAAACCCTCGTCGTGACAACGATTCATTGAACCATGTGGAACACAAGCGTATATGAGAAAAACTTGTTAAAGATAATAAACTGAACTTGTGATAAATGTAATGCCTTAAAGCATGGGCGACCACTCACAGTGAAGATTTCTATACCAATAGGCATCGAATAATTAAAATCATTATATGACTGGCAAACTCATAAAATCAGAGAGAAGAGGCATAATGCGTATAATAACCAAAGGGAAAAACAAACTTTAAATGCACTATAAAGTGGTGATGGAATATTACCTGTGATGCTCGGTGAATTTTTGACTTCCATTAATGATATATAGAGAGCAAAGTAAGATGCACAGAGGTTCGATGGCAAAACCCTTGGAAATTCCACAATAGAGAGGTAAAGGAGCCAAACAAAGTTTGGTAAGGAAAATTCTTCGATTAAATAAACATAGTTTCTCCTAAACCCTAACACGTCCTCACCATCCAGGTGGTGAGATATGAACAAGTCATACTCCAAGTTGGGGTTTGTAAATCGAAAAACAATAAACTTTAATGTAAGTCTTCGAAGATCTACTACTAAAATCCATCCAATTCAATGTGTAGCGATGTAATAGTACCCATAATGCTCTCGAGAACCACATCATAATTAAAATAATGGGAAATGATTTGGATTGAATATCCCGATGAAGAATAGTACCGGTCAAAAATTTAATACGCACTGGCAATGTATTACGGGAAATTTTAATGGAGTTGACACATAAAGATCGCGGTGAAAAATGCGTACATACAAGTCAAAACTTGTTATAATCCATGAAATTATAAATCAAACTCGTTAGATAATAAGCAAATATATATGTGATAGAGTTCATACGAAACGATATATGGTATGGACTATAGTTAATACCATAATGAAATTCGTGGTCGAATAATAGTCGAAAGGAGTAACGTTTGGAATGGAAATCCTATGGTAAACGTTTTTAATAAATTCGATATCTATATCAAATAGATTGAAGTCAAATAAATGGATTTGGGAACTCCTAAAATGCACATAGATAAATTAACTTCTAAAAAAAAAATGGGGAAGGCTACTGGCGAAGTTAACTGCTAATAGAAAAAAATCCCAATGGTAAAGATGACAGATTTACCTATGTGTCATGGGAGAATTTTTATAGGATATATCAAACTATCTTAACGAAATTAGACCATAATTAATGAAAAAAAGTTAGCAGTGTTGAGGTGTGTGACAAAATGGTATCAAAGCTCATGTTAGAAAAACTGGGCTTTTGTTGTGCTCACAATATAAATTATGTTTTCGAGAAAATATATATATGTGTGTGTGTGTGTGTGTGTGTTACTCATGTTGTTTTGTTTAGTGTACAGTGGTACTGGAACTAAAAATTTAATGGCTGAAGGAGATGAAATTTATGTTGATCTGGGTGATGGAGATAACACGTCGGATCCCAACGCTCCTTTGATGGCAATGTTGCACAAGTTGCAATGGGATATGGCTAAGCTAAGAAGCCAGAATGATAGGCTATCATTAGCTAGTGAGGAGTAGGAAAAAATGATAAGAGAGATGACCTCACGGAACAGCCAAGAAGGTGACGATTCTGGAAAGAGGAGGAAGGGCAAGTTCTGAGATGATTCTGAGGAAGATGAAGCTATTAGACATGAGTCTAAACAGAACAAGGAATTACGGGGTGAATTCCAAAAAATTAAACCTCCCACCTATGATGGGGAGAAGGAGGAAGATACTGAGGCATGGCTGTTGAATATGATTAAGTATTTTCAGGTCTATGAATATGAAAGGAATCTGAAGGCTAGATTAGATATCTATCAGTTGCAGGGTAAGGCTACTTTTTGGTGGGAGGAGACAAAAATGGTTCATTCCATTGATGAAAAGACAATGAATTGGGAAGATTTCCAAGTCAATTTTAAAAACTGCTATTTGAACGAACGTTATTATGATGATAAAGCAAAGGAGTTCCATGAAATCAGATTGGGACAACTCAACATAGATGAGTTTTTCATCAAGTTTACAAATCTGTTAAGGTATTTTCCTTATATTCGTGAAGAGAAGGCAAAGGTACAAAGCTTTTTCAACTGTTTGCCTGCTGTTTAAAAAGAGAAAATAGAGTTCGATAATCGAAAAACTATGGATGAAGTAGTGAGGAAAGCTAGATTATGCTACCAGAAGTTTAAAGGAAAGAGTGAACATGGAAAAAACTAGATAAACAAGGGTGAATTCAAAGGACAGAAACATAAACCAGCTTACTTGAAGAACTTTGGTAGGGATCATCAGTGGAAAAAAATTAACAAACCAAAGGAAAGTCAAACTTCTCAGTCCCAAGTTGGTTCAAAACAAATAGAATGGGATAATAAGAAGGAAGGAACAGTCAAAATGCAGGAACCTTTGAAATGTTGGGGTTGCGGAGAACCTCATCTGCTAAGGGACTGTCCACACAGAAATATTCAGATGATTATGAGAGATAGAGAAGCTACCACAGTAAATGATATTGCAAGGAACATACCCACTATCAGTGCAACCTTGGAGAACCGACAAGCAGAACACCAAGCTACTATGGTTGAGATGGAAGATAATATTTCTAACCAATATGTTATAGTTTTAATTGATCCGGGTGCTTATTTGAGTTATATTAGTCCATAAATTGTAGAGAGATGCAATCTCAAAACTGAAAAATTTCAACAGTCTTGGTTGGTCCAGTTAGCCACTAGCACCAAACGAAAAGTAACTCATAAGTTACCTCAAATAGCAATCAAATTAAATGATTTTTAGACAGAAGTAAATTTAAACATTCTTCCCTTAGGCTTATATGATTTTCTAATAGGAATGGACTGGTTAGAAAAGAGAAATGCTATGGTGAACTGTTGGGATAAAACTCTACATTAAACAGATGAGGAAGGGATACCCTTTATACTTGAAGGAAAACCAAAACCAATCTCTGTAAGACAAATATCAGCTCTGAAATTAAAAAGAACAGCTAGAAAAGGATATCAATTATATGTTGTACATGTTGAAGAATTAGGACAGCAACTTGAAGAAAACCTGTCAGACACTTTACCATTGGTAAGATATTTCACAGAAGCTTTTCTAGATGAGATTCCTTGTCTTCCCCCCAAAAGAGAAATCGATTTTTAAATTGATTTGGTGCCAGGAGCAACACCTGTTTCTAGAGCCCCTTACTGGATGAGCCCCCCTGAACTCATGGAGTTGAAAATGAAATTGCAAGAATTGTTGGATAAAGGTTACATCATACCAAGTACGTCCCCTTGCGGAGCACCGGTGCTGTTTGTGAAAAAGAAGGATGGAACCTTCAGAATGTGCATTGACTAGCGTCAACTGAATAAGCTGACAATCAAAAACAGATACCAATTGTCTAGAATAGATGACCTTTTTGATCAGGTGAGAGGGCCTTCAGTATTTTCTAAGATTGATCTGAGGACTGGTTATCACCAACTTAGAATTAAGGAGGAAGACATCAGTAAAACAGCTTTTGGAACCAGATATGGTCACTATGAATTTGTAGTCCTACCTTTTGGTTTGACAAATGCCCCTGCCACTTTTATGTGCTTAATGAACAAAATTTTGAACAAGTACTTAGATAAATTCATACTAGTGTTCATAGATGATATTATTTTCTATTCAAAAAGTGTGGAAGAGCACAAAGAACACTTAAGCATAGTTTTGAAAACTTTGAAAGAAAACTAGGTATTGTTACACTAAAAACTGTTATCCTGACATTTTGCTATGAGTATGAGCTCATTATTACTCATACTTCCTCCTTTTGCAAGTCTAACATATCAGTTCCTCATGTCAAGCTTTCAAAATCAGAGAAAAGTTCCTAAAAATCCCCTAAACATTGGTATCGCACTTTCTCTATTCATTGCCTGCGGTCCCGCACCTAAAGTTCAGCTCTCCTGCGGAACCATACCGCACGTTCTTTGTGTTATGGGTGCGGACCTCTGTAAAACTCAAAAAGGCGAGAAAGTAAAGATAAAAATTTGATTTCAGATGAATTCTAGAAGATTCTAGATGGGAATTTTCGGGAATGGATACACTTTGAGAAGGTTCATGCATCCCTCACTTGATGGAGCTAACCCCTTGATGTAAGGAGCTAATCCCTTTGAAGGAGGGTTAGATCCCTTCATATTTGGAACAGAAAACCTCCTCTTTTCAACTATAAAATGAGGCCTTAGGTAGCCTCAAAGGGAGTTCAATATTTAAGATATTTGAGGTTAAATGCTCTTGAGATTCAGACTTAGTTAAACAAGACTTTCTGTGAGGTTAAATAACTCACCTCTATCCATCTTGGTTCAAAGAGTGCAATGCTTGTCAAAGTAGAAGAGATTCCTGCTTCGGACACTAAGAGGACTTGCACGACATCAAGGCACAGGTTGTAAAGGTTTTCTTTTATTTGAAGTTAATACAAATATACTCATTTCTCTCATTAAACTGTCTATTCATGGTTTATTTAATAAATTCCTTGATCATTATGATGAGTATGGTTTATAATAATGTCTATACAGGTGCTGTGTAATATTTTTGCTTGTTTGTGACTGCAGATTCACGAGGAACGTTCTTTCAAGTGCACGGGAAGGACTTCAACGAGATCAAGCAAGCGCTGGACATAAGGTAGGCCTTGCACCTATATAGTGTTTTTATGAATCTTGTATGCTTAGAGAGAGATTAGTATAATTGGCTGTTTGTTGCTAGTTACTTTTAGTACTAGAGAGATCGGTTTTGTCCGCAAGAAGGATTAATCTACACAACAAAATGGCGACTCCGCTGGGGAAAGAACTTGTTGTTTTTGGTTCTCTTTTATTTTTGATTTGAGGAAACATTTTTTCCTGGTTTTTGATTGATACATATCTGTCTGGGTAATTTAGATTTTCCCTATTTTTGAAAATTTAGAAATATTTTAAGTTTTTCTATAATTTTTCCTAAGACTGCACTCTGGCTTATTTTGACAGTGCGGGCAGGTTCGCACTTTCTGTAGAGAATACAGTGCGGGACCACACCTGTCAATATTGGTTTCCTGCGGACCCTGTGAAAATTTTAGAAAACTTCTAGATTTCTTTCTCTAGTTTATTTTTATTTGGATTTAGCTCTTTGGTTTCTGCCCAGATTGATTATTGTTTCTGTCAAGAATTTTTTGTGAATGAACTCCAACAGTATTGATGTTTTGATGATTTTCTAGAAGATTTTTCATTTTGGATTGTTTTTCCACTTAGTCTTTGTAGCGTTTCGAAGCTTTGACAGTTTGAAATATCTAAGATTACATTGATCTCTTTTTGTCTTTTTGAATCTGACCTAATTATGAAAACATCCTTTATTGAGAAATAGAGCCTTTTGTTTCTTTGCAATCTTCGAAAAAACTTGGTTGAAAGTTTTGAATTTAATTTTTATAGAAAAAAAATATTTTGAGTGTTTTTGATCTGTTTGTTATTCTAAACAAATAGACTCTTAGTTTGCTGAAAAACTAAGGAAAACATTCTTCAAAAAATATTAAAACTTTTACTCAATTTAGATTGTTTAAAATCATAGTTCTCAAGATTAGATTTTGTAGTTTTGGGTAGTTTTTTAATTTTTATAGCTTTCTTTCGGAGGAAAATTGTTTTGTAGCTTCAAGTTTCGAAAGAAAAATGATTTTGTTATGAGCTTGATATATATCATCAGTGAAAAGACAAAATATTTTCTTTCAATCATTCTTCATGTTTAAATAAGGAATTGTTTATTAAAAGAATTGCATTCTCCAACTCTTTCTTAGATAGAAATTCATTGAAAGAAAAAGAGTTGATTATCATTCTAGGTGCATTTTAGTGTTTTTGGAAATCGAGTCTTCACATCATCCAAAGTTTCATTTTCGAACCCATTGACTTAAGAAACAGCTCATAAAAGTAACGCTTAATTAAAATTCATCTAGTAATCTTTTATTTCTAGGGCTCTTATCAACAACATAGCTTAGGCTAGTATCTTGGAGTAGGGAGTAATTAAATCTCCAAGATAGTAATTAACTCTCCAATTGTGACATCTATGCTCTGGGAAGCTCCTCCTAAAGGAGTCAAGCATGAGATCATATCTGAACCAGTGGGGTAATCAATCCTTCCTCATTGGGAACGATAGAAGATATACACGTATTAACAATGGTAAACCTGGGATAGACCATTGTCGAGGAGCCTGGGGTCACTTGTCGGTAAACCTTGGATTATTTCAAGGAGCCTTCAAGGGGATTGAGCTTTGTTACTCTGCCCTTGCGTGTGTGTCGGATCGTAGACTGTTCCCCTAGGTATATTTGTTTCAGTTGATAACCTTAGTTGCCATAATCTTTAGGATTCTTTCCTAAGGTGACGGTGGAGGGAAGATCCCACTGTACCTGGAACAGACGTCAGCTAGACTCACTTGGACTCTCCGGAGGGTTATTTTCACTCAAGATGGTATAGTGAAGAAACTTGCACCGGTCTGTTTCATTAAGCAGGTTGTCGGGGTAACTGTTCCAACTTCCCTTTTCGTGTTAAAACTCTACTAAGTTGGATTTCATCACCAACTAGTGTTTTTAGTGCGGAAATTTACTGTTTGTGTGTGGTTTGAACTCTTAGATTTTTAAGCGTATGATTCAATTGTTTGTTTCCTAGAGACTTTAGGTGTTTTCATTGAAATTTTTCTTTGTTTGCGTGTGATTAGATAATTTTTAATCGTGGTGGAATTGCCGAGACAATTCCGGAGAATACAAGGGAAACCCCCTGAATATTCACCAAGTCAACTTTAAGGGCTTCGTGCTCTGGTATCATCCAATAGTAGTAGAATTAGATCAACAGAAATTGGAAGTTCATCTATAGTTATACATCTTGATCATCAAATACCTACAACAGAATACATTCAAGAACCGATTTCAGTTTCTGAAGTTACTGAAAGTATTTCTCCTTCTGGTGAATTGTCTGACGAACCTGAAATATCTAAACCTGAAACTGAATCTTCTATTTTGGAAACATCCTTAGGATTTATTACACCAATTTCTAGCGATCCAGGTTCACCTAGGGTAAGAAATATCGTTACATACAATCTTCCCTCTGGACTTATTTCTATTGAAGAACTTACTAATCGAGACGAAGACATATCTCTTCCCGACTCCCCTCAATCGTTAAATCTTAGGGAGCGTGAATCTATTTTCTACAACCCCATTTGAACTAATCCTTGGTATCTCTCTTTAACGAACTTTTTAGAGAATCTGGGTCTTGATTTTTATCCACCTCGAATTCCATTTCATCCTACACCCAGAGGTTATTATCCATCATCTTTTATGGCAGGAGAGTCATCCATGTTTTCTCAAACGCCGGAATCATTTTTACACGGGGGTCCTTCTGTTCCTTTGGGATATCAGTCTTTGTCTAGTACTTTCTTGGGAGCAACTCCTCAACCCATCGAAAACGTGTTATCATCTGGTCTTGATGGACTTAAAAATGAAACATCGAACGCAGATAAAATATTTATGATGTCTGGTAATATTCCAAATCCTCAAACTCAAGGCAGTCAGTTTCCTTCTGGGGGACAGCCTCAAGGAAATCCGTTACCGCCTGGGGGGCAACCTCAGGGTAGTCAGTTACCGCCTGGGGGGCAACCTCAAGGTAGTTAGTTACCACCCAGGGCACAACCTCAAGGTAGCTTTTTCCCAGGACAAACTGTTGAATCATATTATTTTGGGGGACAACCCCAAGGACAGTACATACCTCAGGGTTATCAACCTCAAGGATAGTACATACCTCAAGGTCAACCCCAAGCATAATATGTTCCTCAGGGTCCTTATCAACCCCAGTCTCAGTACGCGCCTCAGGGTTATCAACCTCAAGGTCAGTACCCAATTCAAGGTTTCCAACAGCCTTCTGGTCAACCATATATTCAAGGAGCCAGAAATTTACCACTTACTAATCAACCCTACGTTCAACCAGGTTTTGGTCCTTACGTTCAACATTCTATGGGAAAATACCCCGGAACTATGGTATGGGATCCGTCCCAATATCAACAGCCTTTGCAGCCTAATGTGCAGTTGCCTTATCAACTTGGAAAACCTTTGGTTTCTGGTCCAACCCAGCAACCTGTTCAAACAGCTATTCAAACTCCTCCACCTAGTTCAGTTCAGCAGACTGGGCCTAGTACACCCCAGACTCCACCTCAAATTGCTGTAACTGCTGCAATGTCTGTTCAACCTGTCACACCTGTTTCTGGAGTATCTGTAGCACCGACTTCTTCTATCCCTGTATCCGTGAAAATCCCTCAAGCCTCTGTACCTCAGTCAAGACCTTCCATTCAGACTACAGTTCAGATGCCTGCAGAACAAGCTGGTACAAGTACAGTTGTTACAAGTCAACCTCAATTTACGTATCAACCATACCAAGGATAGCCGCAATTCGGTCCCTATGTACAGAATCCGAACTATCAGTATCAACCATACCCTGGTTATACTTATCAACAACCTCAGTATGGTCTGGTTCATCCTGGTTTTCTGGGAGGTTACACAATACCTAATGCAAATCCGATTCCTAGTTATCCTGGGTATCCGCCTCCTGGATCTTCTTTGGCTTCTCAAGGTTTTCGTGACCCTAACCGTCAATTACCGTTTATTGCAACTTTGGACTTACCTGATTTGACGCGCCTTACGAATGATCCCATTTTTTATTATCAAAACTGGCCGCCAATGCCTCATAAGTTGCTGAGTGATATACCAAAATTTGAAGGTAAGTCAGGAGAGGATCCATCGAATCATGTTATGAATTATCACCTTTGGTGTGCATCTAATTCAATTATTGATGATTCGATTCGTTTATGTATTTTCCAAAGAACTCTCATAGGTTTTGCAGCCAAATGGTACATTGAGTTGCCACGAGGCTCGTTTCATAACTTTAGTCAGTTAGCAACTGCTTTCTTGACTCATTTTCAGTTTCCTGTCAGATACGACAATGGCACGGAATTATTAACTTCGCTAAAACAATCTACGTCAACGTATATTTCTGATCATATTCATGAATGGCGACGTAGGAGGCGTTTGGTGAAATTTTATATTCCAAATCAAATTTTGGCATAATGGTTTGTTAAATAATTTTTACCCAAGATCACTGAAGATGTAGCTAAGGCTGGTGTTGTTACTGAAGAGCAAGTAATTGCCCAAGCTCAGTACCTTGACCTCGTATATACACAGTCAGGTACTTTACATGAGAAATTCTTGATCTTCTAAAGCAAGGTCAAATAGCTGCAGCTCCTTCCAGGTCTCATGCCGCTGATGGTATGATTCATATAGTCAATTCTAAAAGAAAGAAGAAATCTTCAAAGAATTCTTCTCCTATTATCACTTTACCAAATTCCCCGAAAGGAGAATCTTCCCGTGAAGTTTCTGCCGATATTCACGTCGTAGAGACATCTACGACCAAATCGAAATCCGGTGGTAAAAAGAAAGGGAAGAATAAAAACGAAAATAATTCGAAAGAGAAAACTGATAAAGATGAATCCAATGACGAAAAACGTAAACCTCGTTATCTTTGTTTCATTTGTGAACAAGATAATTTCATGAAAGAATGTCCATATCGAGCTAAAGTTACGAAATTCGTTAAAGGACCGCAACAACCTGCTGTCTTGAAGGATCCTTTTCCAATTTAAGATAGTAAGCTGATTAGTTCTTCCTCGACTACTTTAGAAGAGCCTATTATGATGATGTCTCATGTAAGGGTTGCGACGCGATTGCAAGATTACGGTTCTAAGAATCCTGTTGATGGTAAATAAGTAGAATCTTCTAATGCAAACACATCAACTACACCTTCTCCTGTTTCTGGTCCGCTACAGATTGAGAAACAAAATCCAGACCTAATAATCAAACCGCCTGCTAAAGGTGTTCTTCGTAAATCAGCTTTCATGCGAGAGCTGCTCAGAATTACAACATTGTTGAAGACTTAGCTGTTTCTCCTTCAACAATGTCGGCTTTGGAAGTGTTGCAATCGTGTCCAGCACAGCGTAAATTATTATTTTCTGCCATAGGAGCTATCGATGTTCAGGATTCTAACCTTATAATCTTCGATTTAGAAAATAGTACACCTCACCTACCTCACCAAATGGCTTTCCAGATTCTAGTGTTCGTAAAAAACAGACCAATCTTCCGGACTGTGATTGATGAGGGAGCTTCAACATGTATTATGTTGATTCAGTGTTGGAAATTGCTTGGTTCTCCTACACTTAACCAAGCTCCGACAATTCTAACGTATTTCTTGGTTTACTAGGACCTTTTTCCTTTCCTCCTCCTAACGTATCGCCTTCTACTGCAAATATTCACATGATTTTGTCAGACAATGTTATGTTTGATGATCCTTGGATCGTACCTTTCGAATCCGAGATTGATTCATTTGATGGCATGATGCCTTTGAGTCCATTTGAAATTGCGTATCAGGCTGTACAGTCACTTTCCAACCCCTCTTCAACCAAAACTGATCCAATGAATGGGATCCATGAGGAATCACTTTCTATATCTAGTGCAGTTACAACGACATTTCCTGAACTTGTTCATACAGATGAGAAAATTCGTGAGTTTTTGTCTGCTGATGATTTACCATGGGAAGATCTACATCATCGATCTTCATTTTTACCTGAGCTAGATCATTTTGAAGATGATTTCGCTTCAATTTTTACTGTTGAATATGTCAAAGAACCTCAGAATCCATTGCAAAATCCTTATTCTGAGTTAAATTTGGAAAATATATCTCGAACGGTTCCCATTGACATTTCAGTAAAACCAGGAATAATTGAAAACATTCATATAGGTGCTTGTTGTACTGAAGATGAAATTAAAGATTATAAAGCCCTATTTCAAGAATTCCGTGATGTGTTTGTCTGGTGTTATGAAGAAATGCCAGGAATTGATCCATCGATCATTGTTCATGAGATTAAGACTTACCCAGATGCTAAACCTGTTCGTCAATGATTACGTCAAATTCATCCTAGAAAAGCTGTTGCTATAAAAGCAGAAGTTGAAAAATTACTTTGCCCAGGATTCATTTATCCAATTCCCTTAATGGATTGGGTATCGAATATTGTTTCTGTAACTAAAAAACAAGGAACGATAAGAGTATGTATCGATTATAGGGATATTAATCGAGCGTGTCCAAAAGATAATTATCCAACTCCCTATATCGATCAAATAATCGATGATTGCACTGGTAGTGAATTGTTTTCCTTCATGGATGGCTTTTCCGGCTACAATCAAATAAAAATACTCCCTCCTGATCAACCAAAAACAGCTTTTATTTGTCCATGGGGAACATTTTCTTATTGTAAACTACCTTTTGGATTAAAAAACACTGGAGCAACTTTTCAACGGGCTATGTCTTATGAATTTCATGACATTAAGCACACTTTCCAGCCATATCTTGATGATTTACTTGCTCATTCATTATGTAGGGCCGACCATCTCACTCATTTACGAGCAATTTTTATGAGATGTAGGCATTATCGGATAAGGTTGAATCCGCATAAATGTGTTTTCTGCGTAGAATCAGGTCGGTTACTGGGATTTGTTGTTTCGAAAGTAGGCATTCACATCGATCCATCGAAGGTCAAAGCCATTGTTAAATTTCCTCCTCCTTTGACTTTACGCCAACTCCAAAGTTTGCAGGGGAAAGAAAATTTTTTACGTAGGTTTATTCCTAACTATGCCGAGCTTACAAAGGGTTTTACCCGGTTGTTGAAACAGAACATTCCATTCTTTTAGGACGAGATCACTGATCGATCTTTTGATGCACTTAAACACGCGTTGACCCATGCACCGTTACTGCATCCTCCCAACTACAACCAAGATTACATTTTCTAACTTGCTGCTTCTCATTCCACCATTGGGATGGTACTAGTTCAGGAAGATGAATCTCACAATGAACATGTGATTTATTATCTTAGTCAGAATCTGCATCCGACTGAAATCAAATACACACATGTGGAGAAATTGGCCTTGGCAGCTGTTCAAGCTGTCCAACGTTTTAGACATTACATCTTGTTAAGTAAAACCACGATAATTTCTAATTGCAACCCTATGATGTATATTTTGACCAAAAAATTGCTAGGGGGCAAATATTCCAAATGGATAGTTATCCTGCAGGAATTTGACTTGGAATTTGAAAAATCCAAGGCAAAGAAATCTTTGGTATTTGCGGAACTGATGTGTGATTTCCCCTCTACTGATACTGAAACAGTGGCAGAAGAGTCCATTGCAGACGAATCTTTGTTTCTCATCAGTACACTTGATCCTTGGTATGGAGATATTATTGTTTATCTCCAAACCCAATCTTTTCGGCCTGACATCTCACGAACTCAGCGACGGAAAATACACTTCCAATCCCAACAGTATAATATCATTGGTGATACACTTTATCGTCGTGGAGCGGATTCTGTTTTCCGACGTTGTCTAACTCATGAAGAAGCTGAAAAGGTGTTAAATGACTGCCATTCTGGAGCATGTGGCAGTCATATGTCTGGGTATGCCACAGCCAAAAAGATATTGCGTGCAGGTTATTTCTGGCCAATGTTGTTCAAAGATTGTATTTATGCGGTTCAGAAATGCCACAACTGTCAAATTTTTGATCGAAAAATGCGTGCGCCACCCGCTCCTCTTCACCCTATAAATTTTTTTGGTCCTTTTTCGAAATGGGGTATCGATTTTATTACATGTAACCCTCACTCGGCCGGGGGGCATGCCTATATTATCTTAGCAGTAGATTATTTTACAAAATGGGCCGAGGCGATGCATACATTTTCAGCTGACGGCAAGACTGCTGCAACTTTCATATTTAATCACATAATTGCTAGGTTCAGTGTTCCTCAAGCTATTATTACGTATCATGGAAGTCATTTTCGAAATGTCATGATGACTGAAGTGACAGACCAGCTTGGCTTGCGCCACGATAGTTCTACTCCATATTATCCGCAAGCCAATGGTCTAGTTGAAGCCATTAACAAAGTTTTAGTCACCATGATCAAACGAATCATTGGTATTCACAAGACGAATTGGCATTCCATGTTATTTTCAATGCTTTGGGCATATCTAACCTCAGTCAAAACATCAACGGGTTTCACTCCTTTTCAACTGGTTTACGGTCTGGAAGTTGTGTTTCCGATTGAATACGAAATACCGTCACTAAAATTAGCCGTAGAATTACTTCCAGCTACATCTGAAGAGGAGAAACGTTTCTTGTACTTAGCCCAATTAGATGAGAATCGACGAAATGTTGCAATAGAAAACGAGGCTCATGTTAAAAGGATAAAATCTCAGTATGATAGAAGTGTGACCCCTCGAAATTTTTTAGAAGGAGACCTAGTTTTACTTTATGATCAAGCTAACGACAAGCTAGGAGCTGGGAAATTCGTGCCTATGTGGCATGGTCCTTACATTGTTAAACGAAAGTTAGCAAAAGGGGCCTATGAGTTGATAGATTTTGAACAACATAAATACTGCTGGTGTGTTTTAGATTAGAAAAGTGTGCCTAGTTTAGAGAGTGTGTTTTTATCACTATCCCTGCTTATCTGAGTTTTACTCTTGATATTGCAGATGTCGACGTCTCTTCAAACCTACATTGGTTTTGCTGATGGTGCTTGTCGTAGTACACGGAACATTTCTTCCGCAGCCTGGGTTATCTATTCACCCTCTAACGAGTTAGTATCCATGCATGGGGTAAGCCTTGGTCAAAAAACGAATAACATTGCGGAGTATAGTGCAGTGATTGAGTTATTATCTGAATCCATATCATTTGGAATTTGAAGTTTGATTGTAAGGTTGGATTCTGAACTTGTTGTATTACAGCTTAACATAGTTTATACCATTAGCAATCCAATGTTATTACGGTTATTTTTAAGAGTTCTTCTTTTGGAACGTGAATTTGATGACATTGAATATCAGCATATTCCAAGACATTTAAATACATTAGCAGATTCAATTGCTTCTAGTATGATAAATAGACATTTGCAATAATAAAAACAGTAAATCAAATGCATTCATATATGTACACAGATAGCTGGCAAATAGTGATATATCATAGTATAGGAATGTTTTCAAAAAATATACATCGTCTTCGATCATAGGTTGGAAACACCTTATGATCGGAAAAAAATGATAACTAAAAAGTCAAAATATGAGTCTACACGATCATTCCATCACTGATGATGATCACGATAAGAAACCACTGCTCGGGCTACCCTGCATAGGAACCTCCTAAAAGGTCCTGGAACTCCAATCACATATCTCTGCAACCTGAGAGGAATGACATCTATGATCGTCTATGGAATATCTAGAGTCAAGCGCTCTAGATGATGCTCTAAATCAGTCAAAATCTCTGCTGATTGGCCTGCTGGGGCTGGTGCAGCTGCAACTGGTTGTCTTCTCTCGTAAGGTTGGAGATGGGATGGTCTTTGTGGACCCACATCTGTATTCAAAAAAAATTTGGTTATTAGTTTTCAAAGACGATAAAAAATTAAAAAAAAAATTAGAATTTAGCAAACGTTGAGAAATGATTGTACCTGAATCATCCCACTGTTCCCCTGCTGGGAGAACCATCTCTCAGTCGTTGCGGAAATCTATCCCGGCGTATGGAAAATCCTCTATCACAAAAATTTTGCGATCTAGCCAACTAAAATATGAAGGAGGAAATCGGACAATCTCAGTACCCTCGATAGCATGACGAGCCATCAATGTGGACCAACGAACCAACCTCGGTTCTCGAAGTCGACCGGCATCAACAGCAATAATCTGTGGAGCTAACATGGGGATCCTATCTAGAGCAAAAGAAACAACAATGCATCTGTATCCAAAGTTATTCAGTTTCCCATTTTTTGCTTTGGTTAGTTGGCCTTTTACATTAGCCAACACAGCTTCACACCAGTTAAAGACGGTGCCGTGAAAACAGTCCATGACAATACGCATTTGGGAACCGATAGCTACATGCAGTGCAACACTCCCACACAGTTTGGTAACAGTAAAAGCAATAACCTTCAATTCAGGACGGATGATGTGTTTTATGTCAATCTATTTGTCCCGAGGATTTTCCTGGTCATTGCAGAATTCTAGTTGGAGATTAGCGACAGACTGGCCACCTGGCCTAGTCCCAAACAAAGAAACTTGTTCGCCCCTCTTGGAAAAACCAGTCAAGAAATATATATCCTCCAGCTCAATTTCGAGCCGGTGGCCACCAATAAAGAAGCATTGGTCCTGCACATTCCATCTGTTCACCAACCATGTTAGGAGTTCTACTTGTGCCCTCATGCCTGAAATGGCCCAAAATTTGTACAAGCCACATGCTCTTAATGCCTGTTGTGTGGGAAAATGGAGTATGGTGGCTTCATCCACTTCCTCGTGCTCATGTTCTCGCCAGATCAACATCTTGTCAATCCTACAATGAATTAAAAGGCAAGTTAGAACAGTCTTATTTGAAATTTTTTGGCAAACAATTGAGAAAAATGTTTTAAATCCAACCGCGCGGGTACCACACCTACGCTTTGTAAACAATGCGTAGATACGCACGCGTACTGTGTGCCGGGTGCAGAACCCATGAATTTTTTCTTATAGAAAAAAAGTCGGGGTCCGCAGGTAACGTATGTCACACCTGCGGACCCTGCGGGCGAACTTTTAAACCATTTTTTGCCCCAAAAATACAAACTAAAGCCTAAAAACAAATTTGAAACGAATGAAAAACAAGATTGAGAGGTTGTGGATAACCTAGGAATGACAGTTCTCGATTCCAATGGACGGATTTTCCAGAATCTTCACAGGAACTTTCTTACCCAAAAGCTTTTACTTTTCACTTTAGAACTGAACGATAAAAATGAAATTGAAAAAGTCCTTTTCATAAGTTTTTTCAAATGGATGAATTTTTAATTTACTTATTTTTCACTTTAAAAAGGGTATTTTTTAAAGCATTTTTACTTATCTTAAACAGGTATGTGTAATGTTTCAAGTTTTTGTGCAGAAACTAGATTTTTCAGGAGAATTGATCGTTTTTCAACAAAGAGCATACTTTTATCACTTTTTTGGACTCTTTCAAAAATTTTACGAAAAAGCGAAACATTGGAGTCAATTTTGGTTATTTTCAAGACTCGTTAAACTCATGAAAATCCTGAGATCATTTTGATATTTTTCATTCTCGTAAAACATATAAAAATGCCGAGTTCTTTCTGTCTTTTCCTGCTCGTAAATTAAATTGAAAGTCGGCCATATGAGTACATTTTTATCCCTTTTTCGAACTCATTCAAACTTACAGAAAAAACGAAACCATGTATTTCTCTTTTAAGCCCTTTTCAGACTCTCTAAACATGAAAAGGTTGTCGAGTACTTGACTATTCGAACTCGTTAAAGTAAATGAATAGTCATCCCTTCAGTATAAGTTTACCCCTTTTACGGACGGAAATGGACTATTTACAAAAAATGTATACGTTGACTAATTACAGTCAATAGAGTTCTCTCCCAAATTATTTTATCCTTTTTCGGGCTCGAGAGACTAAATTTAGGAAAAAGTATACCCACGGATTTTTCTTAAGTTTTTCTTCTGACTCCCTAAAACTGAAAAACACCGAGTTTCTCCTATACTGGACTCATTAAAACTTAACAGAAAAGGACCTGTTTAATTTTCAACAGGAACGAACCACTCCTTTTTAGAGTTTGAATATCAAACTAAGTTGGACTCATCCGAAGGATGAGCTTATAATCAAGCAAATGTTATCCTCCTCAAGCTTGTCAAAAAATAAAGAGGTACTTGCCAAAAATGGTGGGGGAAAAAGAGAGAGAAATGGGTGTGTTTGTTATATTTTAAATTTTTCAAAAATTCAGTCAACCACTCTTGAACACGACACTTTCATTCACCTGGGTTGGGAAATCCTTTGCCTAACAGTTAATCAAACCACATTGAAAGTCTTCAGCCGGTTTCTAGGTATTAGCTTTGGGTCAATTGTTACCAAACCATCTGCAGTGTCGTTATGTGTTCAAGAGGACAGTTCAAATAAACCATTCATCTGCAAAATATCTGTCATTCATTATTGACCATCACTGAGTCAGTGTTTGCCAATATATTTTCAAAACTTGATCTATGATTTCGTGTTGTGGGCTTGCCTACGATAGATCACTTTCTATCGACATCAACACATTATCTAGGAAGTTGATCTAGAAATTGTCAGTACCTTGAAATCTGCATGCCTCAATGGCAGGTTTCTCGCCTTCGACGATAGGTTGCATCATTGACCTTCGATCGAATGATTCCGTGAAATGTTCGACTTCAGCTCATTCATTCACATTTCATGGATTGTACTGAGTACTTTGAGAGCCATTGACATTACTGGTGGTTTCTCTCACACTTGTTAACAGTTTACATGATTGAATGGTAATCAAGTGGTTTCTACCATGTTCGACTTCGACACATTTAATCACATGGATAGAATCATACTAGTTCGAGATGCGGAAATCAAGACCCTGGATCTAGTTTCCACCATCCAGGCTACGAGGAATTTTATTATTATACAGTAGACTATTCATTACAGATGGTTGCGCCCATGTTGTGTCTACACTATTGATGTAATATTAAAATCATTCCTGTATTAGAACGATTTGAGTTAGTTTCTAGTTAGTTTTAATCTGAGTATGAGAATGCCTACCTCAGTGATGACATATATATGTATATATTTCGCATTGAATGTTTTTACAGGTTCCGACTGGGGTGTCCACAGGATGATCTTTGAAATGATAAAGTACTGCACTCTTCATTTATGACAGACTTCAGCTTCATCTATTCCAGAATTTTCACTTTAGGGGGAAATTTGTTACACTAAAAACTTTTATCCTGAAATTTTTCTATGAGTATGAGCTCATTATTACTCATACTTCCTCCTTTTGCAAGTCTAACATATTAGTTCCTCATGTCAAGCTTTCAAAATCAGAGAAAAGTTCCTAAAAATCCCCTAAACATTGGTATCGCACTTTCTCTATTCATTGCCTGCGGTCCCACACCTAAAGTTCAGCTCGCCTACAGAACCATACCGCACATTCTTTGTGTTATGGGTGCGGACCTCTGTAAACTCAAAAAGGTGAGAAAGTAAAGATAAAAAGTTGATTTCAGATGAATTCTAGAAGATTCTAGATGGGAATTTTCGAGAATGGATACGCTTTGAGAAGGTTCATGCATCCCTCACTTGATGGAGCTAACCCCTTGATGTAAGGAGCTAATCCCTTTGAAGGAGGATTCTATCCCTTCATATTTGGAATAGAAAACCTCCTCTTTTCAACTATAAAAAGAGGCCTTAGGTAGCCTCAAAGGGAGTTCAAGCTTTAAGATATTTGAGGTTAAATGTTGTTGAGATTCAGACTTAGTTAACTAAGACTTTCTGTGAGGTTAAATCACTCACCTCTATCCATCTTGGTTCAAAGAGTGCAATTCTTGTCAAAGTAGAAGAGATTCCTACTTCGGACCCCAAGAGGACCTGCACGACATCAAGGCACAGGTTGTAAAGGTTTTCTTTTATTTGAAGTTAATACAAATATACTCATTTCTCTCATTAAACTATCTATTCATGGTTTATTTCATAAATTCCTTGATCATTATGATGAGTATGATTTATAATAATGTCTATACAGGTGCTATGTAATATTTTTTCTTGTTTGTGACTGCAGATTCACGAGGAAAATTCTTTCACGTACACAGAAAGGACTTCAACGAGATCAAGCAAGCGCTGGACATAAGGTAGGCCTTACACCTATATAGTATTTTTATGAATCTTGTATGCTTAGAGAGAGATTAGTATAATTGGTTGTTTGTTGCTAGTTACTTTTAGTACTAGAGAGATCAGTCTTGTCCGCAAGACGGATTAATCTACACAACAGCTATATGCCAAATTCAGTAAATGTGAATTTTATAAAGATAAGATTCAATATTTGGGGCATATTATTTTTGAACGAGGACTGGCTGTGGACCCTGAGAAAATAAAGGCTATTAGAGAGTGGTCGGTGCCGAATGATGTCTCATCAGTACGATCATTTATGTGGATTGCAGATTATTATCGAAGGTTTGTGGAAAGATTTTTTGCAATAGAATACCCCATAACTTCACTACAGAAAAAGGGCACCAAATTTTAGTGGACTGAAAAATGCCAACACAGGTTTGAACAACTAAAATTAAAACTTACTACAGCCCCTATACTGAAAATTGCAGATCCTGACAAAGAGTTTTTTGTGTGTATGGATGCATGTAGAGAGGGATTGGGAGGAGTTTTGTTGAAAAAAAATTCTGTTATTGCTTATGAGTCTAGGAAAATTAAGAAACATGAGCAGAACTACAATGTATATGATCTGGAATTGGCTGTTGTAATTCATGCCTTGAAGATGTGGTGACACTATCCACTTGGAAAAAAAAAATTACATTGATGATAGATCATATTAGTCTCAAGTATTTCTTTTTCCAAATAGATTTGAATGCTCGACAAGCCAGATGGTTGTCTTTTCTGAGTGAATTTGATATGGACATAAAACATATCAAGGGGAAAGAAAACAAAATCGCTGATGCTCTAAGAATAAATGCTTGCCAAAGCATAAGCAACATTGGGAGTAGTGCTAGTCTTGACTTAGAAGAACTAGTTAAAAAGGTCGCGGATCAAGATCCCAATTATGAAAATATGAAATTAAAAATGCTGAAAAAAGAAATGGTTGAGTACACCCAAAACCAGAAAGGGTTGATCTGTTATAAAAACAGATTGTATATCCCCAATGTGGAGTCTTTGAAAAAAGAAATTCTAGATGAACATCATAAACAGCCATATGCAGGACATCCTCGATATCATAAAATGCTTACAGCCTTGAAAAGGAAATTATTTTTGCCAGGAATGAAAAAGGATGTAGCAAATTATTTAGCGAGATGCAGGGAATGTTAACTGGTCAAAGTTGAACATCAGCATCCAGCTGGTCTTTTGAATCCCTTGCCGATTGCACAATGGAAATGGGACACTGTTTCTATAGATTTCATAACTGGGTTACCTAGAACAAAGTATCAACATGACTCAGTAATGGTAGTGGTAGATAATTTAACAAAGGCTGCACTCTTCATACCTGTAGAATCTACTTTTGGGACAGCCCAAGTAGCAGATGTGTTCCTAAAAGAAATATTAAGGCTACACAGGGTCCCAAAGATAATTATTTCAGATAGAGACGCTAAGTTCACAACTGCCTTCTAGAAGGGTCTGTTTGGAGGCATGGGCACTAAATTGAATTTTAGTACTGCTTATCATCGTTAGACGAATAGTCAAATAGAGAGAACAAATCAGATCTTGGAGGATATGCTGATAATGTATGTGATGGATAGGCCATCAAAATGGGAAGACTACTTGCATTTAGTTGAATTTTCTTACAACAATAGCTATCAATCCTCCATTAAAATGAGTCCATTTGAAGCACTCTATGGAAGGAAGTGTCGTACCCCTTTAAGTTGGAGCCAACTTGAGGATAATCTAGTATTGGGGCCAGATACTCTACAAGAAATGGAAAGAGTTGTCAAACAAATACAAAGAAATGTCAAGACAACACAAGATCACCAGAAAAACTATGCTGATAAGAAGAGGGTGCATCGAGAATTCAAAGTGGGTGATCATGTGTATTTGCGTATTAAACCCAAAAAGAACACACTTTATGTGGGAAGTTGTGCAAAATTGGCTCCTAGATATTGTGAACCTTTTGAGGTGTTAGAAAGGGTGGGGCCAGTGGCTTATAATATGGCCTTACCTCCTCATGTTAAAGTGCATGATGTGTTTAATGTTTTGTTATTAAAAAGATATGTACATGACACTTCTCATATTGTTGATTGGAATGTGATACAGGTGGAACCTGAAGGGAAGTTCCTTCCAGAACCACTTCAAATATTGGAGCGGGAAGAAATTGAATTGAGAAACCAAACAGTAGCAAGAGTAAAGGTGCAGTGGAAGCAATTTATTGCTGAAGAAGCTACATGGGAAAGAGAAGCTGAGATGATGGAAAAATATCCATATCTATTTTCAAAATAAACTCTAGTAGTTAGATGGTAACACTGAGGACGTTGTTTACTTTCAGAGGGGGAATATGTAATACCCCTAGTTTTATGTTTTTAAGTTAGACATTTGAACTTTAGTCCAAAGGGGAGTAGACCCCAATGGATAAATCTTGTGTAGATGTAAATAAATTAATTAATTATGAAAAATAAACAAAATATTTTCTCTGCATATTGACCAAATGAGATTTTTGAGATCACTTTCCTAATCCATGAGGTATGGAGAGAGGCTAAGACTTTCCCAAAAAATATATCAAAAATCCTTGAAAGAATTTAATTCAAATCTAGATTTTTGAGGAAAAATCTAAATTTCCCCAATGATGTGGAGAGTAGTTGGGAAGAGGTAAAAAGCTGGAAAAGAAGAAAGCAGCTTTAAAGTCCCTAAATAAGGGAAGCCTAGGCAAACAAGAATAAAAGCATCCTGTAATTCTGGATACAGAATTAGAAACAAGCTTTGGGGAGCATAAGCTTAAATAAGCTACTCCGAAACAGATTGGGGGTTGGTCTGTTCTGGGAGAGGATCTCAGCTCGCGGGTGAGTTATGTGGATAAAATAACTCTAAGGTTGGGAGGATTGGTCTTCACGGAAGTGGTATGCATACAAATTTTATGAATAATTAAATTAGATTTTGTTAGACAATATTGAAAAGTGTTGTAGTGGTTATGTTGAATTTAGTTGTTGTGTTATGAAATTCCTTACTTTTAACATAATTAAATAGAAGAAATAACTCTTCTAAATTTCTGTATGGTAGCAAGAATAAATCCTAGGGAACACTATCAGCTAGAATCTCTAAACAATTGGGTGGCTTAAATCAGGAGATAGTATAAATGATTCCCTAGATTAATTAAAGTGTAACATTAATCTGCTTCTATAAGAAACAGTTACATGAATACAAAAATCTAGATACATGTATTAATATTTATTTTCTATGGTAAGTTTATACCTTGTATATGTATATACCTGCAAATAGAAATCTAGTGCAGACTCAAGAGAAGAGTTGGTTCAATTATACTGTAAGTTAAAACTAAAAAGAGTATTGTTTTATTTAATAAACATAACAATACTAAATTTGTTCTACTGCATCATATGATATGTTGGCATGAAAGATACAAATTGTACTCAGACTAGAATTATCGTGAAAGATAAACTCAACTAAATTAATGGTAAGAATAATAAGATTCTTTTGAATAAATAAATTGAATTTCTATTTCCTATGAAGAAACTTTCCCACTACTGTTGTGAATAAATTATAAAACCAGAAAGATATTTAAATGAAGATTGATGACCTTTAAGGTATGAACATGTTAGAATATTCAATAACAATATTATTATTTGAAATGATCATATGGTAATATTACCACTGTAAAGAGAAAACTTATAGTGTTCATTGGCAGATGTTGAAAATTCTGCTTCAACGGAAAGTTACATACAAATTAAACAGAGAGATACAGTTAAGAATGAACCATAGACCAAACAAACATAGTACTATATTGTTGGCTAACAAAGACGATTCATTGTGGATCATCTATATGTAAAAATATATTCTGGAAAATATGCTTTATTCTTCACAAAGTAAAACTTGGAAGTATTATTTAAGAGATGAGTTAAAAACTTTGTAGCATAAGGGAGACAAAATTAAACAGAATTAATAATTCAAGAATGGAAATTGATATGAACTATGGAGTATAATTATATCAAAAAAGTCTGATATAAAACTCCATTCTCAGAACAGTAATATTAATACTCTTATCACTTCCTCGTTAATGAATAATAGACAACTATATATCCAGACATTCTTGACAGTCAATATATGTAATTACCTAAATGTCAGACAACAATCCTATTACAATACATGCATAGCAGTATAGGTACACTCCATTATCCAACGCATAGAGTATTTGTATACAAATGCGAGACTATCCATCATAGCACTGGAAGAAAAAAAAAATGCAAAGAACACGTTAAATCTCAAGCATCCTAGTACACCATACCAGCTAGGAGTATTTGCTTATAATTTAGAATATTACAAACTTTACATATGTCAATACAAACTAGTTGAAAGTCGAGAAAGTGTGAACATAATTTAAATAGAGAAGCCATAAATGGCACAATCCAATAATTCTTTTATAACATATACAACAAGGGAAATTTATATTGATAATTCGAGCCTACAAAATTAGAAAAATCAAATATTTGAGAGGTCAAACAAGGACTGGCATAAACTCAAAATGAGTATATTAAATTATCGATGACGAATTCTGGGTGATAACAAGGTACCAACCTGAATAACAAAAATTTCAATACGGTCAATAGATGAAGCTATAAGCAATGGCTGTAATATCGAAATCGATAAAGTTGAGGTTGCTTAGTAAGAATATACCTACAAAACAATAGAAACGAGAACGTAAACCACCGAGAGTCAGAATACCATTGAATTCTAACCATTAAGATGAGTATAACCAGAACAAACAAGTGTGTATGCAATGAAAATACCTAGAAAGGGTGACATAAAACACTTGTCATGACAACGATTCACTGAACCGTGTGGAACAGAGGCGTATATGAGAAAAACTTGTTAAAGATAATCAACTGAACTTGTGATAAACGTAACACCTTAAAGCATGGGCGACTACTCACAGTGAGGATTGCTATACCAATAGGCATCGAATAATTAATATCATTATACGACTGGAAAAATCATAAAATCAGAGAGAAGAGGCATAATGTGTATAATAAACAAAGGGAAAAAAAAACTTCAAATGCACTAGAAAGTGCTGATGGAATATTACCTGTGAGGCTCAGTGAAGTTTCAACTTCCATTAATGATATACATAGAGCAAAGTAAGATGCAGAGAGGTTCGATGGCGAAACCCTCGGCAATTCTAGAACATGGAGGCAAAGGAGCCAAATAAAGTTTGGTAAGGAAAATTCTTGAATTAAATAACCATAGTTATGCCTAAACCCTATCACATTCACCGTCGAGGTGGTGAGATATGAAGAAGTCATACTCCAAGTTGGGGTTTGTAAATAAAAAAATGATGAACTTTAATGTAAGTCTGTGAAGATCTACTTATAAAATCCATCCAATTCAATGTGTAGTGACGACATAGTACCCAGAACGCTCTCGAGAACCACATCATAATTAAAGTAAGATCCCAACGAAGAATAGTACCAGTCAAAAATTTAATACGCACTGGCAATGTACCGCGGGAAAATTTCAACGGAGTTGGCACATAAAGATCGCGGTGAAAAACACATACATACAAGTAAAAACTTGTTATAATCCATGAAGTTATAAATCAAACTCGTTAGATAATAAGAAAATATATATATATATATATGGTAGAGTTGATACATAACGATATATGGTATGGAATATAGTTAACACCATAATGAAATTCGTGGCGGAATAATAGTCAAAAGGAGTAACGTTTGGAATGGAAATCCTATGGTAAACATTTTTAATAAATTCAATATCTATATTGAATAGAATGAATTCAAAGCAATGGAGTTGGGAACTCCTAGAATTCACATAGATAAATTAACATCTAAAAAAACATGGGGAAGGCTATTGGCGAAGTTAACTGCTAATAGAAAAAAATCCCAATGGTAAAGATGGCAGATTTACCTATGTGTCATGGGATAATTTTTATAAGATATATCAAACTATCTTAATGAAATTAAACCATAATTAATGAAAAAAATTTAGGGGTGTTGAGGTGTGTGACAAATATTCTCGTTTATTATGTAGATATGTGCTATATTAATGAACATGTATTTGACAGCTACAACAATTGTTTTCTAGTTATGACTGGGTACGTCAAGGGATTGGAGTCCCTTGAGAGATGATATATGTATGTGTTAAGATACAAGGTAGTTTTCCTAACATAACAAGGTAAGGTAATTGGTATATTGTTATATTATTTTATGCATTGATAGTTATGCGTTTATGGTGATATGATGTAGGGGATTGCATCACAAAAGAGAATTCCATGAAATCTTGAAGAAGGATTAGGATGAGCTTTCCTTGGGAACCATGGGAATTGAGTCATGTTGTTTGTTGCTAGTCTTGTGATTTTGTTCTTTTGTGATTTGTCATGCTTGATTTTTTGTTTTGATTACATCTAGGGCATGGTCATGCCACTTTGTTTGTGGTGTCGTATTGCTCCTGGTTTTTCATGGTCTTATTCTTGCTTGCTCTTATTCTCTCATTTTATGTTTTGAGAGTCTTGGGCATTGGTTGGGAAAGAGGAAAGTTAATGGAGCTCAGGGAGAGATTTGTGGTACCTAACATGTAATATACTACCTAAACGAATCTCAGTGCATGAGTAACGGGAAGTTGAAGGTAAGAATATGATAACTAGTTGGATTGGTTAGGTCCATTGAGGTAAATGGATCGTGATAGAATAGTTGTGAGAAAGATAAAACGAAAGGTAAAGTGAATGGATCTGAGGTCATATATTCCTTCGAGATGTTGGGAATTATTGTTGTCAACATTGGGTATATGGTGCATGATTAAAGGAATTTCTCTTAACTTAGACCTTATGATATCTAGCAATTTTGTTGGGATTTTGATTATGTTCATGTTTATGTATGTATACATGTATGAATGTATGTATGTCATGTACAATAGGGTCATCATGGATGATGATTGTCCAATACTAATGTCTATATATGTATATATGGACGTGTGTATGTCTTTTTTCGACAGTATCATGAGTGATATATGTTGATCATTCAAAAATTTAAAATGATTTGAGGTAAAAGTTGAAATTTAGATCATTATTTTTTTTTTATAGAATCTCGATCGAGATGCATTTCTCGATCAAGATGTTATTAACCACATAAATAAAATGATTGAGGGTTTACAAAACTCTCAATCTAGTTATATATATATATATATATATTTTTTTTTTTTAAATTTAGCCACTAGATCCAATGCTTTAGGTGCTCAATCAAGCATCTTGAGTACAAAAATAAGTAATTTAAGCATCCCTTCTGCAAAAAAAATTGCAACTCCATTTATTGCCCTACAGGACTTAGGGCTAAATTCTTCCTTAGGTGGCATAGTTTATCATGTTGGATTCGTGAAGGAATGTTGTATCCAATGGAATATGATTTTGACATTTTGAAATTCATATGATATTTTTCATCTAATTTATTTTAAATATAATGCTTGAAAATGTTTTAAACTACTTTAAAGAGATTGACTAAAAAATCAATATAATAAAACATACAGAACGAAAAAATTTCAAAAAATACGACTATCTTTGTTTACAAGTCCTCATCGAAATCGTTATTTTGGATTTTCAATTTATTTAAATAGTTGAAAAAAATCTTGCATGAACACATTTGTCTGTAAAATAATATTTCAATATTACTTCTCCAACTTCCAAAAATAATAAAAAAACATACTTTTGTAAAAAAATATATTTTTTTAATATGAAAAAATAAACTCTCTCCATGTAGATCATTTTCACATATATATTTTTAAAAAATTACATATTTTAGACTAAGTCTCTCTATGTGAACACACACATACCTCTTAAGGTGTGCAAAAAATTGCAAGGAAAAGTGTTTCTTTTAATGGAAAATTAACATATTATACGACACTTAATATTTTTTCAAAAAATATAGTTAATAAACAACATAATTCTCTAAAAATATTATTTTTATTTCAAATCAAAATTCATGGTGCTTATATGAATTTACAAGGATTCAACTCGATAAAAGAAGAAAAACTTGAAATTTTGTCATCACATTTGGTCGAAAAGTGTAACGAATATTCATGATTCCATCGAAATACCATGAATCTAATCATAGAAATAAGAGGCACGCTAGTAATTTTATTGATAGAGGAGAAATATGAATGTTGACATTAGAAAAATTAGACTATTTATTACAGAGGTTACACTACCTACTGAAATAGATGATCTAATTACTTATTTGTTTATTTTGGAGACTCCATCCATATGTCCTATTATAGCCATTGGTTTCAGAACTTTCATGAAACTAACAATGGTACGAATATATATGTTGGAGATGATCATGCACATGAAATAAAGGGTATGGTGACATATCAGTGACATTACCTAGTGACCATGTTAAACTAATTCACAATGTGTTGCATGTGCCTAGTATTAAAAAGAATTTAAACTGAGTGTAAAAAATAATATATCAGGGTTTCAAAGTAGAATTTGTAAATTCACATTATGTTGTGAAATACATGCATGATCACTTCAAGATAATTGCAATGGGAATTTGAATTTGGGATTTATATAAGTTCAATGCGACAACCAAAAGTCATCAAACATTGATACCCACAACAATGACAACATAAACTCTTTTGCATCAAAGGCATGACCACATTTAATATCATGATCTATTACTACTTAAAAAATGAGGAATGGTAGAAGGGTTCCAATACTTAAGAATGAATATTCTACATGTGAAGGGTGCACATTTGCGAAGATGTATAGGGAATTTTTCTTTCCTGATATAGATAAAAGGAAAATATATGTTCGAGAACTTGGGCATATAGATGTAGGTGATCCTATGCACATCATATTATTAGGTGGACCATATAACCTCCTAATCATTATTGGTGATTTTACTAAATATACATAATGAGAAAGAAGAGTGATGTATTTAAATATTTTAAAGAGTTCAATAATGTCGTTGAAAAGAAAAAAAGAAAAAACATCAAGATCCCATCAAATCAAGGGGGAGTTTATATTTCAAATGAAATCATCAAGTATCTCAATTCCCATGTAATTGTAGAACAGTACACATTACCATATACTCCATAATGGAATGGAGTAGCTAGAAGGAAGAATAGAACACTAGTAGAATGTGCATGGAGCATGTTAAAAGGTAAGAATCTTACTAATTATTTCTGGGTGAAAGATGTTTCACTGTTGTTTACTTCAAATTAGAAGTCAAATTAAAAGCTTAGATCATAAGACTAATTTTCAAGAACTTTATGGCTATAACCCAACGATAACTGATTTAAGAATATTCAAAAGAAACTTTTTTTCTCATGGTTTGAAAGAGGATAGGAGGAAGCTTGTATTAGAAAATTATATATTAGAGGGAAATGGAAAAAATAAAATTTATGTGGAAACACAAACACAAGCAACACATAAAACCAGAGAGACACATCTATATGTGGTTCACCTAGTTTGGGCTACATCCACCCTGAACAACTAGTCCTTCCTTTCTATTATCCAAGAAAATTAAGAGACAACCTACAACAGCTACACTGTAATATCCTTTATTCTCTCTCACAGTATCCCTATATGTTTCTCGCTCAGAAAATACACATACAATACACATTCGCAATACAATACCCTTTTACAAAGCAAGGGGTTTCCTTCTAGGGGGAAAAAAAAACCCTAAACTAAACATAACTTCTACCATCAGATAATATGCCTAATGAATGGCCTAGATTGACTGGAAATTACTATACTTTTACAAGGAAATTTTACATCCGTTCTTAGCTTCGGGGGCACTGCCCTCGAAAACCCCATCAGGGGACCAATGGCCCCTGGACCCCCCATCCGAGGGGTCAACCCTATTCGAACCTCATGGGGGGGACAAGTCCCTCCCTTGAACCCCCCCCGCTGCAGGGGTGTATCGTTTTCCTAGGGTATACATCCGGCTGAAACAAGGATCTTTGAATCAGAAGAAAAATTGGGCTCCACACCCAACAATCTCCCACTTGGAGACTGATTGTAGCAACTACACCGAGGTTTCATTTGTTGGAAAATGACTCCTCTTTGGACCTAGTTGTTTCTCATCTCCATCCTCATACTTGAAGACCAATTGAAACTGACCATATTATGAGTTTCTCCCTAATTACAACTTTTGTTAGCATATCTGTAGGATTTTGGCTAGTGTGTATCTTTTCCATCTTCAACTGTCCATATTCCAATACTTACCGTATGAGATGGTACTTGATATGTATTTTTTTAGTCTTGGAATAAAATGTTGAGTTATTTGCAAGATGAATGGAACTTTGGCTATCACTGGATAATGTGCCCATATCATGCTTCTTACCTAATTCATCCATAAAGCTTTGTAACCAAATTTTTCTTTACTAGCCTCTATAGCAACAACATACTCTGCTTCTGTTGTTGAAAGTGCAAAAATACTTTGGATTTTTGAAACCCAACTGACATATGTTCCACCTATAGTAAATATATATCCTGTAGTACTCGTCTTGTTATCTCTGTCGCCTACCATATTTGCATCAACGTATCCCTGTAGTGAAATGTTTGAACCACCAAAAAATAATGCTTGATTTGTGGTACCTCTCAAATATATGAGAATCCATTTTACTGCCATCCAATGTTATTTTCCTAGATTGTTCATGTACCTGCTTCCAACTCCCATTGCATGTGCAATATCAGGCCTTGTGTAGACCATTGCATACAGTAAGCTTCCAACTGCTGATGCATATGGAAATTTAGACATATAGTCCATTTCTTCTTGGGTCTTAGGGCACATCTCCTTATTAAGTTTGAAATGGCTAACAAATGGTGTACTAACTAGTTTTCCATTCTGCATACTAAATCTTTTAACACCTTTTGTATGTACTCATTTTGAGATAGTGTTAATTTGCGATTTTTCCTCTCTAGTTATTCTCATACGAAGGATTTGTTTTGCAACTCCCAAATCCTTCATTGCAAATGAATTTCCCAATTTTTTTTTGAGCACATTTATTTCCTACATGTTAGACCCTGCAACAAGCATGTCATCTACATACAATAACAATATAATATAGCTACCATCATTTTGCCTTTTCTGATAAACACAATGATTAGAGTGACATCTAGTATAACCTTGTTCAGACATAAAACTTTCAAATTTTAGATACCAGTACCTTGGAGCCTGTTTTAAGCCATACAAGATCTTCTTTAACCTACACACAATTTTTTTTTTCCCTTTGACCTCATATCCTTCTGGTTGCTCCATATAGATCTCTTCCTCCAAATATCCATGGAGAAAAGTTGTCTTTACATCTAACTGTTCAAGATGTAAATCTTTCGCTACTATGGGACTTAAAATAGTTTTGATTGAAGTCGTATTAACAACAGGAGAAAATATTTCATCAAAATCAATACCTTTATTTTGTGCAAACCCCTTCACCACAAGTATCGCCTTGTACCTTTGTTTTCCTCCATCTTCTTCCTTCAAAATGTAAACCCATTTATTCTGCAATGTAGTTTTACCTACAGGAAACCTGACTAAATCCCAAGTCTGGTTATGTATTAAGGATTCCATCTCTTCTTCGATGGATAGCTCCCACTTCTTCTTGGTTTCAACCTGCATTTCTTCTTCATAACATTTATGTTCAAGAGAATTAGTCGACAATAGATAATATAATGAAGGAGAGTATCGTTTAGGGGGTGTACTTATCCTAGTATATCTCCTAACACCACTTTCAGGTGTTTGAGGTGCCTGTTGCTGTTATGGTGGTTTTTGTTGTTGTGGTTGTCAATTAATATTATTTTTAGGCACCTTTACTTTTTCTTTGGTTTCATCAAGAACTGCGTATTGTTTGTTTTATTTTTCCTGTTTCTTTTCCTGCAACTAATTCTTATATAAGACATTTTCATTGAATATTACATCTCTTCTCCTAATGATTTTAGGATTTTCATAATCATATAAGCGATTACCAAAATCATTAACACCATGTCCAATAAAGTACATTTCTTTGATTTTTCCTCAAGCTTTGTTCTGTTTTTTTTTTAACATGGACAAAGGCCTCACATCCAGAAGGCTTTAAAAAAGAGTAGTTTACCTTTTTACCTGTCCATGCCTTCTCTAGAATACCACCATCCAAGGAGCTTGAAGGCCCTCCATTTATTAGATAAACATCAATATCTACAACATATTCCCAAAATTGTAAAGGAAATCCTGTATACAATCTCATGGACCTTGCATACTCCATGATTATTCTGTTCATCCTTTCTGACACACCATTTTCTTGTGGTGTTCTTGGAACTATCTTCTCTCTGTGAATTCCATTCTTTGAATAGTACATATCAAACACTTTGCTGCAATATTTACCTAGATTGTCTGATCTGAGACACTTTAACTTCTTTACTGTCTCAATCTCAACCAAAGCTTTCCATTTCTTGAAAATATCAAATACATCAGATTTATTCTAAATACAATAAATCGAAGTTTTTCTAGTTGCATCATCAATAAAAGTAAGATAATAATGAGAGCCATCGAGAGATGATAACTGAGAAGTTTCCCATATATATGTATGCACAAGCTCTAATTTTTGCTCTTCTTTTCTTTCCCAACTCTGAGAAATATGACCTTCTTTTGTTTTCCATAAATACAATTCTCACAGAAATCCAAATCAACATTCTTCAAACCTGGCAACAAATTTCTTGAGTGAAGAATCTTCATCTCCTTCTCACTCATGTGTCTGATCCTATGATGCCATAATGCTACATCTACTCCTTTAGAATTTAAATCATTAACAAAGTTAGAAATACCATTGCATAAATACAATGTACCAACCTTTTCGCCCTTTGCTATTACTAGGGCTCCTTTGGTGACCTTCCACGTTTTATCTGTGAAAGTTGTCACGCAACCTTCACTGCCTAACTACCATGTTGAAATTAGATTTTTCTTCAGATATGGAACATGCCTTACCTCCTCTAATAGCCATTGGTTTCCATTCTATTGCTTTACCGGAACTTTACACATTCAAACAATTTTACAGTGTTTATCATCACCCAAATGAACTCCTTGAACATAGTCATGCAAATATTTCTTATTAGGTGTGGCATCGAATGAGGCCCTTGAATCTACCACCCAAGAATCAGTAACATTTTGGAAAGAAAGAATCAAAGCATTTTGTAGTACATCACCTGCCACATTTTCTTCATGATTTTTTTCTTGTTGTGTGTCTCCTTCTTTTCCCTTTCGAGATCTACAGTCTTTCTTTAGGTGTCCTTTCTTTCCGCATTTCTAGCACACTATCTTGGATCTGGACTTGGACCTACATTTCATTGATTTACTACGATATACTGAACTCTTTCCCCTTTCCATTCTTCTTCCCCTAGACTCTACACTTAAAGCATTACCCGATGTCTCATCGGAGCTTTTCCGTCACATTTTTTCCCTAAGGATAGCACTGAAAACATGATCAAACTTTAAAGTACTAGATCTAGAGATAGAGTTACTAATGGCCATAACTAAACCATTCCAACTTTCTAGCAATGAGCACAAAAATAACAAAGCTCTAACTTCGTCATCAAATTTTACCTCTTCAGAACTTAACTGATTGGTAACTGTATTAAAATCATTTAAATGGTCTGTAACAGATCCATCTTTCAACATCTTCATATTAAATAAATGTTTCATAAGAAATACCTTGCTTGAGGCTGAGGGTTTTTCATATAGTTTTGCCAATGCCTTAATCAAACCTTCAGTTGTTGTTTCCTTCGAAATATTGAAGGCTACCGATGTTGAAAGGTACAACCATACTGTTTTGACTGCTTTTCTATCGAGAATCTCCCATTCTGTATGTATCATAGCCATCGGCTTCTTTGGTTTTCTGCTCAATGCTAGGTACAGATCTTTTTTATACAGATAATATTCCATCTGCATCTTCCATAGCGGGAAGTTTTGGCTATTAAATTTCTCGACCCTAAACTTACCATCTTCCACCATTTCTCCCACTCGAACGAGGAACCCTTATTTCCTGTGAGTTTATTGGCCAAATAGACCTTTGGCTCTGATACCGGCTGTTAGAAATTATATATTACATAGAAATGGAACAAATAAAATATATGCAAAAACACAAACGCAAGCAACACTTAAAACCAGAGAGACACAGATATACGTGGTTCACCCAGTTTGGGCTACGTCCACCCCGAACAGCCAATCCTTCCTTTCTATTATCCAGCAAAATGAGGACACACAACCTACAACAGATCCACTATAATATCCTCTGTTCTCTCTCACAGTCTCCCTATATCTTTTTCGCTTTGAGAATACACATACAATACACAACCACAATACAATACCCTCATACAAAGTGAGGTGTTTATTATAGGGCAAAAAACCCTAAAATAAACATATCTTCTAACATCAGATCATCTACCTAATGAATGACCTAGATTGACTAGAAATTAATATACTTTTACAAGGTAATTTCACATCTATTTTTAGTGTTGGGGGTGTTTCCCCCAAAACCCCCATCAGGGGACTGCTAGCCCCCAGACCCCCTAGCTGGGAGGGCAGCCCCCTTCGGACCCCTCGGGGGGGACAAGTCCCCTCCGCACCCCCCCACTACAGGGGTGTACAGTTTTCATGGGGTATACATCCAGTTGTAGCAAGGATCTCTGAATTAGAATAAAAATCAGGCTCCACACCCAAAACCTTGTTGCAAAAGCTATGAAGTGTATTTTCATAGGTTGTTGTTTTGATCCAAAAGGATGTAACTTGTTTGATCCATGCACACAAAAATTTTGTAAGAAGATATTAATTATTTTCATAAGGTTGTAGATGAAGACAATAATGATGACAAGTATAATGGATGGATATTATTTATCAATATGATGGTGTCAAAGAGGAACTAGTTGATAAGAAGGAATAGAAAGAGGATTAATTCGATGACATGGGTACATTTAGCAACCCAGGTGCATCAAGAGGAAGAGATGATTCACCACAAAACTAGGGAAGAGATGAAAGAAATGAAGTACCAAGAAGGTCATCTCATCAAGCTCAACTACCAATAAGATTTAAATATTATTCCTTAATGGTTGAAGTTATGAATTTCATAGAAGCTTCGAATTTCAAAGAATCTAATGAGCAAAAAGAGTGGAAGATGGAATGAAGGAAGAATATGAGTCTATAATGAAGAATGATACTTCATAATTAAGGGAATTTCCTGAAAAAAAGGTACGCATAGGATCCAAATGGTTGTTCAAACATAAGTTTATAGTTTATGTTTGTATATATAAATATAAGGCTCGGTTAGTTTCAAAAGGATACTCACAAAAGAAGAAAATTGATTATGAAGCATATTTTTCTTCTGTGGATAAGTTAAATAGAATTATATTGATGATTTTTCTAGGTATGAAACATAAATGGAAGCTACATCATCTATATTTATGCCTTCTAGAATGGTTAACTAAGAAAAGAAGCATACCCTATTCATCCATAAGGGTTTCTTACAAAGGGCCAAAAGGGCCTTGTGTGCAAGTTAAAGAAAGCATTGTATAGATTGAATCAGACACCAAGATTATGGTATATGAGGATTGATTCTTTCCTTCTTCATAATTTTTCTTATGAAAAACAAAAGTGACCGAAATATATATATAAGTTGGATCAAAACAGGCATGTTATTATGGTTCCTCTCTATGTTGATGATCTTATTATATAAGGCAATGTTTCTAACTTAAATATTAAAACTTAAATGGCATTTATCAGATGAGTATGAAATTAAAGATCTTTATGAAATTTATTATCCCTTAGGTCTTGAGATATGGGGAAAAGATGCACAAACATGGTTACACATATATGGGGAAAAAGATGCACAAACATTGGTTACGCAGAGTAAATATTCCACAAAGTCACTAAAAATATTAAAAAATCTACCAATATATGGTAATATTACTACCATTACAACACAATGTCAAAATCTATAGCAATGATTGGAAAACATGATACTTTATTAAGACAGAATGGTGGAATAATGGAAAAATCTAGAAGATTCTCATATAATTAAAACTTGTTATGTGTCGTTAGCATTGTTTTCCTAATTAATATTTGATGAGTTCATGGATCCTATATTTTAGGAATTTTTTCAACAATAATGGAAGCCCATATATGTAAGATTTTCTTGGTGTGGTGAATGTAGGTGAGTATTGTGTTGTGTATTCTTCTAAGTGAGTAATTGTCAAACCATTGACCTGTATACATTCTCATATTTTGTTTTCCATTTGTGAATGTACCTATCCTAAAATTTAGTATGTGGCTTCGATTTTCTAGTATATCTGGGTTGACCATAGAAGGTGGTGGTGTAATTGATGTTCAAGGCCAGGATTTGTGGTCTAAATCCTGCAAAGTGCACAAACAACAAGTAAGGGTTACGTTCAACTATTTTATTTCACTTTACCTTTTTAACACCATTGTGCACATGTTCTCCGTGGTCGTATTAAACCATACAAAAGAAAAATGGTTCCATTAGTTTGCACAATACACGATGCACAAATGGAACCGGCACAATCTCCTGGCATATGCTGCTTCAATTTATATTAATCCTGCAATTTATTGTGTGCGTGGTTTCTTGGATGTTGCTTTGTCCGTTTTTTTCCTCCCTGTGAGCTTAACTTAATCACCCTGTTTCTATCCCACAAGCTTAACTTAATCACCTTGGTTATTTGATTATTTTCTGTAATTTTAATTGGGGAAGGTTGTGCTTATGCCTGGTTTGGATTCTGGGTTGTTCTTATAGGAAATGACTATTAATGGATGTTCGAATGTTATCGTAAAAAAGTTGTAATTTGTCAATAGCCGACAAATGCACCTCGTAGCGGTGGACTCTTCTGAGATCCAACTAATTGGGCTGCAGATACAAGCTTCAGAAGAAAGCCCAAACACTAATGGAATTCATATAAAAAGAGTTCAGAATGCCCAAATCGAAAACTGTGTCATCCGGAGAGGGTTGAAAGTAGTATATTCACTTCTTTTGTGTTAATTTTCTCATTCAGATATTCGATTTATCATAAATCCATTTTCTTAATAATAAATTACTAAATATCCATCTTTCTTAAATCTATCTTAACACTGGTGCTGTTGAAAATATTAAAGTCACCTTCCATGCCTTGGGCAGGAAGAACAAAGAACTAAGTACGAAGACAGCAGCAGCTGTAGCAACATAGATTGAGTGCACAGCACTCTGTATTGAAGAAGCATGGAGAAATCTGTAGGGATGAATTCAATTTTGATGGGGCGCAGCCGCAGATTGCAGATGAAATTAATTTTTTGATGGGGCAGAGTTGTTTTTTGGAGAAGAAATGGAGAAAGCCGTAGATCAGAACTACGGAGGAGCAAAACAAATTAAAAACCAGTCATTTCGGGCTTTAAAGCCCTCAACAACCAAAGTTATTTTTTGAAGTAGTGTCTTGTTGATGAAGAGATCTACGATGCGATGCGATCAAATCGCAATCGCAAATCGCAATGCAATATTATAAACCAAGTGTCTTGTTGATATGGCGGAGTTCCGCAAAGCGGAACGGTTATACAAAACATACAACCGAAACATATATTAAAATCGCCCCCCACAACAGCGGAGGCCCGTGGGTCCACTTGACCATGTGGCGACACCTCGATGGAATCGCAAGGCTCAATCAGAGCGGATATGTTATGACCTCCGATTGAAGGCCGGACCCGATTGTATTATACACCACATTTTATGCGCCAATCGCATCCGATTGTTCAATCGCAATCGGAGTTTTGTTGTTTGGTCATGCGATTGGAGTGGCGGACCTGATCGATTTACATGCCATGTTTTACATTGGGCCATCGCGTCCATTGTAATCGCAATCGGAACTTCCGATTGATCGCATGGCTTTGTATTTTTGGTGTGATTGGAGTGGCGGACCCGGTTGATATTATAAGCTGGAGTTGATATGTGTCATCGCATCTGCTTATGGATCGCAATCGAAACTTTTACATTATGCGCTCCGATTGTGCTTGTTTGTTGGTTGCGATTGCGATGTGGTCCCACTTGCAAGTCATACATTTGAATTTTTTAGTTGTTGCGCAAAGGGTCTTCCTTTGGATTTTGTTTATTTGTTTGTTTTTGGGTTTCATAACTGTCGTGCCTTATATATAATGTAAAAAAAAGGGCCCATGGGGCTAATGTAATGAAAAATTGCATTGTTTGTTTCGCACAGCAGCGCGAAAAGGAAATATATAGTAGCATTTTTTTTTACACAGAAAGAGAGCACTGTTTGAAGTAAAGAGAGTTAACTTTGGCACTGCGTGTGTAGCAGTCATGGATTTTTGGAATCCCTCTCAGTGAGGAAGTCTGTAATAGTTTTTTTTTAATGAAATAGAAATTTTCAAAGTGTTAAAACTTCGTCTCCTGCTCAAGTTGTTTAAATTTCTCTGTGTTGTAGAGGGGAGATTATTCTCTCCATTACTGTTTGTTTGGAATTCTCAAAATTCCAACATGGTATCAGAGCTAGCTCAGGCTCTTTGAAGTATTCAAAGAAGCTGAAGAAGAAGACCAGTTGCAGTGTTTTCTCTAGCAGCGTGAAAAGCTCAACTGAGGTCAAAGTTCAGGTATTTCTCAAAGATAATAGTGCTGTTGCTTTGTATTTAAAAAAGAGTTTGTTCTTTCAGTAAAGGAAAGACAGTTTGTTTAAAATCAGAGTTCAGTTTTGAAGCAATGGCTGGACCAAGCATTGGTATGAGTCTTGGAAGTGTTTAGCTTCCACATTTTAATGGAAAGAACTATGATTATTGGGCCATTACCATGAGAGCCCTGTTTGTCTCACAAGACTTGTGGGAACTAGTAGAAGATGGTTTCACAGAACCAGCTGATGAGCAGGCTTTTAATGCCTTAACTCAAGCAGAGAAAGATGTATTGAAGAATAATAGGAAGAAGGATGCCAAAGCTCTCTTCTGTTTGTATCAAGCTGTAAATGAGAGTGTGTTTCCAAGGATAGCAGCAGTTAAGAAATCCAAGGAGGCATGGGAAACTCTGAAAGTAGCCTATCAAGGTATGGAGAAAGTTAAAACAACAAAACTTCAATTGCTGAGAAGAGATTTTGAAACTCTTTGCATGAAAGAGTCAGACAGTGTTGACACATTTTTCACACATGTGATTGGGATTGTCAATCAGATAAGATCCCATGGAGAAACTCTTGAAGAGAGAAGGATTGTGGAGAAACTTTTGAGATGCTTACCCTCAAAGTTTGATGTTATTGTAACTACCATAGAAGAGACCAAAGATCTCTCACAGTTCACAGTGGATGAACTTCATGCCTCACTGATAACTCATGAACAAAGATTGAGCAGAGATGAACACTCATCTCTTGAGCACGCCTTCAAGACCCAGATGCCTTCAAGAAGAGGAAGAGGTCAAAGAAAAGGAAGAGGAAGAGGCAGAAGCCAGAATAGAGGTGGAAGGGACAGCTCTTCACATTCACATGGAAGGAGCAACAGTCAAAGCCAGAGCCATGGCCAATGCAACAGCCAGCAAGGTGGACATCAACACCAACATGCTCAAGGAAAAAGGTATGACAAAACCAATGTCCAGTGTCATTATTGCAAGAAATATGGGCACTATGCCAATGAATGTAGAAAGAAGAAAAATGACATGAAGAATAGGCAGAATGCTAATGTAGCAAAAGAGGAAAAGAACCCAAGTAATGTGCTGTTAGCTTGTAATGTAGCACAAGATAGAAATGATGATGTTTGGTTCTTAGATTCAGGTTGTAGTAATCACATGACTGGAAACAGAGCAATGTTTGCCAATCTTGATGAAGAAGTTAAATCTGAAGTGACCACAGGGACTGATACTAAAATCTATGTCAAAGGGAAAGGCAGAGTAAGTATTTGAGCAAGGAATGGGGAGCAAAAATTTTTCCCTGATGTGTATTATGTTCCAGGTCTGAAATGTAATCTTTTGAGCGTTGGGAAGCTCATAAACAAAGGTTACAATGTTATATTCAAAGATGATGTGTGCATCATAAAAGATATTCCTCCAAGTAAGAAAATTATTGCTGAAATTCAAATGACCAGCAATAGAATGTTTCCACTCAAGCTCAACATTGACTTGAAAGGAAAAGGAAAGAATGTAGTAGTTGTAACTCAAGAAGCCTTCCAGAAGGAAGAGAAAGATGAAAATTGGTTATGGCATCTGAGATTTGGACATCTAAATTTCGGAGGATTAAATTTGCTGCACAGAAAAAGAATGGTAAGAGGTTTACCACTAATAGAGAAGCCTGACAGCCTATGTGAAGGCTGCATCTTGGGAAAGCAACACAGAGAAAATTTTCCTTTAGGGAAAAGCATAAGGGCGAAAGCACCTTTGGAAATAATCCACTCAGATTTATGTGGGCCGATGCAAACATCATCTGTTTCGGGCAGCAATTACATGCTGACTTTCATTGATGATTTCACACGAAAAGTGTGGGTTTATTTCTTAAAATATAAGAGTGAAGTCTTTCAGAAATTTCGTCAATTTAAAGCTCTTGTAGAAAAACAGAGCAGACTGCACATTAAAGTCCTCAGAACAGATAGAGGAGGAGAATATATCTCAAAAGAATTTCTGCGTTTTTGCAGAGAGAGTGGCATACACAAGAAATTTACCACCAGGTACACGCCGCAACAGAATGGAGTTGCTGAAAGAAAGAATCGAACCATAATGGAGATGGTGAGAAGTATGCTAAAGGCGAAACACTTACCGAATGAGTATTGGGCAGAAGTAGCAAACTGTGCTGTATATATTTTGAATAGATGCCCCACAAAAGCCGTGATGAACAAAGTTCCAGAAGAAGCGTGGAGTGGCAGAAAACAGGGAGTCACCCACATGAGAGTTTTTGGGTGTGTAGCATATGCACACATTCTAGAAAAATTGAGAAAGAAGTTGGATAGTAAGGGGGAGAAGTGCATTTTCCTTGGATATTGTGAAGATTCCAAAGGATACAGACTGTATAACCCATCCACAAAGAAGTTTATAATTAGCAGAGATGTGCAATTCACCGAAGGGGAAGCGTGGGATGGAAGCATTGAGAAAATAGTCAATGTCAAAAACTATTTATCTCATGATGAAGATGATGTAGATGTGGTTGAGATTAATAATCCATCCATTGCACAACCTCCAGCAGCACAAGGCCAGCAAGGGACGCCTCAAGCGGCAGTGAGAACACCCTTGAGAAGAAGTGGCAGCGGTTCACCGAGTACACCACAAGGAGCAGAATCGAGTGCTTCATCAAGCACGGCTACACCAAGTGAAAGAGGAACAAGATTCAAAAGCCTTAGAGAAATTTATGAGCAAGGAGAAGCAAACGAAGGTATGAATTCCTTATTTTCTTTATATTGTCAAGTTGATGATCCTATTCATTTTGAAGATGCAATTAAAGATAGAAAATGGATAGAAGATATGGATGATGAAATTAAAGCCATAGAGAATAATAGAACATGGGAGTTGGTTGATCTCCCAGAAGGTAAAGAAGTCATTGGAGTTAAATGGGTATACAAGACCAAAAGCAATGCTGAAGGAAAGATAGAAAGACACAAGGCTAGACTTGTTGTCAAAGGATATAAGCAGAAGCATCGTATAGATTATGAAGAAAATTTTGCACCAGTTGCAAGAATGGAAACCATGAGAGCAGTGCTGTCCATAGCAGCACAAAACAAATGGAAAGTATATCAGATGGATGTAAAATCTGCATTTTTAAATGGAGTTTTAATGAAAGAGGTATATGTGGAACAACCTCTTGGATATGAGAAGAAAGGCCAAGAGCACAAGGTCTGCAAATTGAAGAAAGCTCTTTATGGGTTGAAGCAAGCGCCAAGAGCGTGGTACAGCAGAATAGACTCCTATCTATTGGAGAATGGATTTGAAAAATGTGAGGGAGAACCCACCCTCTACATCAAAGAAAAGGATGGTAAGTTATTGATTGTTGTTTTATATGTTGATGATTTAATTTTTACAGGTAATAATGATTACCTTGTTGAAAATTTTAAAACAGTCATGAAGGATGAATTTGAAATGACTGACATGGGTTTGTTGAGATACTTCTTGGGAATAGAAGTAGAACATGCTGAGAAATGAATTTTTATTTCTCAAGCAAAGTATGTGAATCAAGTTTTGGAAAGATTCAACATGCAGGAGCGCAAAGCTGCAATTACTCCCACAGTAATGGGATTGAAGTTGAGTAAGAATGACAGCAGCAAGGATTTCGATCCAAGTTTGTATAAAAGCATAGTTGGCAGCCTCATGTATTTGACTGCAACTAGGCCGGATATTATGCATGTTGTTAGTCTAATTTCCAGATTTATGGAGAAGCCAAAAGAAGCACATTAGCAAGCAGCAAAGAGAATTCTGAGGTATGTGAAAGGAACTAAAAGATTTGGTATCTTATATACTACTTCAGAAAATTCAAAATTAGTTGGTTACACTGACAGTGATTGGGCTGGAAGTGTAGATGATCGGAAGAGCACTTCCGGTTATATTTTTCATATGCGTTCAAGAGCCATTTCATGGGCTTCCAAGAAACAGCCTATTGTAGCATTGTCTACAGCAGAGGAAGAATATGTGGCAACTACAGCAGCAGCATGTCAAGCAATTTGGATGAGAAGGATGTTGAGAAGTTTGTGCCAAGAATAGGTAAAGGGCACTGTGATTTATTGTGACAATAGCTCAGCTATTGCATTGTCAAAGAATTTTGTGTTTCACAAAAGAACAAAGCACATAGATACAAAGTTTCATTATATCAGAGAACTGGTAAACAATGGAGAAATTGTTTTACAGCATTGTAAAACAGAGGAGCAATATGCAGATATTTTAACTAAACCATTGGGACAGAAGACCTTTGAATTTTTAAGAAAATGCTTGGGTATGATGAACAACCCAGCAGCTGACTTTAAGGGGGAGTGTTGAAAATATTAAAGTCACCTGTCATGCCTTGGGCAGGAAGAACAAAGAACTAAGTACGAAGACAGCAGTAGCTGCAGCAACATAGATTGAGTGCGCGGCACTCTGTATTGAAGAAGCATGGAGAAATCTGTAGGGATGAATTCAATTATGATGGGGCGCAGCCGCAGATTGCAGATGAAATTAATTTTGTGATGGGGCAGAGTTTCTTTTTGGAGAAGAAATGGAGAAAGCCGTAGATCAGAACTACGGAGGAGCAGAACAAATTAAAAACCAGTCATTTCGGGCTTTAAAGCCCTCAACAACCAAAGTTATTTTTTGAAGCAGTGTCTTGATGATGAAGAGATCTGCGATGCGATGCGATCAAATCGCAATCGCAAATTGCAATGCATATATTATAAACCAAGTGTCTTGTTGATATAGCGGAGTTCCGCAAAGCGGAACGGTTATATAAAACATACAACCAAAACATATATTAAAATCGCCCCCCACAGCAGTGGAGGCCCGTGGGTCCACTTGACCACGTGATGACACCTCAATGGAATCGCAAGGCTCAATCGGAGCGGATATGTTATGACCTCCGATTGAAGGCCGGACCCGATTGCATTATACACCACATTTTATGCGCCAATCGCATCCGATTGTTCAATCGCAATCGAAGTTTTTTTGTTTGTTCGTGCGATTGGAGTGGCGGACCCGATCGATTTATATGCCATGTTTTACATCGGGCCATCGCGTCCATTGTAATCGCAATCGGAACTTTCGATTGATTGCATGCCTTTGTATTTTTGGTGCGATTGGAGTGGCGGACCTGATTGATATTATAAGCTAGAGTTGATATGTGTCATCGCATCCGCTTATGGATCGCAATCAGAACTTTTACATTGTGCGCTCTAATTACGCTTGTTTGTTGGTTGCGATTGCGATGTGGTCCCACTCGCAAGTCATACATTTGAATTTTTTAATTGTTGCGCAAAGGGTCTTCCTTTGTATTTTGTTTATTTGTTTGTTTTTGGGTTTTATAACTGCCGCGCCTTATATATAATGTAAAAAACAGGGCCCGTGGGGCTAATGTAATGAAAAATTGCATTGTTTGTTTCGCACAGCAACGCGAAAAAGAAATATATAGCAGCGTTTTTTCTTACACAGACAGAGAGCACTGTTTAAAGTACAGAGAGTTAACTTTGGCAGTGCGTGTGTAGCAGTCCTGGCTTTTTGGAATCCCTCTCAGTGAGGAAGTCTGTAATAGTTTTTTTTTAATGAAATAGAAATTTTCAAAGTGTTAAAACTCTGTCTCCTGCTCAAGTTGTTTAAATTTCTCTGTGTTGTAGAGGGGAGATTATTCTCTCCATTATTGTTTGTTTGGAATTCTCAAAATTCCAACAGGTGCTATAAGTGAAAACCTTAATTTCACTTATTTAAAGTTCAGATTGCCAAACACATAATAAACATAAACCATCGGGCTCATCTACTATTAATGTCCAAAACATAAATTATGGCCCACGACATGGCATCATGTGAGATAAGTATTTTGGATCATATCCTGCAGAAAATACAATCAAAGGAGACAAGAAATATGAATTCTGCTTCTTCTTTTCTACAACATTGGAAGCCTGGGAAAGAATGGAGAAGAAGCCAAAATTGATGACATTATAGTCCAAAAGATTACTTCTATCGAAACATCCAATGGAGCTAGGATGGTTATAATCCATTAAAGTTCGTAATTGGTATTAATCTTAATTATGTAGGATAGTTATAATGCAATCCATGCTTTTGTAAATATACAGGCCGGTTCTGGCTATGCATGAAATATCAGATTTGAGGACATAGTTGTTCATAATGTTAGGAATCCGATTATCATTGATCAATACTATTGCGATTCTTCTTTCCCTTGTAAAATTCAGGTAATCAACTATTCCGCTTTCCGCTTTCCATTCTCGGCATTTGCATATTTTCTTAACATGCCCCAGTAAAATATATAGACTGCATACATCTTGATTAATTGGAGATTAATGTCCTTTTATCTGTTTTAATATTAGATTGAATGTATGTGAGTTTAGTTCTAGCCGCCATGTGTGTTTGCGATCGATGTTGCCATCACATTAACTTGAAATACTGATTTAATACAATTTCTCTAATAAATATGTATATCTCAATTGAATGTAATATAAAAATAATTGTGATATATATATATATATATATATATATATATATATATATATACACTAACCTCACCTAGGGACATCTGATCTCCGCTAAATGCATAGAGGTAAAAACTATGATATATTGCAATAATATTTAGACAAATTGGTGTTGAATTTTGGTATCAATAATATTGTGTGACGTTGTTGTGTGCAGCCATCCGCAGTGGAAATACAAGATGTCACGTATAGAAACATACAGGGAACGTCATCGACGAATGTGGCTCTCAACTTTTGGTGCAGTAAGACAGTTGCGTGCACATGAATGACTTTGACAAATGAGATAACTTCAACGACTGCAAATAAAGTAAACTCAGTGTGTGCCAATGCTCTAAGGATGGCTTTGGGGACTTTTTTGCCACCCAACTGCCTGAAAAACTAGTGTGGGCCCTTGGAATCCTTGAAAAGCATCACAATATATCTTAGCCAAACTTAAGAAGATTCAGTTATACTGGTTTTTTGGTATGGCAGCTTCATAATACTGTGAAATTTGGTCTTTGGTTAACTTACTTTATACAAGATACTCGTATTTGATATGATTTAATTTATACATTTTTACAAAATTTGAAAACATCCACAAATATAGACTATTATTATATTTAATACAATCTAATTTATATATTTTTGCAAAATTTCATTTAATTATATTGAAAACATCCATTCATATAAATTATTATTAATTTAATTATAAATTTAAAAACTATATATTTTAAAATTTAATTTTGATAAATATAAATTAATAGTGAAATTTAAAAAAATAATTATTTTACTATTTTTCAATATATTTCTTTTTTTCCATAGTAATCTAGTCTAGCGTCGAATTTGAAACTTAGTGCTAATACATATCTCACCAAGTGAATACCATTTGGTGTAGAGTGTTAATATTTTAAACTTAACCTTGTAATTATCTCACCAAGTAAATACTTAATGGTGTAGAGTAAGTTGTTGTCTATGTTATAATTGTTTATCTTAATAAGTAAATAGTTATGGGTGTAGAGTGTTAGTATTTAAAATTTCTGTTGGTACCTATTTCACTAAATAAACACCTATTGGTGTAGAGTAAGCGGTTGTATATATTATAATTATTTTTCAATATCTATTCATGATACACCAAGTTAATTTGATAATTTTTATTTTTCTTACATGGATTTTCAATGTGCTTTCTCTTGAAAAATAATACTAAAAAATATAAAGATTGGATTGACACTTGTTTACTTCTCATGCCAATTTTCACCAAATTAATTTGATAATTTTTATCCTTTTACATGGATTTTCAATGTTCTTTTTCTTCAAAATTAATACTAGAAGATATAAAGATTGGGTTCACACTTGTTTACTTCTTAAACCAATTTTCTAGAATGTTGTTTCTATATCCATAATTAGGATTTGCAGATTTTAATGTTAATTCCCATAATCCACGTAAAGGGTCATAATACTGAGAATATTAGTTCTCATAATATTGAGAATGTTAAGAATATTAATTGGGGATATTTATTGTTTGATATTTTTTTTATTTTTTTTTGATAATTTGTATTATCTATTATTTGATAATTTTTATAATTTATGTTATTTAATATTTAGTAATTTAATATCCAATTAATATATATGATGTTATTTATTATTTGATAATTTGTATAAAAATTTAATAATTGTAGTAAACAAATAAATAAAATATATCAATTTAAAAACATTTCAATAATATAAAAAACACAAAAATGTATTAAATATTTCATTTATAATAATAAAATAAAAAATAATTTATCACTATTTAATAGCTAACTTTTATACACATAATTTAATATATATAATTTTTGAAATAATGATTTAATAAATATAAATTTACAAATATTATATAAACTATAAAGCTTAGTAATATTATTCATTTAAAAACAAAAAGTGCAACACACACATATATGGGTGATAATAGTAATGTGGAAGATTAATTTTAAAAAATTTCAATAACATAAGATTGAATGTAATTATAATAAATAAAAAATTGTAATCGTAAATTTATTTAGAAATAATAATCACATATAGTATTTATAAAATAGAAGAAAAATTATAATAAATTCATATTATTTATATAAAATATAATATATTTTGATATGTAAATATAAGAAAATTTAATGTTGCTTTAAATTTTAATTAAAATAATAATTAAATGTGTATTAGAATTTATTTGTAGGTGTTTATGGAGATTTGTCTTATCTAGCTTGTTAGTGGCATCTATGAAAAGTTGGATGTCATGTAATATAAAACATATAATAAATGATTAATAAAAAATATATGTTTTATTTTAAATTAATAAAAAGTAAAGGAAATTTATTAAGTGGGCTTCATTGTGGGAAAACTCCACATTTCATTTAAGTGCTTTTGAGCCAGATGCAATCTCAATGGGTTAACTCCTGTGTTTGAGCCAAATGGAATGTCGATGGGTGAACTGTAGAGAAGTCCTAGTGACGAATAGACGCCAGCTCACACTCCCGTTTTCTATGAATATTAACAAGGTTGATTGGATGACAACGTGGCTTACACGTTGCAGTGATAGGTTGTTATGTGTTTGACAAGTGTCGTCCCGTAACATTACATTAACACACACATGGTACTGTGGATAAGTAACAATGAATGTGCTTTCTCGGATTCTATTCTCCGTATGCCTTGGCTGTCCCGCCAGTAACTCGCATTCACTCTGATAGTAAATGTTACAGCTCAGTTGGTTGCCATTTCGGTTTTTCCGCCTATGGTCTCGACAGTCGATTCATTTGCGTTTTCGCTGTTGTTTGAACCTCCGTTGGAGGTCTGGTTCTCCTGCGCCGAGGTCTCGGCTTATCTCTGCCTCCTTACTGTGTCGAGGTCTTGTTTCCACTCTTCAATTCATTGCGATGGTGGTCGATTACTTCTGTAGCAACTTCGTTTGCTATCTCCTCGTTTGGACAGGGCTGGAACTTGCCCTCTGTAATTTTCTTGGTCTTCTGTCGCTGAAAACTCGGTTTCAGGTTGTTCTTGGTTTCTTTTGGATTTAATTCCTCCGCACCATATAAGTTCTCAGATTAACCTTGGCTCTGGCTCGCTATACAGGTATTCTTCTCCGGAACTCCATCTACAGGTTCACTTCGTCTCCGCCGGTTTCACTGGTAAGCTCTCACTCTCTGCTATATTTACTATACCCTTTCATGCACGCATTTAACAATCTTGGCTCCTTGTGAGCAGTTTGTTTGTCCGAGTTATAAGGGCGTTTGTTCTTCTACGGACTTCTGGACTCTGTCACCGTTCCAGGTTCGCTTTCAAACCCCTCTCCCAATGCTGACTCCGGTTATCCTCACGTTCTGGAGGATATAAGAACTGATTTAGTTTGCAATGGTTCTGTGCAGGTGTACGAGGGTCTTCAACAACCCGTCGCCCCAGTTGGCGGTTTCGTCGCCCTCCTTACGGGTAGCATCATGTCCGCCCTTTTTATTGTTTCTGTGTGTCCTCCGCTTTGCTCTGTCGAATCTGGGGTTTGCTCCTCCGTTTACTAGTTGTGCTTGCTTTCCGGTTTGGGAAATTCCTCTCGGTAGTTCTGACTGAAACCGTATGGGTTTCGACCCTGTTGCCTCCGGAAGGGTTTCAATGTTATCAAACCCCGGTTGCGTTGTTTGTATGACCCGTGGGTTTTTGTTTAAAGAAACTTTGTAAATTATTACAAACAGTCTCTGAGAGATTCTGGACTGTAAACAAATGCTTTCTCTTATCTATTCAGGAAGATTTTGCTTATTTATGGGTTCGACTTACACAGTAAATGAAAATAATGGTATTTTCAGAATAAAATGTTTACCTGTGGTTTTTGTTTACGCTCTTCTGCATGTCCTGTTTGTTCTTCAGTCGACGTTTCTTTCCCATGAAACGCTGGACTTCTTGTGAGATGATTTCTCGAACACCTGTTTGTTAAAAGAAAATCTCACAGCACTTTTTACACTGTTATTTTGTTACAGTTGCACAAATAATCGATTTCTGTGTTACTCGTCTGAATCAAAGTAGAACAACAATTTTTCTAGATTATAATAAAATGAAACTCTTTAATTCTTGGCAGCTTCTTCGGTATTACAAATTGTCAGTTTCAAAACTGGAACTCTATTCTATTTCTCCACTGTGTTGGCAGATTGCAGAACCCCTCTCAATTTGTTACTCTGTCCTTTTTGTATTTCGGTCCCAACTATTTCGTGGTCAGTTGGTAACCGTTCCTTGTTCGTTACACAGGGCGTTATTCAGTTTCCTGTTTCTCTCTATTTAAATGCATAATGAATCTGAAAAGTTAAACTAATGACCTATCACAGTTTCTTGTTGACAATAATTAAAAGAAATAATAACTAACTGGAAACAACTCCTACTGACAATTTAGCCTCCTAATCAAAAACAAATTTAATCCTAGACAGGTACCACGACCTGTAAAAACAACACATTTTCTGAAAACATGAAAACCTGCTGACTGCTCGCCTGCCTAGTCGGATGCTCCTGCATCAGGCTCCCGGGGTAGCGAAAAGTCATGGCTCCACTCCATGAGGTCATCCACTGAATAGCCAATGTTTTGGATCTGTGCTGCGTCAAGCCAAGAACTGTCCTCTATAGGACGGTTCTTCCACTTGACCAGGTATCGGAAATAATCCTTCCTGCGCGTTCTTCTGGCTACTTGTGTATCGAGGATTCCCTCGATCTCAAGGGGTTGCGCTGCAGGCATCTGTTTTAACCAAACTTCCCCATCATCTGGGGTATGCCGTTCTGACCTTGTTGCCTCTTCATCTCCTGAACTAGCAGTGTAAGGGAACAGGTCTGCTACGTTAAAAATGGGTGAAATGCCTATTCCAGGTGGTAGCTGTATCTCATAAGCATTGGCTGAAAACTTGCGGAGAATTCTGCAGGGGCCTGTTTTTTTAAACTTCAACTTGTTATACTGCCCTCTTGGAAATCGTTCCTTGCGCAGATGGGCAAGGACTTCGTCTCCAATATTGAACTGAACCTCTCGCCTTTTCAAATCTGCCTGCTGTTTGTACCTTTGGCCGCTGTCTATCAACTTCAATTTCACCTGTTCATGCAGATCACTCATCGCTTGAGCGAAATCTTCTCCATCTGCACTCCTCTTCTCAAGTTTGCCCAAATCCCGCAGTTCATGCACTCCGCGAGGATGCATGCCGTACAGAATCTGAAAAGGACTATATCCCGTACTGCGATTTGGAGAACCATTATACGCAAATTCCGCTTGGGCAAGTACACGATCCCACATCCGCGAATTTTCTCCGATTAAGCTTCGTAGTAGGTTTCCCAAACTCCTATTTACCACTTCTGTTTTCCCATCGGTCTGTGGGTGATAAGCAGAGCTGAAATTCAATTGAGTGCTCAGCTTTTTCCACAAGGTACGCCAAAAGTGTCCTGTGAAACGTACGTCCCGGTCCGAAACAATGGATCTTGGTAGGCCGTGCAGCCGAACAATTTCTGTGAAGAACAAGTGGGCTACGTGAGTAGCATCACTAGTTTTCCGACAGGGTATGAAATGTGCCATTTTCGAGAATCTGTCCACCACCACCATCACGGAATCAAATCCTCGCTGTGTTCTAGGTAAACCCAGGACGAAGTCCAAACTGACCGAGTCCCATGGCCTACTTGGTATGGGCAATGGCGTATAGAGTCCTGCATTCTGGCTGTGGCCCTTTGCCAACTGACACATTTTGCACCTGCTCACATATCTCTGCACATCTCGTCGCAATTTTGGCCAAAAATAGAAATGCTGTACCTGGGCTAATGTTTTGTCTATGCCGAAATGTCCGGCTAGACCTCCGCTATGTTTTTCCCGTATGATGTTTTCCCGCATCGAACATTCGGGAATACACAACTGTCCTCCTTTAAACATCAACCCCTCTTGCAGATTGTAGTCCAACCATGGGCTGTGATTTCGCAGCAAAGGGTTCTGACATGCTTCATGTGCTTCTTTAAAATCTGGATCTGTGTGATACAGATCCTTCAAATGGTCAAAACCCAGTACCTGTACTGTACTTTCTTGCAAAAGCAGAGCTCTTCTGCTTAATGCGTCTGCCACCTTGTTGGATTGACCGCTAATATGCTTTAACACAAAAGTACAACTTTGCAGATATTCCACCCACTCTTCGTGTTTATGATTTAGCTTGTGTTGCTGCATAACATACTGTAAAGCAGAATTGTCAGAAAATAAGACAAACTCATTACCTAACAAATAGTGCCTCCAGTGCTTCAAGGCTTGAACGTCCGCATAAAATTCTTTGTCATATGACGAATACTTCTGTCTGCTTTCATTTAACATCTCACTGAAATAAGCAACCGGTCTGTCTTCCTGGCTAAGTACTGCGCCAATGGCTGTACCGCTGGCATCACAACGAACTTGAAAAAGTTTGCTGAAATCCGGTAATCTCAAGATTGGCCTTTCAGTGATCTTTTTCTTCAGACTCTGAAAACTGTTTTCCGCTGCTTCAGTCCAGCAAAAAGGCTGATTTGCCTTCTTAATTGTGTCCAACATGGGTGCACAGATTCCACTGAAATTCTTGATGAATTTCCTGTTAAAACTTGCTAAACCATGTAAGCTTCGAACTTCAAATAGATTCCTTGGAGATGGCCAGTTTACGATTGCTGCAATATTTTCCGGATCCATCTTCAGCTCATTCTCTGCAATCACAAAACCCAGATAAACCAGTTCTTTCTGAAAAAAGGTACACTTTTTCAGATTTATCAGCAGCTTGTTCTGCTGCAGACTTCGTAGTACACTTCGAACATGTCGAAAGTGCTCCTCCTTTGTTCTGCTGAAAATTAGTATATCATCCAGATACACTATCACAAATTTTCCGATAAAGTCTTTCAGTACTTCATTCATCAGTCGCATAAAAGTACTGGGAGCATTACTCAACCCGAATGGCATCACCAGCCATTCGTACAGCCCTTCATTTGTCTTGAATGTTGTTTTCCACTCATCCCCCTCCCTGATTCGAATCTGGTGGTAGCCACTTTTCAAGTCAATCTTCGAAAAATAGGCTGCCCCACTCAAACAATCCATCATGTCATCCATCCTGGGAAGTGGAAATCTGTACCGAATTGTAATCTTGTTGATAGCTCATGAATCTGTACACATTCGCCATTCGCCACCATTCTTGGGGGCTAACACTGTTGGGACCGCACAGGGACTCATACTTTCTCTGATCAGTCCTTTATCAAGCAGTTCTTGCACCTGTTTCCGAATTTCTTCATGATCTTTTGGGCTCATACGGTAAGCTGCCTTGTTTGGCAAGCTGGCTCCCGGTATAAAATCAATGCAGTGGCTAATACTTCTCTTTGGGGGCAGTTCATCTGGGAGATCATCCACTATGATATCTCCAAAATCTTGTAACATGTCCTGAATTTCCTCCGGTAAATCTGAAATCGTGGTGTGCAGTACCACTGTCCTTGGCCTTCTCACGACAGTGAAATTCACCTCACTGTCTTCAATCTGTTTCAAAAATTCTTTTCCCCCCAGCAACAATGCTTTTACTCCACTTGCTTCTGTTGTTCCTTCCTCCTTGATGGGTACAAGTGTGTGCTTGACCCCATCTTTAACGAACTTGTAACAGTTCATTCTTCCATCATGCAACACTTTTCTGTCAAACTGCCAGGGCCTCCCTAACAGTATGTGACAGACATCCATCGGCATAATATCGCAGAAAATCTTGTCTTTATATCTGCCGATCTGAAACTCCACTTCGCACTGTTCATCAACTAACAATTGATGCCCCTTTTGCAGCCATGACACCTTGTATGGAGTGGGATGTTTCAGCTTTTTCAATCCCAGTTTCTCCACCATTTCTGTGGCCACTAAATTTTCAGTGCTCCCACTGTCTATGATCAGCTTGCAGCACTTTCCCTGTGATTTGCAAACTGTCTTGAACAAAGTCTTCCTTTGATCCGGGTCCATAACCTCCTTGGCTGGCTTCAACAACACCTTATTCAACACCAGGGCTTCTCCTGTCTCTGGTGCATCTTCCACTTCCTGTGGAGGTGCTTCTGCTTCCTCCGGCTGAGCGACATAAGCGCCTCTTCCACCTGCTGGTTCACCGTCAGGACATTCATACGATTTGTGCCCCCACTTTTGGCACCTCTAGCACTGGACAGTTCCTCTGCCCCGACCAGTTCCTCTCCCTCGCTGGGCTGGCCGTCCTCCTCTAGTGCTAATGTCCTTCTCTGCTGTTCCTGCAGTTTTGGAACTGCTACCTTCCTCGTTGGACCCCGTTCCTCTGCCTTTACCAAAGGCCTTTCCTTTCCCTCTGCGAGATCCACCTCCTCTTCTGGCATTCTGCTTCCTATTTATTTTCTCTTCAGCCTTTAATGCAAACTGATATGCTTCTTCCAAGGTTCTGGGCGAAAGGATCCCAATTTCATCTAATATCTCTCCCCTCAGCCCATTTACGAACCTTGCTGTCTTTTCTGGTGTGTCTTCCACATAACCTGCCCTCAAGTTTAGTTTGTAAAATTCTTCAGTATACTCCTTTATTGTCATCCCCCTTTGTCTCAAATTCTGTACCTGTCGATACAGCATTATTTGATAATCTTTGGGCAAAAATTTCTCTTTCATTTTCGCCTCCATTCTGGCCCATTTCCTTATAGGCTGTTTTCGCTGCCTTTTCCTTTCTTCCTGTACGCTGTCCCACCACAAGGACGCATGTCCTTTCAGCTTGGTGGCAGCGAACTTTACCTGTTTGTCCTCGCTGGTTTCCTCAAATTCGAAGTATTTATTTACTTCACTCAACCAGTCCAACAACACATCTGCCGACAAACTGCCGTCATAAGTGGAAAGCTCATGTTTCGGTTTATGACTGGACATCAGAACTGACTTCAACAATCTCAGTTCAGGTGTCACCCCTTCAAATTCATCTTCCGGTTCTGCAATGTCCTCATCGCTGTCATCTGCTGGGTTTCTCCTGCCCCCAGCTTCTACTGCTACCAATCTTTGATTCAGAATCCGAATTTCATCACGCAGTCCCTCTTCTGCCACTCTTCGGATTTCTCTACCTCTCCCCCTTCCTCTACGACCAACTTCCATCTTCACGCAACTTCAAACTTCTGCTCCTTCAAACTCGCTCCGATACCACTTGACGAATAGACGCCAGCCCACACTCCCGTTTGCTATGAATATTAACAAGGTTGATTGGATGACAACGTGGCTTACACGTTGCAGTGATAGGTTGTTATGTGTTTGACAAGTGTCGTCCCGTAACATTACATTAACACACACATGGTACTGTGGATAAGTAACAATGAATGTGCTTTCTCGGATTCTGTTCTCCGTATGCCTTGGCTGTCCCGCCAGTAACTCGCATTCCCTCTGATAGTAAATGTTACAGCTCAGTTGGTTGCCATTTCGGTTTTTCCGCCTATGGTCTCGACAGTCGATTCATTTGCGTTTTCGCTGTTGTTTGAACCTCCGTTGGAGGTCTGGTTCTCCTGCGCCGAGGTCTCGGCTTATCTCTGCCTCCTTACTGTGTCGAGGTCTTGTTTCCACTCTTCAATTCGTTGCGATGGTGGTCGATTACTTCTGTAGCAACTTCGTTTGCTATCTCCTCGTTTGGACAGGGCTGGAACTTTCCCTCTGTAATTTTCTTGGTCTTCTGTCGCTGAAAACTCGGTTTCAGGTTGTTCTTGGTTTCTTTTGGATTTAATTCCTCCGCACCATATAAGTTCTCAGATTAACCTTGGCTCTGGCTCGCTATACAGGTATTCTTCTCCGGAACTCCATCTACAGGTTCACTTCGTCTCCGCCGGTTTCACTGGTAAGCTCTCACTCTCTGCTATATTTACTATACCCTTTCATGCACGCATTTAACAATCTTGGCTCCTTGTGAGCAGTTTGTTTGTCCGAGTTATAAGGGCGTTTGTTCTTCTACGGACTTCTGGACTCTGTCACCGTTCCAGGTTCGCTTTCAAACCCCTCTCCCAATGCTGACTCCGGTTATCCTCACGTTCTGGAGGATATAAGAACTGATTTAGTTTGCAATGGTTCTGTGCAGGTGTACGAGGGTCTTCAACAACCCGTCGCCCCAGTTGGCGGTTTCGTCGCCCTCCTTACGGGTAGCATCATGTCCGCCCTTTTTATTGTTTCTGTGTGTCCTCCGCTTTGCTCTGTCGAATCTGGGGTTTGCTCCTCCGTTTACTAGTTGTGCTTGCTTTCCGGTTTGGGAAATTCCTCTCGGTAGTTCTGACTGAAACCGTATGGGTTTCGACCCTGTTGCCTCCGGAAGGGTTTCAATGTTATCAAACCCCGGTTGCGTTGTTTGTATGACCCGTGGGTTTTTGTTTAAAGAAACTTTGTAAATTATTACAAACAGTCTCTGAGAGATTCTGGACTGTAAACAAATGCTTTCTCTTATCTATTCAGGAAGATTTTGCTTATTTATGGGTTCGACTTACACAGTAAATGAAAATAATGGTATTTTCAGAATAAAATGTTTACCTGTGGTTTTTGTTTACGCTCTTCTGCATGTCCTGTTTGTTCTTCAGTCGACGTTTCTTTCCCATGAAACGCTGGACTTCTTGTGAGATGATTTCTCGAACACCTGTTTGTTAAAAGAAAATCTCACAGCACTTTTTACACTGTTATTTTGTTACAGTTGCACAAATAATCGATTTCTGTGTTACTCGTCTGAATCAAAGTAGAACAACAATTTTTCTAGATTATAATAAAATGAAACTCTTTAATTCTTGGCAGCTTCTTCGGTATTACAAATTGTCAGTTTCAAAACTGGAACTCTATTCTATTTCTCCACTGTGTTGGCAGATTGCAGAACCCCTCTCAAGTTGTTACTCTGTCCTTTTTATATTTCGGTCCCAACTAGTTCGTGGTCAGTTGGTAACCGTTCCTTGTTCGTTACACAGGGCGTTATTCAGTTTCCTGTTTCTCTCTATTTAAATGCATAATGAATCTGAAAAGTTAAACTAATGACCTATCACAGTTTCTTGTTGACAATAATTAAAAGAAATAATAACTAACTGGAAACAACTCCTACTGACAATTTAGCCTCCTAATCAAAAACAAATTTAATCCTAGACAGGTACCAAGACCTGTAAAAACAACACATTTTCTGAAAACATGAAAACCTGCTGACTGCTCGCCTCCCTAGTCGGATGCTCCTGCATCACCTAGTTACGTGGTGGGAGCCCAAAAAGTGATGATTTATGCTATGTGATTCATGAAACTACTTTCAATTCCATTTCCCCCCCTGTGCAAGGCCCGAAAGTGATGATTTAAGCTATGTGATTCATTTCACTAGTTTCAATACCACTTATTCACCCCTTTGAGCATCACCCTATGCAATGGGATTATTCAATAATTAAGAGAAATTAGTCTGTTATATAAGCCACAACATAGAAAAAGTTGGACACTTGGATTCAAGCATCAGACATGAACACGTGACACCAGAATAAGTATTATATATATATTAGAAATTTCTTACACAAATTTATATAAATTCACTGATTCAAACATAAATCTTCATCTAGATGTAATTTTTATAAAAATAAACTATATAATCATACAAAGTAATAGGCATATTCATCAATTATCCAATAGGAGAAATATAAGATATTGTAGTTTTCTCATTAAATCATCAAAATAAAAATATTTTACATAAATACTAATAACTTATTGGATCATTGATGAATATGCCATTATCTGAACATGAAATTTATAGTGCTAGAAACTCCTTTTGTTTGAATTTTCTTCTTTCCACCTAAACCTTCATGGACTCAGTCTGGTCAGCTTTATTTTTTCGAAACGCATAGTGGCCATTAAAATTGACTCAACTGCCAGTGGGCATTGTTTATTTTATCGAAACGCACAGTGGCCATTAAAATTGACTCCACAGTCGGTGGGCATTGTGGAAACTCGTGCTGTTGTAACATGTCCAAATTCCAGAGGACAAGGGATAGTTTGATGGTTATTCTTTTTTGGAAGTCTTCACACTTGATTTAATCAATATTCCATGCCAACCGGATAATATGACCGCCGAGTTAGCTGATGTTTTCACTTTTCCACTATTGAATCGAACGATAAATTAAAATGTTAAAATGATGATATCCCCTTGTCGGAGTACTCCCTCCGCATTAGGCTGAACAAAAATCTAGTTTTTGTTAGTCGTAGTACTCCCTCCGCATTAGGCTGAACAAAAATCTGGATTTTCTTAGTCGTAGTACTCCCTCCGCATTAGGCTGAACAAAAATCCAACTTTTCTGATAAAAAATAACTGACATGTGTATATGGATTGATCCAGGTATTTTCCGAACACTCGTTTCAATTTTCGATTCTTACGGAAAGACTGGGATGACTCACTCTTGTGACTAATAGGAGTTGATGCGTGACTTGATTCGGTCATGGGGCGTACATTGCGCTTTTTCTTCGGAAGTCTTCGTGAAATTGGTGCGTGCTTGTTATATTCATGGCTACTTCTTCCCAAGACAATCTGGTGTACCTACATGTGATTTTTGGATGTTTCGTCTCTCACCTGTGAAAATGAAATCACCACGTGTTTTTGTTGTGTTGTTTTTATTTTTATTTTTCATCACTTTTTTTTTTATTTATTGTGCAAAAATGATATGGGTTTATGGGTTTTAATATTTTCAAGAAATCAAGTGTGTTTTATCACCTTTTTTTTTCTAACATAAATATTTTAAAATGAACTTTGAATTATAATTTTAATATAAATATTTTAAAATGAACTTTGAATTATAATTTTAAAAATATGGATCTTAATGATGTGATTAATGTGAAAAAAATTCTTATTTACATTATAGATCACAAAAATCTTAGATCTAACATATATACATATAATAAATATTAAATACTATATAATACTTGAATAATTAATTTATTATTATTTTAATTAAATAAAAATAATATAATCATCAATATATATTATTTTTGGTTTTTAGATAAATATATAAAATTTTAAATTTAAAAAAAAAAATTACAAAGTCTCTTAATGTATTTATTATTATTAGAAGTTTTTTAATGTATTCATAATCTATTTAAAATTGTCAATAATTTATTTATTTGATTTATTATTATTATTATTATTATTATTAAAGTTTTAATTTTAACATATTATTTTTTATATTTAATATATAATATAACTAATATATTAATATATAAAAATATTTGGTTTATGTCAGTAGACATTACCCACCATATATATAAGTATATACAGTTTTTAAAATTTTAATAATTAAATAAATTACTTTGTGAGAAATGAAATTTCATATAGTAATTTAATTTGATTTTAATATGACTACAATATTAAAATTAATTTATTATTATTAATTTAAATATATATTATTATTTAATATTACAATTTTATTTATTTAAATGTTTTTTTTTTCAAATTTTGAATTAAAAGTGTTTTCTCCAATATTTTTTATTTTTTAAAATATAAAAAAATATTCAAAATAACAAAATATGGAAAAGGTTTTTTTTTTTTTTTTTAATTTTATTAATAAATTCTGATAAAATTTCTTAAAAACCAAAATAAAAAAATTAAAAAAATTAAAAATTAAATTTATTATCAAATTTCGTGGAAAACAATTTTTAAAGAGTTAGGATACGCCTTCACTTAATACGCTTTGTGGCCATGCTCGTTGAAATCCATTATGGCCTCTACATTGACACACTCATGAATTCTAAACCTAGTCGTTTCCACTTCTTTCGCTAGTTGGATAAAATGGATACCATGTGGCTTTCTAGAAATGTTGATGCAAATTAGAGTTTAGATTACAAACAGACTCTAAAGCCATGAACTGTAAACTCGTCTCAATTTAGACTGTAGATTTGGAAATATATATTGTTGAGTTACTTTACCCTATTATGTGGTTAGAGAGTCATTAATCCTATGATTCGAGTATAAGGTCTTCCGATTTTTTGTAATACCTTTATAAGAGCTATAATTTTCTCTAACTCATCAAAAGAGTCATAGCTTTGCTTGATCTTTTATTACATTGGACACAATGCGGCCTTTGCTCGATCTTTTATTACATTAGACACAATGCAGGTTGTACCAGGGAAAATTTTAAGAACCCCCCTAAATTTATATGTATAATAAATGGGTGAATCCCCATGATACATAGGAAAAATGGAAGGCGATTTTACTAATAATATAATATGTATATATATATTTTTAAGCGAATCTCTCATGATATTATATTATATTGTAAAATCATGGCGAATCACTAGTACAAATGGAAAATCACTAGTACAAAATGGTGAATCGTTGTCTAGTGGAGTTCGGGGTGTTGGTTCCAATGAAGATATGGTAGTTGAACCAGGAGTTGAAGGAAACGAACCACCGAGACCAAGCATGGCACATGGTGACTCGTGAGGGAAGTAGTTCTCGTGCAGTTTGGAAAACGTGCTCTTCTAGTTCTGATAAGTGTAGTGCTATTGCTCATGCTACTACTAGCACTGATATTGAGGTTGGAGAGGAGTTTTAGGAGTCCTCGAACTCTGATCCAAATGATGTTTATGTAGCTCCTACTGATGATCCCATGTGTAGTAGTGGTGATGAGTTTGATTAGTGATCATGAAGCCAACAAAATATTCAAATTTAAACAGAACCATGACAAAAAATCCATGAAGAGAAAAATCTATCAAAAATATTGTCTTGAAAATCTAGATTCTATAGAATTATTGGAACTCCCTACTGCTCTGCAAATAGATCCATGAGATGAAGAATATGGTAAAAAAATGGGGACCGATATGTTTTATGGAAAGGAAAAATATGGGTGAGGTAAACAACTGCATCCCTTTCCTTGAAATTCTCATCTCAAGAAATGAAGACAGAACCCTTGGACACAATGTGTTTAGGAAGAAATCTCACATTGACAATTACCTATATGCTGATTCACACCACTACCCTTCCCAGAAGATGGGGGTTCTGTTGACTCTTTTTACAAGAGTTTTTAGAATATCAGATGATACTCATATTGAGGAAGAAATAAAACATCTAAGAAGATCGTTCCAGAAGTTGGGATACAATAATAAAGACATCAACAGAGCTATTCAAAGAGCTAGATCCGAAAATAAAAGAATTTCAACTTACAATTCCCCAACAACAAAAGCATATCTCCCCCATATCTAAGGGGTCACGGACAAGATGGCCAAAGTTCTAGCCAAGAAGGACATTAAAGCATCCTTTAAACCTCTAATGACCATCATACAGAGGATGAAATCAGTCAAAGATGACCCCGACCACCTCCAGCAAAAAGGGGTTTACAAAATTAATTCTCCATGCGGAGATTGCTATATTGGGGAAACATGGAGGACCTTCAAAATAAGGTTTAAAGAACATGGTGTGGACATCAGATTGGGAAGAACAAAAACCTCGGCCTTGGCAGAACACTCTAGTAAGACATGTCACCACATATGCCTTGAAGATGCAGTAGCCATTACGAATGAGAAGCATCATTTTAAGTGTAAAGTGCGTGAGGCCCTAGAAATCATTAAACACCCTCACAACCTCAATAGATATGGAGGCTTATAAATTAGCAGGAATTCGATTCACATTCTTTCCCACAAATAAAATTTCCCCCCTATACTGGACAACTTGTCCATCCTCCCGCTCGTCATTGTCCTTGCACACTTTCCTGACGTATCCCATTCATAATACTCCTCCCCTCCCCCTATATCCTATCTTCATATTTCCTAAATCATTTAATGGCACCTTCCCTCCCACTAATCTGCTACCTTTCTTAACCTTTTTTAAAATATTATAATGCTCCTAATCCTACCTTAAACCCTTTTCTTTGCTTTCAATAAAATATAACATAATAGAAAGGCTACAGTGCCTATAAATAACCCTTCTAATACTAATAATTATAAACTCCACATTATCTCATATATTTAGGAACATTTAGAGTTTCCCATTATGATATAGAGCTTCCCTTTACTTACCATCTTAAATATATTCATTAAAATAACCCTAATTTTGTTCCTTAGTCTTAGCAACTTCCAACCTTTAATTATTAATACCTCTTAAATTTAGTGTTAATAAAATTGAAAAGAAAAATTAATACAATTAATTTTAATAAAATAATAATAGATAAACCCTTATAATATCTCCACTTTATTACAATATTGTTCACCATCTTAAAACATTTCCATCAAAACTACCTAAACTTTTCAGACATTTATCCACTAATATTTAGTATTCACAATTTAAATAAAAGTTTTAACAAAATTAATTTTAAATAATATTAAATTTAAAAAAATAATAGTAAAAATTAGGGTAATATAACTAATAAATTATTCAATAAACAATAACGATAATTTTTTTTTTTTTTTTTTATATGTGGTTATTAAATTAGAAATAAAATAATCTATTTATTTATTTATTTATTTATTTACTTTATAGGTAGACTAAAAATTGCGACTGTGGATATTTCGAGTTTTGCATCTGAAAAACTACACCACAGAAACCTCCAATCTAGCAACATACTAACAATTAAATAATATTCATAATTATCACCACCTCTTCGCAAATTAATAGGGAAAAAATTGATACTATTTTCTTTATATAAGGAAAAAAAATTCCCAAAAGACACTGACCTATAGCTATTATCCAGAGAAACACATACTCTTTCTAAAGAACTTACTACAATAACTATTATTTATGCGCATATGAATACTCATTCTTCTCCAAAAATACCAACATAATAAATAATATTTTATGTAAAAAATACAAGTTCTTTTTAATCAACCATATAAAAACAAACACATATCCTTATCAAGAAGTACAACAAAATAGTCATTTTTTCCATGTATGCAAGAACACATATTTATTTCCAAGAAATAAAAAACATTGTAGCTATTATTTCATGTATGCAAATACATGTTTCTTCTTCCAGCAATCAAATGCATGGTGTCTATTCTTTTATGAATGCAAACCCATGTTCCTTCTTCAAGCAATCAAATAATCAAATGCATGGTAGCTATTCCTTTATGCATGGAAACACATGTTTCTTCTTAAATGAGTCAAATGTATGGTATCTATTCTTTTATGCATATGTAAACACATATTGGTTCCTTAAAGAGAGAAAACACAACAATTATCATTCTTGCATGCAAATACATGGTCTTCTGCAAGGAAAGCTAACATAATAGTTATTATTTCTTGCATGTAGTTACATGTGGAATTACCAAAGAGGATAACCATGGTTTTCCACGCAAGATACATATGCAGTCTTTCTTAAAAAAAATAAAAAATAAAAGATAAAAAAAAAATAACAAAACTAACTTCTTATATTTTGTTAGACATATAAACCTTTTAAATATTTTTGATAAAATTAACTAGATACTTATATTTTATGCGCTATAACCATGAAGTCCCACATAAATACGTTGTGCTTATGAATACCTTTTGTTTAAGACACAATACTCCTCCCCAAAGTTGTGCCAACAAAAAGGTATGCTTTCAACATAATCTGCAAATATTACGTCCATATACACGCTGAAATGAGTTCTCAGCTATGCCATGAGACTTTGAGCTCTCTTCTATAGTATATACCATATATAAGAGAGTTAAGCACACATTGAATCAAAAAACAAGAAAACGCAAACACCGAGAGTCAATGTATATCACCCAGTCATCAACCAATCTGCATAATGCCCACTTTTTTATTTATTGAGGTAGATATTTTGTTCCAGAATTTAATAGTTTCTACATGTGTTTTCCCATAATACTGTTCTTGCTTTGTCAACCTGATCAATAATATTTTTTATGGGTTTAACAAATTATAGAAAATTCGTAAGCATGCTCGATGGGTTTACCACTAATGTTATCATTCATTTGCTATTAAAATTCTAGTACAACTTACAACAAATTTTGTAAAGTGAAAACAATACCTGAACGTCGCTATAAATTTCTTACTTCTGAGCATAGTCAAGTACTAACAACATAAAGTATCCATAAAAAATTATAAATTAACATAAATTTTTTACTATTAATGAAATCGAATTGAAATTAAGAGTTTACAAATTTCCTTTATTATTTTGTGGAATGGAAATCAAAATTTAGAAACACATGCAATGCCATGCAACAATTAAAACCACAAGAACATAATGATAAAATTAAGACCACAAGAACATAATAATTTATAGGGAAACCCAATTGGGAAAGACCCCTCTGCTACTTTTCATTACTTATATGACATGGGAAACTATTACAATGTCTTTCTTCGATCTCGAAGAACACCCAACTCTGTAAAATTGTTCTCTTGTTGACTGTCCTGCTCTAGCCAACACTTATCCAATTCAAGGCCCCGTATTTCTCCTATTTCCTTGCACAATGCTAAAGGAAATTAGCTCCCAAAATATAGAAATTTTCAATTATTTTCTTGGGTGATTATGAAGGAATGGTTCAACTGCTTAATTGTTAAGCCTTTACACTCAACTTGTATACAATTGATAATTACAATGTTCATTTTCCTCCACTCGAGCTAGGAAATTGGGAAATTGGAATTCCATGCATGACTAGACTATTTTTAGCTGATTGACTAGTTCAACTGGGATATCACTGAGTTAACAATAGTTCTACTACTCAATTAACCTTCAACTGTCTCAACTAGTTGCTTGAGCTCATTTAACTCAGTGAAAATGAAAATAACTGGACTAGATTGCTAAATTTTAGAAATCACAAGATGCACAACTCTAATTCTAGTTTATAACTTGAATTTATTGAGTAAAGAAGTAGACAAAGACATGCCACAAAAGTTAACTACAATCTAAGTCATCCCACTGATGTGGAAAATAGATTTACTAAATTTTATTAACACACAAGTCAAATTTAATTTTCTTAATACAATTTTTAACAAATACTCTTAGCAAGAAATGAATTTCACACCACCCCTATCTTGCACCTGTGGAATTCAAATTTACCTCTTCACAAGGCATTTGTCAAGATATTTTCATCCTACTCCTTAGGTGGAATGTATTGTAGCATCATATTTCTCCTCTACACGCAATCTCGCAAGTGATGGTACTTGATGTCAATGTGCATGGACCTGTCATGAAATAATGGTTTATCAGAGAGTTTAATACAACTCTTATTTTCCTGATCCATATGGCCTCACATGTTGCTTGAACTGCAGCCATGTATTCAACATCTACTAAGTCGAGTGCCACAAACCTCTGTTTCTTGCTATACTAGGAAATATGCAGACCAAACACTGAAGATAGTACCTAAAGTACTTTTCCTTTCTATTGGATTCCCTACCCAGTATGCATCGGTGAATCCTTGGAGCTCAACTCTCTCTCTCCTCCTGTACCATAACCCATACTCCATTGTACCTCTGAGGTACCTCGATACATGCTTTGTTCCTTCCAATATAGCTTGGTAGAATTCACCATGGTTTGACTTAACTAATTAACTGAATAACATGTGCCAGGTCTTATGTTTACTAGATACATCAAGGATCCCATAAGATATCTATAGATAGTGGCATATACTGCCTCTTGTGAATAAGCACTCTCCTTCCTCTAGTTTGTAGCTAGAGGTGTTTCCATGTTCTTGCAGCTCTCCATGTCAAATATTTGAACCATTTCAGAGGAATAATGATTCTGACTCATAAGAAAATCACCATCACCCTGTCATACTTCGAGCCCAAGGAAGTAATGCATAAAGACTATGCATTTCATCTCATATTCTCTTGCAAGGTATTCCTTGCAAGAGAAAATCAACTCCTCATCCCTTGTAAGTATCAATTAATCAACATAAAAAACCAATATAAACAACTTTACATCTACCACATTGTGATAAATGTTGGCATCTGCTTCACTTTTGGGGAAACCCAATCCACTGAGATATGTATCAATCTGAGTTTACCATTCTTAGGTGCCTATTTAAGACCATACAGGGTTCTCATGTGTCTCCCTGTCATATACCTAAAATCCCTATGGATGCTCTATGTACGTTTATTCCTCAACAAAACCATTAAGAAAGGCGGTCTTCACATCCATATAGTGTATCTTACACCCTATTTGAGCAACTAATGCTAGAATGGTTCTCATCGAGGAATATATTTCCACCGATGCAAACGTTTCCTCATAGTCCACTCCCTCTACTTGAGAGAATCCTTTGGCCACAAATCTAGACTTGTACTTCTTGAAGCTCCCATCAGTTGCATGCTTAAATTTCTATATCCATATGGGACCATGCATGCTTATTTTTATTTAATAAAAATAATATAATCATCAATATATATTATTTTTATTTTTTAAATAAATATTTGAAATTATGAATTTAAATAAATAAATATTATTTTTAGCTGATTGACTAGTTTAACTAAGAGATCACTGAGTTAACAATAGTTCTACTACTCAATAATTAAATAAAAATAATATAATCATCAATATATATTATTTTTGTTTTTTAAATAAATATTTGAAATTATGAATTTAAATAAATAAATATTTTTTTTAGCTGATTGACTAGTTTAACTAAGAGATCACTGAGTTAACAATAGTTCTACTACTCAAGTGACCTTCAACTGACTCAACTAGTTGCTTGAGCTGAGTTAACTGAGTAAAACTGAAAACTGAAAATAATTGAAAAAGATTGCTAAATTTTAGGAATCACTACATGCACAACTCTACTTCTATCCTATAACTCAAATTTACAAAATAAACAAGTAGACAAAGGCATGTCACACAAGTTAACTGCAGATCAATTCATCATGTTGATGTGGAAAATCGAGTTACTAAATTTGAATGGGAAACAAGTCAAATTTATCCATTCTTGCTACAATTTCTAACAAATACGAATCAATTGGTCGAAAGTTATAAAGTATTAAAAACCCTTTTTCACATTAAAATAAGTCCATGAATATATAAATATGTGGCGCTATAGAAAAAACGTGGTGATCAGAAGAGAGACTAACGTAAAGTTTTGTCTTCCCCCTCCAATTTACATCACAAACTGTGTCGATATGCGTACGTCATCAATTTAGTTACAAACAATCGAATCAGTTACACACCAATCACAACAGTTCTTGGTCGGTAGCCATGTACATAACCTTCGAGTTAGCCTTATCAGTGTTGTACGTAATGGTCATGGCGTGGCCTTTATCTACACAGCCAACACAAGAATTTGAAATTGTCATATATGAAGGTTTTTGGAGCATCAACGTTCCTAAGGTTTTTGAATGCCTCACATTAATCTTTTTCCTTGGTTTTATTCCATAGTTAAGATAACTACATCTAATAAATTACAAAATAAATGAAACTGTTATTCAGTTCACCATTTCATCAACATTAAACATTGGATTAAACATTGGAAAATAAATAAAAGCATTTATAATAGATGCTAATACAGTTTGTAATGATATTACAATCTTATTATCTAAATTATTAAAAATTTAAATTATATTTTCAAATTAAAAATATAACTACATTAGTTAATATATGAAACTATTCAAAAAAATAATTTATCTTCAAATTAAAATTATAATCACATTTATTAATGTCATATTTTTACTTTTAAATATAATAAAATATTACTAATTAAAAAAAATTAAAAATATAATTGTACTTATTAATATATAATATTTTTTAAATAATATATTATTTCTAAATTTCATATCTCATACAATGTTTATAAATTTATATTTATTAAAATCATATAATTTTTCTCATGTTCCTATCACTACAACAATCCTAATATCGTGCTCATTAAACTATTTTTTTATTTGATTTTTTGTAATTTAATACATCATTCTAATAATCCTATTTATGGCATTCAACAATACTAACATATAAAGTTAATCAATGAAACACATATATCTAACATATATTATTTAATTTAAAATTGTTATTATTCATATTGCAACACATATATCTCACATATATTATTCAATTAAAAATTGTTGTTATTCATATTCAATACACAAGAATGTTTCATTTAACGCTTTATTTCAATACATACGATAGTTATTTAAAATAAAAATTGCTATATTATTTATTTTATGTATAGGAATTATATATTTTTTAAATAAATAAAAGAAATTTACTATATTAAATATTTTATACAAAATTCAAAATATAGTTTTTATATTAATTTTATTGAGTGATTTATATATAGTTTTTTGGGTGTTGTTTATATGTTAAAATTTTTGGAGTTTTTGATGAGAATTTAGTGGAAATAAATTGTGGTTAAATTTTAATCTGTGTTGTTTATATGACTTTTTTTGTAAAAAAATCACCTGAAACTTTAGATTTTAATAAATTTATGGAAAAAATAGACAGAAAACATTTCATAAATTCTAAGAAATAGTCTCTTAGATCTTTAATATTCTACATAATATTTTATGAATTGCATTTGTTATATCGAAACTAAATAAAATTTAATATAGAAAAACAAAATATTTGAAAATGAAAAAATATTTTGTTTGAAAATGAAGTATTTAATTTATATTTTTTAATTTTTAATTTTTAATTAAACTGCATCAAATACTAAGATCTTATCTATTCGTAAATGTTTTCATTATTTTAAATATATTTTTAAAATTTATCAATTAAATAGGGAGTCTTTAGTGCGACTTTTTGGAGTTTGAGGTGTCGGAATCCTGTGAAAAAATTTGAGGTAAAATTTTGATTTCTATTATTTAGACTATTTCCTTGCACAATCCTATGAGGAAATTTGCTCCTAAAATATATGAATTTTTTCCTCTTTTCTTGCCTAATTCCCCAGGAATGATTCATCTACATAACTGCAAAATCTGTACACTCAACTAGTATACAATTGATGATTACAATGTTTCGTTTCCTCCACTCTAGCTAGAAAATTGGAATTCCATGCATGGTTAGGGTACTTTTAACTAATTGACTAGTTTAACTAAGAGATCACTGAGTTAACAATAGTTCTACTACTCAAGTGACCTTCAACTGACTCAACTAGTTGCTGAGTAAAACTGAAAACTGAAAATAACTGAAAAAGATTGCTAAATTTTAGGAATCACTACATGCACAACTCTACTTATATTCTATAACTCAAATTTACAAAATAAACAAGTAGACAAAGGCATGTCACACAAGTTAACTACAATTCAATTCATCATGTTGATGTGGAAAATCGAGTTTCTAAATTTGAAAAAGACACAAGTCAAATTTATCCATTCTTGCTACAATTTCTAACAAATACAAATCGATTTCTCCAAAGTTATAAACTATTAAAACCCCTTTCTCACATTAAAATAAGTCCACGAATATATCAAGATATGGCTCTATAGAAAAAACACGGTGGTCAGAAGAGAGACTAACGTAAAGTTTTATCTTCCCCCTCCAATTTACATCACAAAGTGTGTCAATATGCGTACTTTATCAATTTAGTCACAAACCATCGAATCAGTTACACACCAATCACAACAGTTCTTGGTCGGTAGCAATGTACATAACCTTCGAGTTAGCCTTATCAATGTTGTGCGTAATGGCTGTGGTGTGGCCTTTATCTACACCACCAACACAAGAATTTGAAATTGTCATATATGAAGGTTTTTGGAGCGTCGACGTTCCTAAGGTTTTTGAATGCCTCACATTAATCTTTTTCCTTGGTTTTATTCAATAGTTAAGATAACTACATCGAATATGTTACAAATTAAATGAAAATGTTGTTGATTTCAACCATTTCGTGAACATTAAACATTGGAAAAATAAATAGTAACATTTGTAATAGCTGTTAATACAATTTGTAATGATATTACAATCTTATTATCTAAATTATTAAAATATTAAATTATATTTTCAAATTAAAAATATAACTACATTGGTTAATATATGGAACTATTAAAAGAATACTTTATCTTCAAATTAAAATTATAATCACATTTATTAATATCATATTTTTACTTCTAAATATAATAAAATATCACTAATTAAAAAAAATTAAAAATATAGTTACACTTATTAATATATAATATTTTTTAAATAATATATTATTTCTAAATTTCATATGTCATACAATATTTATAAATTTATATTTATTAAAACCATAAAATTTTTCTCATGTTGCTATCACCACAACAATCCTAATATCGTGCTCATTAAACTATTTTTTCATCTGACTTTTTGTAATTCAATACATCATTCTAATAACCCTATTTATGGCATTCAATATTTCCAGATTATTATACTAACATATAAAGTTAATCAGTGCAACACATATATCTAACATATATTATTTAATTTAAAATTGTTAATTGTTTTGTCTTGTTTGTTTTTTTCTTTACTTCTGAATATGACTAATCTATTATTGTACAAAAATGAATTACAAAGAGGCCGCGGACTCAGTTGAGCTTTCCCATAGAAGCGACATTCTTACACTGCATACATGACTTAGAAAGTTTACCAGACATACCATTCAAACAAAAACCATCCTGCTGACAGACAAAAACATGTCGCCCACGCAGGGGAAACTGATCTTGGAATATTGACAAATTATTAAAAACCAAAAGCGAAGAGAAAGGTAAGCATGATGAGCTTAGGTGTTTTTCCAGCCAAAAACACAAAAACATGCTGCCCACGCAGGGGAAACCGGCCTTGAAACATTAATAGTGTATCATAAAACTGATGCAAAGAGCTAGTAAACATGATGAGTCTAGGAGTGTACCCAACCAAAAACCTGTGAAGAAAGAAACTGCGAGTTCTGACCAGATTAAGAATCATGAGATAATGAGGGGGGTTCCTCAAAAACACGACAGCCATAGGCATACGGGTCATCTTCCTCCTCCTACTTGTCGTCTTTGATGCTGTGGCAGCCTCGCTTGATGTCGCCTGGATTGACTTCATGGCCAATGTCCTGAGTATCACTGCAGCTAGGAGCTTTTCTCTTCAAGCTGCCGCTTGGTGGAGTGAAAATCTTGTCGTCGACTCTATGCTCCAAGCGAGCGCTAGGAAGCATTGCTTCCGAACTCGGGGGATCTTCCTTCAGCTCAATTGTAATGGTGGCAGTGATTGTGGGCCGATTCAGAGTGCAAGGAAAGCGAAGATGAGCGGTGTGAAGGTGCCTAGGGATGATAATTGGAGAGACAAGGGAGTGGGGCAAGCCCAAATCAGATTGAGAAAGCCCACGCCCACGTCTGCGGCCACGACCGCTCCTGGTATCAGGATAACAACTAGACAAGTTATCCGAGGAGGGAGACGAAGAGCCCGAAGTTGAAGTGGAGGGCTGGCGGGGGAGATGACCGTGGCTGGCGCCTCGCCGGCAGCGCATACACTGTCGAAGGCACGGCATGATTTTCAAAGCAGGGTGACGAGAGCGGCCATCAAAATGAATGGAGACGGAGTTCAGGGGAGGGTTTTCTCGCCGAGCAGGTGAATTCACGATGGCCAGACTGAGCCCCAGATGGTAGAGTGTGCTCTGTGAGATGTGAAGACCAGTAGCAAGTTCAATGCAGCAAACGATGGAGCAACGACGCCCTGTGCTGGTTCGAGAGCTATTCTCTGTAGCAATAGGGGAGCAACTAAAACGCAGGGGAGGCAGAACTGGAGTGAAGCTTCTAGAGGAAGCCATTCTCATAATAGATGGGAGATGATCTGGGCTTCTGTGCTGCATTAATGCGGCAATGCAAATGACGGTGGATACATTAATGAGGACTATGACGTGAGTGAGGGTGGCAAAGTTATGAGCCCACGCACCGACCCACAACCTCTGCCACGTACCGTTACAGCTAATCACCCGCATCGAGGGATTTAATTTAAAATTTTTATTATTCATATTGCAACACATATGTCTCACATATATTATTCAATTAAAAATGGTTATTATTCATATTCAATACATAAGAATGTTTCATTTAACTCTTTATTTCAATACATCCGATAGTTATTTAAAATAAAAATTGCTATATTATTTATTTTATGTGTAGGAATTATATATATATTTTAAATAAATAAAAGAAATTTACTATATTAAATATTTTATACAAAATTTAAAATATAGTTTTTTTATATTAATTTTATTGAGTCATTTATATATAGTTTCTTGGGTGTTGTTTATATGTTAAAATTTTTGGAGTTTTTGATGAGAGTTCAGTGAAAATAAATTGTGGTTAAATTTTAATCTATGTCGTTTATATGATTTTTTTTTTATTGTATATATGGATTTAACAATATGAAAAACTCGAGAACACTTAAATTGTAAAAAACTCACCTGAAACTTTTGATTTTAATAAATTTATCGACAAAATAGACACAAAACATTTCATAATTTCTAAGAAATAGCCTCTGAGATCTTTAATATTTTACATAATATTTTATGAATTGCATTAGTTATATCGAAACAAAATAAAATTTAATATAGAAAAATAAAATATTTAAAAATGAAAAAATATTTTGTTTGAAAGTGTAGTATTTAATTTATATTTTTAAATTTTAAATTTATAATTAAAATCCATCAAATACTAGGATCTTATTCATTCGCAAATGTTTTCATTATTTTAAATATATTTTTAAAAATGTATCAATTAAATAGGGAGTTGTCTTTAGTGCGGCTTTTTCAAGTTTTAGGTGCTGGAATCCAATGAAAAAATTTGAGATAAAATCTTGATTTCTATTATTTAAACTGGTTTTTTTACTGTATATATGGATTCAAGACACTATAAAAACTCCTAGGGAACTTCCATTTTGCAAGGTTACCCATCAAACTTGTATTTTCAATGAACTCTTGCCGGATTTTAGAGAAATTAGACCAGAAAAACCCACTGTAAAACGCTTCAAAAAGTCGCATTAAAGACTACTCGATTAAATAGTATCAATCTGAGTATATTTTCAAATATAATAGAACATACAAAGTAAAGTAGGTTCACAGAAAAGGACCAAATTTCATACTATTTTTAAGTTCCCATACAGAAAAAAGCGATATAATCGATGCATTCTAGGCATCAATTTATTGTGATGTTTTCTAATTAATCCAAGGGGCCCCATTAGTTTCTAAGGCAACTGGGAGGAAAAATAGTCCCAATAGTCTTTCCGAAAGCATTGACACATACAGAATTTACTTTATTTGCAGCCGTTGAAGTTATCTTAACATTTGTCATAGTAATTCCTGTGCATGCAACTATTTTGCTGCACGAAAAATTCACAGCCACATTCGTCGATGACGTTCCGTGTATATTTCTATATGTCACATCTTGTATTTTCACTGCAGATGGCTGCACACAACACAATCATAGAAAGCATTATTTCACTCGAGTATACTCGAGCATGTAGTGAGAATATGGAATTACATAGAAAATTTAGTTGAGTAATAGTCATTGCCTGTAACACCAAACCAAAACCCAAATCACGGCATGAGCACAACCTCCTCCAATTAAAATCATAGAAAATAACACCACATCTTTCTTCCAACAAATAAAGAAGATGATTAAGTTAAGCTTGAAGGGTGGAAACAAACCGATGGAGCCACATCCAAGCAATCCTGCAGACAATAAATTGCGGTGATTAATATAAATTGAATCGACCAATTTAAAATACTATATTTTTTTTTAATGGTAAATGTTAGATTCGGGGTAATATTGTGGATGGAAGAGGCTCGACGTTAAATCAATTGGAGTCGGACGTCGGTATTCAATGGCGGAAGAAATGGAGGAATATAAGGGTGTTGTACGGGGGAGATCGTGACAGGATTTTCAATGGCGGCTGAGATGCACGATAAGGGTCGAATATGGCGGGAGATTCTACCAGTGTCATGTGTGCATCGTGTATTCTGCAAATGAATGAAATAATTTTTGTCATGGTTTAACAGGACCACCAAGGTCATGTACACCATGGTGTCAGAAAGACTAAGTGAAATAGAACAATAAACATAACACTTACCTGTTGTTTGTTCACTATGCAGGATTTAGCCCAACAATCCTGGCCTTGACCATTGATCACACTGCCACCTTCTATGGTAAACCCAGATATACTAGAAAATTGTACTCACATACCAAGTTCTTGCTATTCCATGTAGATCGTTCCTTGGGTGCAAGTATTGTTCCTTTTATCTGAAATTTTATGATTTCAGCAAACAATTTAACATGATAATTTTGGGAACTTTCATGATAATTTGCATCGATCATCCTAAAATGCATAAAATTCAATATCCAACATTCTTACCTCGACTGAAATTTGAGACTTGCAAGGAACAATAAATTTCACTGGCGTGACTAGAAATTTCTTTCCCGATGGTACTTGCAACACTGCTTTGGAAGATGCCATGCAGGCTGCTTCCCATGCTTTTTTGAATGCCTAAAAATCACAAAGGATAAAAAATATGTAGGTATAACCATAATAATAATTTTCTCACCTTACATATTTAATTATTCGAAAAAAATATATATTTTGATTACAAAGTATAAGAGCTGGTTTTCTTGGACTTAAAAAAACAGGTTATCACTCTCCTATATGAACTATTTGCAGGTGGCTTGGTTTTCCTTGAAAAATAGTGATGTGTTAGTGTGCATTTGAGGATAGGAGGGAGTGATAGTTGTCCCCTTGCTGATTTGACAAATGAGATATGATAGGTTTTTCTACTGTTAAAAAATGGGCATGGAGTATGCCCTAAAACTTGACTAAGAGATTACCCAAGACATAGATGGAACTGGTAGGAGTGAAAGCCTGCCCCCTTAGGGACCAGTAGCTGGTAGTTTCAAGTAGCTTGGTTTTCCTTGAATAACAACCTGGAGTATGCCCTAAAACTTGACTAAGAGCCTGTCTCTTTGGACGTAAGGAAACATGTTAACTACCCATCAACTAGTAGGAGTGAAAGCCTTCCTCCTTAGGGACCACCAGCGGGTAGTTCTAGGTAGCTTGGTTTCCTTGAATAACAGTGATAAGTCAGCCTCCAATCTTGGATAGTACCTAGTAATGATTGTCCCGACTACTAATTTGACATCTTTAAGTTATAATCATTTTTCTCACCCTCTAGAAAACATATAGATAATTTTCCCTATTCAACTTATAGGTATAGGAATAGGCACATTTAGTGAAGTGACATGACAGTGATGATAGAGGAAGAAAAAACTATTATCACTACAAGAATACTAAACTGATTTAAATCTGGAAAATAAAAAATCTTTTTGGACATAAGGAAACATGTTAACTACCCAAGGCCCAGATGCAATTAGTAGGAATGAAAGTCTGCCCCATTAAGGACCACCACCTAGTAGTTCTAAGCAGCTTGGTTTCCTTGAATAACAAAAATAAGTGAGTGCATTCTTGAATAACACCTAATCATAACTTTCCCACAACTAATTTGACAACTAAATTTTAATATATTTTCTCAACCCTTTAGAAAACATATAAATATATTTCCCTATTCAACTTAGGGCCATAGGAATATTGGACTTATAGCTATAGGAATAGGCACATTCCGTGCCGTGACATTGATAAAGGCAGAAGAAACAATTACCACTACACGAATGCTAAACTGATTTAAATTGCGAAAATAAAAAATATATAAAGCTCCTTGGAGGGAAATTTCTTAAAATCTGAACTATATAAGGGTATTTACTAATTTGAAAAAGCGTGCCATGGATCACATATTCAAGTATGAATATATATAATAAGTGCCTCAAACTTTACAAAAATATCAAAACAATATTGAATCTATATAATTGATTAAAAGGTATTCACCGGCCGATCATCTTTTAGACAGTCTGCATGTGCACCGTAGTTCATGACATTGAAGATCTGAGAAGCGCTTGAATAAGATTTTCCCAGCACCTTTCTTTGAGTAGCCCAACCTGAGTCCAGCATTAACAGCAACATAATAGCAACAACTAAATTGAACGTAGTCTGCACATAATTTCTCTGTTAGAAACGACTTTTAATTTTTTCACGCACAGAGAATTTTAAAATCACAAAAATTGTTTGCAACCAAGAAGACCATAAGTATGCTTTAGCCATTACCACCGATTTAAAATCCATTGCGAACCGTCGTTGCAGCCGATAGGTGCTCGAAACTTGTTTCACGGCAGGTAGAAGAGGGGGGATTTTATAGTGCTAGAAACTCTTTTTGTTTGAATTTTCTTCTTTCCACCTAAACCTTCATGGACTCAGTCTGGTCAGCTTTATTTTTTCGAAACGCATAGTGGCCATTAAAATTGACTCAACTGCCAGTGGGCATTGTTTATTTTATCGAAACGCACAGTGGCCATTAAAATTGACTCCACAGTCAGTGGGCATTGTGGAAACTCGTGCTGTTGTAACATATCCAAATTCCAGAGGACAAGGGATAGTTTGATGGTTATTCTTTTTTGGAAGTCTTCACACTTGATTTAATCAATACTCCATGCCAACCGGATAATATGACCGCCGAGTTAGCTGATGTTTTCAGTTTTCCACTATTGAATCGAACGATAAATTAAAATGTTAAAATGATGATATCCCCTTGTCGGAGTACTCCCTCCGCATTAGGCTGAACAAAAATCTAGTTTTTGTTAGTCGTAGTACTCCCTCCGCATTAGGCTGAACAAAAATCTGGATTTTCTTAATCGTAGTACTCCCTCCGCATGAGGCTGAACAAAAATCCAACTTTTCTGATATTGTCCGAACACTCGTATAAAAACAAACACATATCCTTATCAAGAAGTACAACAAAATAGTCATTTTTTCCATGTATGCAAGAACACATATTTATTTCCAACAAATAAAAAACATTGTAGCTATTATTTCATGTATGCAAATACATGTTTCTTCTTCCAGCAATCAAATGCATGGTGTCTATTCTTTTATGAATGCAAACCCATGTTCCTTCTTCAAGCAATCAAATAATCAAATGCATGGTAGATATTCCTTTATGCATGGAAACACATGTTTCTTCTTAAATGAGTCAAATGTATGGTATCTATTCTTTTATGCATATGTAAACACATATTGGTTCCTTAAAGAGAGAAAACACAACAATTATCATTCTTGCATGCAAATACATGGCCTTATGCAAGGAAAGCTAACATAATAGTTATTATTTCCTGCATGTAGTTACATGTGCAATTTCCAAAGAGGATAACCATGGTTCTTATCATTTTTCCATGCAAGATACATATGCAGTCTTTCTTAAAAAATAAATAAATAAATAAAAATAACAAAACTAACTTCTTATATTTTGTTAGACATATAAACCTTTTAAATATTTTTGATAAAATTAACTAGATACTTATATTTTATGCACTATAACCATGAAGTCCCACATAAATACGTTGTGCTTACGAATACCTTTTGGTTAAGACACAATACTCCTCCCCAAAGTTGTGCCAATAAAAAGATATGCTTTCAACATAATCTGCAAATATTACGTCCATATACACGCTGAAATGAGTTCTCAGCTATGCCATGAGACTTTGAGCTCTCGTCTATAGTATATACCATATATAAGAGAGTTAAGCACACATTGAATCAAAAAACAAGAAAACACAAACACCGAGAGTCGATGTATATCACCTAGTCATCAACCAATCTGCATAATGCCCACTTTTTTATTTATTGAGGTAGATATTTTGTTCCAGAATTTAATAGTTTCTACATGTGTTTTCCCATAAGACTGTTCTTGCTTTGTCAACCTGATCAATATATTTTTTATGGGTTTAACAAATTATAGAAAATTCATAAGCATGCTCGATGGGTTTACCACTAATGTTATCATTCATTTGCTATTAAAATTCTAGTACAACTTACAACAAATTTGGTAAAGTGAAAACAATACCTGAACGTCGCTATAAATTTCTTACTTCTGAGCATAGTCAAGTACTAACAACATAAAGTATCCATAAAAATTTATAAATTAACATAAATTTTTTACTATTAATGAAATCGAATTGAAATTAAGAGTTTACAAATTTCCTTTATTATTTTGCGGAATGGAAATCAAAATTTAGAAACACATGCAATGACATGCAACAATTAAAACCACAAGAACATAATGATACAATTAAGACCACAAGAACATAATAATTTATAGGGAAACCCAATTGGGAAAAACCCCTCTGCTACTTTTCGTTAATTATATGACATGGGAAACTATTACAATGTCTTTCTTCGATCTTGAAGAACACCCAACTCTGTAAAATTGTTCTCTTGTTGACTGTCCTGCTCTAGCCAACACTTATCCAATTCAAGGCCCCGTATTTCTCCTATTTCCTTGCATAATGCTAAAGGAAATTAGCTCCCAAAATATAGGAATTTTCAATTATTTTCTTGGGTGATTATAAAGGAATGGTTCAACTGCTTAATTGTTAAGCCTTTACACTCAACTTGTATACGATTGATAATTACAATGTTCATTTTCCTCCACTCGAGCTAGGAAATTGGGAAATTGGAATTCCATGCATGACTGGACTATTTTTAGCTGATTGACTAGTTCAACTGGGATATCACTGAGTTAACAATAGTTCTACTATTCAATTGACCTTCAACTGTCTCAACTAGTTGCTTGAGCTCATTTAACTCAGTGAAACTAAAAATAACTGGACTAGATTGCTAAATTTTAGAAATCACAAGATGCACAACTCTAATTCTAGTTTATAACTTGAATTTATTGAGTAAAGAAGTAGACAAAGAAATGCCACAAAAGTTAACTACAATCTAAGTCATCCCACTGATGTGGAAAATAGATTTACTAAATTTTATTAACACACAAGTCAAATTTAATTTTCTAAATACAATTTTTAACACATACTCTTAGCAAGAAATGGATTTCACACCACCCCTATTTTGCACCTGTGGAATTCAAATTTACCTCTTCACAAGGCATTTGTCAAGATATTTGCATCCTACTCCTTAGTTGGAATGTATTGTAGCATCATATTTCTCCTCTACACGCAATCTTGCAAGTGATGGTACTTGATGTCAATGTGCATGGACCTGTCATGAAATAATGGTTTATCAGAGAGTTTAATACAACTCTTATTTTCCTGATCCATATGGCCTCACATGTTGCTTGAACTGCAGCCATGTATTCAACATCTACTAAGTTGAGTGCCACAAACCTCTGTTTCTTGCTATACTAGGAAATATGCAGACCAAACACTGAAGATAGTACCTAAAGTACTTTTCCTTTCTATTGGATTCCCTACCCAGTATGCATCGGTGAAGCCTTGGAGCTCAACTCTCTCTCTCCTCCTGTACCATAACCCATACTCCATTGTACCTCTGAGGTACCTCGATACATGCTTTGTTCCTTCCAATATAGCTTGGTAGAATTCACCATGGTTTGACTTAACTAATTAACTGAATAACATGTTCCAGGTCTTATGTTTACTAGATACATCAAGGATCCCATAAGATATCTATAGATAGTGGCATATACTGCCTCTTGTGAATAAGCACTCTCCTTCCTCTAGTTTGTAGCTAGAGGTGTTTCCATGTTCTTGCAGCTCTCCATGTCAAATCTTTGAACTATTTCAGAGGAATAATGATTCTGACTCATAAGAAAATCACCATCACCCTATCATACTTCGAGCCCAAGGAAGTAATGGATAAAGCCTATGCATTTCATCTCATATTCTCTTGCAAGGTACTCCTTGCAAGAGAAAATCAACTCCTCATCCCTTGTAAGTATCAATTAATCAACATACAAAACCAAGATAAACAACTTTACATCTACCACATTGTGATAAATGTTGGCATCTACTTCACTTTTGGGGAAACCAAATCCACTGAGATATGTGTCAATCTGAGTTTACCATGCTTAGGTGCCTATTTAAGACCATACAGGGTTCTCATGTGTCTCCCTGTCATATACCTAAAATCCCTATGGATGCTCTATGTACGTTTATTCCTCAACAAAACCATTAAGAAAGGCGGTCTTCACATCCATATAGTGTATCTTACACCCTATTTGTGCAACTAATGCTAGAATGGTTCTCATCGAGGAATATATTTCCACCGATGCAAATGTTTCCTCATAGTCCACTCCCTCTACTTGAGAGAATCCTTTAGCCACAAATCTAGACTTGTACTTCTTGAAGCTCCCATCAGTTGCATGCTTAAATTTCTATATCCATATGGGACCATGCATGCTTATTTTTATTTAATAAAAATAATTAAATAAAAATAATATAATCATCAATATATATTATTTTTATTTTTTAAATAAATATTTGAAATTATGAATTTAAATAAATAAATATTATTTTTAGCTGATTGACTAGTTTAACTAAGAGATCACTAAGTTAACAATAGTTCTAATACTCAATAATTAAATAAAAATAATATAATCATCAATATATATATATATATATATTTTAAATAAATATTTTAAATTATGAATTTAAATAAATAAATGTTATTTTTCGCTGATTGACTAGTTTAACTAAGAGATCACTGAGTTAACAATAGTTCTACTACTCAAGTGACCTTCAACTGACTCAACTAGTTGCTTGAGCTGAGTTAACTGAGTAAAACTGAAAACTAAAAATAATTGAAAAAGATTACTAAATATTAGGAATCACTACATGCACAACTCTACTTCTATCCTATAACTCAAATTTACAAAATAAACAAGTAGACAAATGTCACACCTCCAAATTTCACACCCAACAAAAATTTTCTTCATGAACTCATACTTGTAAGTATAAATTTATTATGACAGTTCACCTATTTATCATGATACTTTACATTATCATATACTGTCAAAATTAACACCTCTACTCCTACTTCTTACCTTATGTCATTTGCATCTCAAGGTGAATCTATTCTTCACAATTCTTCACAACTTTGGCCTTTACACTTGTCTCACATACCTTTGCGAATTCGTCTTTAACTTTCGGTCACATAACTCATTTATTTAATCATTGGGTATACATAACCCTATAGCACATTAATATATATAACAAAACATGGTTTAATATAACCCTTTCCACGATTTACATTTACGATTTCCTCCGCCATGTATCTTGGTATATAGTTTGAGGGAATGATTCATTTATTTGTTGTTTATATGATTTGTCATAATATTGGGAATGGATTGGTTCCATGCGTTTGAGATTAACTCTCATATCTGCCTATTGACGTGACCACACATCACGGCACATGGGATATTCAAATCGATTTCAATTATTGTGCTTTGCATTTAACTCAATATACACGTAGATCATATGGTCGAATTGGATTTTGGTTGCTAATTGCGTCGCCGCGAGGAACTTGAATACACGTCAGATGTCATCATAATAATTGAATGTTGTATGGTTTGTGGAGTCCGTCATACCCCGTCGCTCGCTTACCTGGTGCATCCACGTCGATGCGTTAGCTCGACTTGCAGCCATGCCAATCTACGCGCAGGACAATTCACCTTAAATTTGGACTTACACTCCATTAACACGATACTGTAGTATTAACTCTCCATAGCTACCCTTGATCCGTGGCTTGGCTTCCACGATCCTGCCAAGTGGACGATGGTGATCAGTTTTTGTTAGGGTTAAGGTGGTTATCCAAGAGTTATATAAGTCTCGATGATAGAACGAAGTCGGGTTTCTGCATTCTTCGTTTCGTTCTGCACCTCTGCGCTGACACCATTCTTCATTCGGCCAAGGGTGTGTGATTCTCTGTTGCAGAGAAAACCATGGTGCTTCAGTTTTACCAACCATATATCAGGTACTTTACCTCGGCACTCATTGTTTATTTTAGTGTATGCTTAAATGATTTCAGGCCGTTGCTCATGGCTGGCCATACGCCGAATTTGATTATGTATTCACTCCTCAGTAAGGGGAATACTTCTTGTTTTAGGATATGCCATAAGATATGAGAGTCATACGCTCAGCACCATAATGAGGTTGAGTTTCTCTTTCATGGTTTTCGTTTACCCTACCACGGCGGTTTCATAGGATGAGACCAGTTCGTTTTATACCTTCTGCGTTGCATGATGCACATCTCTGCCAAGCAGACGTCTAATATTCAGTGGATTTTTATGAGGTATACTCTTGTGAGTCTCATCTCTGTCTGAAATTATATCTTCCTCCCTATTCTCTTCGGAGGTATTGCGTATTAATCCCTCTCTGTATACAATTTTGAATTGCAGGGCTCGACGTGTCTGAACCTTATGCTCCACAGGTATGGTTTTAATCTCAATACAATTTTCATCTTCCACTTGATTCTCTACGACAGAGCCAATTGACTAATTCCCTTTCATTTTGTTTGCCTTTGTCGTTTACAGGTAAATGAATGGTTACGGCATGCTTGTAAACGCAGCAAGTAATATTCTCAATTGTTAGAGTTACTAATGTGGACCTCTTGGCCGTCCAGGTCGGTATTCTTATGGGATTTATTGTTCTTCTCCTGTTGCGTCGTTTTCATGGGCGTCGAAATATAACATCGACCTCCTATACTATTGCGCAGAAGGGCGCTTGTTTCGATTTGTTCTGTTGAGATATGGGTTGCAAGTTTAATAACCCAGCCTGATAGGCTCCTTATGTATTTTGACATTTGGGATAGATATATATTTTCTATGCTGCTAGATGGAATTTCGATATACTATGCCACAGTATAATTTTACCGAGACTGTATAAATCGTGTGTAATTCTTTTTCTATATAGATATATATACCATGAAATTTGACTTTGTTAGTGTGTTCGTTAGCACAGAAAAAAGGATTTGGTAACACTATTATGGTTTCAAATCATCAGAATTTTCAGGAAGATTTTATATAATTTCTATCTCTTCTTCTGATGTATATTAATCTTATTGTGTCAAATGACAGTTTCTCTGTTCATGGTTATATTGAAATTGTCTGGCAGATGAATGGCATACTGGAAATTATGTGTCTATTTTCACTTCTATCATAGATAGTATTTATGTACGTCTAGAACTATTTTCCAGAATTGTCTGCATAACTTTCTATTCTTCAGTTTCTTCTCATTTTATTTTATATCTAGTTACCCAACTCTGGTCTACCTGTGTACATGGTAATAAATTTTGTTGAAGGCTGGTTATGGGATTGGGACCCCTTCACTTTTTCCTCTTGAAAAATGGAACTATTGTTAATATACTGTTGAAATAAATGGACTCTTTGCTACTGGAGTTCTCAACTACTTACTCCTAATTTATACCTTATATGAAATCTATTTCAGTGATATGAAATTAGAGTAGTTTCAAGAAGACATAGTTCTAGTACATTTTGTTTATAACTAGGTGCTCCTTTCCTCCCCTAGATAAAGTGACTCATACACAACCTGATTGATTTACACTATTTACTCTCTGGAATTATAACAGAGTTTCCTGGCTGTTCATGAGATCAGTTTATTGATTCTCTCCCTCTGTTCTTTCATAAACAGTATAAGTCTTAATTTATCTCCTGCTATGGTTCTGGTATACTATAGAGAATTTCATTTCTCTCTCTAGCATAGCTGTAAATAAAATTATTCTAGGAAACAGAAGTAGATTAAAAACAAATTCACAAGGTTTCCTGAAAGAACAAGGTTTCCTCAGATTTAGCCCAACCCTGGGTTTAAACATTCTGTGGAATTCCACTTTACAGGATGTTCTTCTACAACTATACAGAATGATCAGGTTACTACCTGGTAATTACATTCTGTTAAATGTAGACTAATAATATGAACTAACTTAGAAATAAATTTTGTTTTTATATGTAGCCAATTCATACTATAACAACAATAAGACAAATTCCTCAGACACATACCACTTGTGCAATAGACCAACCTCCCAACCTTAGAGTTCTTCTATCTCCCAGAACTCACCCCCGAGCTGAGATCACCTCCCATAGCAGATTAACCTCTAATCTGTACAAGAGCAGCTTATTTAAGCTATTGTTCCCCAAAGCCTGTTTCTAATTCTGCGTCCAGAATCTCAGGATGCTTTTCTTCCTGTTTGCCTAGGATTCGCACTTAGGGATTCTTTAAAGCTATTTTATACTTTTCCTCAGGTTTCCAGCTTTTTACCTCTTCCCAACTACTTTCCTCATCATTGGGGAAATTCATATTTTTCCTCAAAAATCTAAATTTAAAACTTACTATCTTCCAAGGATTTTTTTGAAAGATTGTGGGGAAATATTTGCCTCATCCATCCTCACAGATTTAGCAAGTGATCTCATCATCTCATTTTTGGTCAATTTGCACCACAATAATTGATTCATTTCCTCAGTCAAAGGTTTAATTACATTCACAAAATAATTATCCTTTGGGGTCCACTCCCCTTAGGATATAAAGTTCAAGTATCTAACTTTAAAATGCAATCACATGAATTGGGGGTGTTACATATTCCCCCTCTGAAAATAAACACCGTCCTCGGTGTTGTTATTCAACTACTAGAGTTTATTTTGCAAATAAAAATGGATATTTTTCCATCATTTCAGTCTCTCGTTCCTAGGTAGCTTTTTCAGCAGTAAAGTGATTCCACTGCACCTTTACTCTGGCTACCGTTCTGCTTCTCAATTCAATTTCTTCCCGCTCCAATATTTGAAGCGGTTCTGGCAGAAACTCCCCTTCTGGTTCCACCTGTACAACATTCCAATCAACTATGTGAGAAGCATCATGCACATATCTTTTTAACAATGAAATATGAAATACATCATGAACTCTAACATGAGGTGGTAATGCCAACTTGTAAGCCACTAGTCCCGCCCTTTCTAATATTTCAAAGGGACCACAATATCGAGGGGACAATTTTGCACAACTCCCAGCATAAAGGGTGCTCTTTTTGGGTTTAATACGCAAATATACATGCTCCCCAACTTTAAATTGTCTATACACTCTTTTCTTATCTGCATAACTCTTCTGGCGATCTTGTGCTATCTTGATGTTCTTTTGTATCTGTTTGACAATTCCTTCCATTTCTTGCAAAGCATCGGGTCCCAACATCAGTTTGTCTTCTGGCTGACTCCAGCTCAAAGGGGTATGACACTTCCTTCCATACAGTGCCTCAAACAGACTCATTTTTAATGGAATATTGATAGCTGTTATTATAGGCAAATTCAGCTAAATGTAAGAAATCTTCCCACTTTGAGGGTCTATCCATCACATACATTCTCAGCATGTCCTCCAAAATTTGATTTGTTCTTTCTGTTTGACCATCAGTCTGAGGGTGGTAGGCGGTGCTAAAATTCAATTTAGTGCCCATTCCTCCAAATAACCCTTTCCAAAAGGCTGCTGTAAACTTAGCATCCCTATCAGACACAATCACCTTGGGAACTCCATGGAGCCTTACTATCTCCTTCAGAAACACATTCGCTACTTGAGCTGTTCCAAAGGTAGATTTCACTGGTATAAAGTGAGCAACTTTGGTTAAAGTGTCTACCACTACCATTACAGAATCATGCTGGTATTTGGTTTTGGGTAATCCTGTAATGAAGTCCATGGAAACGGTGTCCCACTTCCATTCTGCAATGGGCAAAGGGTTCAGAAGGCTGGCAGGGTGCTGATGTTCCACCTTAACTAATTTACATTCCATGCATCTACTTAGATATTCTGCTACCTCTTTTTTCATCCCTGGCCAGAACAACTTCTTTTTCAGGGCGGTTAACATTTTCTGATACCCTGGATGGCCTGCATAGGGTTGTTTGTGGTACTCATCCAGAATTTCTTTTTTTAAAGACTCTACATTGGGAATATACAATCTGTTCTTATAACAAATCAACCCTTTTTGGTTTTGGGAAAAATCAGTTTTCTCCTTTTTCTGTAATTTCACCAAAAGTGTTTCATAATTTGGGTCTTGGTTGGCAGCCTTACTCACCAACTCTTCTACATCTATCTGAGCACTACTTCCAATATTATTGATATGTTGACAAGCATTTCTGCTCAATGCAACAGAAACTTTATTCTCCTTCCCTCTAATATGTTTTATATCCATGTCGAACTCACTTAAAAAGGACAGCCATCTGGCTTGTCTGGCATTCAATTCAGTTTGCGAAAATAAATATTTGAGACTAATATGATCAGTCATTAATGTAAATCTTTTTCCAAGAAGATAGTGCCGCCACATTTTCAAAGCATGAATAACAGCTGCTAACTCTAAATCATAGGCACTATAATTTTGTTCATGTATCTTCAGTTTCCTGGATTCGTAGGCAATCACAGAATTTTCCTGCAACAGAACTCCTCCCAATCCTTCTCTACATGCATCCGTACATACCACAAATTCCTTATCAGGATCTGCAATCTTCAGTGTAGGGGCTGTGGTAAGTTTCAGCTTTAATTGGTCAAAACTGTTTTGGAATTTTTCAGTCCATTCAAACTTGACACCTTTCCTCTGTAAGGAAGTGATGGGATGTGCTATGGCAGAAAATCTCTCCACGAATCTGCGATAATAGCCGGCAATCCCCATGAATGATCTAATTGCTGAAACATCAGAGGGTACTGGCCATTCTTTTATAGCCTTTATCTTTTCCGGATCAACAGAAAGGCCTTGTTCAGAAATAATATGACCCAAGTATTGGATCTTGTCCTTATAGAACTCACATTTGCTAAATTTAGCGTATAGGTGATTTTCCTTTAGAGTTTCTAATACTACCCTCAGGTGTTCTTTGTGTTCCTCTTCACTGTTTGAGTAAACTAAAATATCATCTATGAACACAAGGACAAATTTATCCAAATACTTGTTTAACACACTGTTCATTAGGCACATGAATGTGGCAGGGGCGTTTGTCAAACCAAAAGGTAGAACTACAAATTCGTAGTGGCCATACCTGGTTCTAAAGGCTGTTTTGTTGATGTCTTCCTCTTTAATTCTGAGCTGATGGTAACCAGTTCTTAAGTCAATTTTTGAGAATACTGAAGCTCCTCTCACCTGATCAAAAAGATCATCAATTCTAGGCAAAGGATATCTATTTTTAATGGTCAACTTATTCAGTTGCCTATAATCAATGCACATCATGAAAGTTCCATCTTTCTTTTTCACGAACAACACTGGTGCTCCGCAAGGAGACACACTTGGTCTAATATACCCTTTGTCTAGCAGTTCTTGCAGTTGTATTTTCAATTCTATAAGTTCAGGAGGACTCATTCGATAAGGTGCTCGTGAAACGGGTGTTGCTCCTGGCACCAGATCGATTGAGAAGTCAATCTCTCTTTTGGGGGGAAGATGAGGGATTTCCTTTGGAAAAACTTCCTTGAATTCTCTTATTACTCGTACACCATCCAGTAATTCTCCTTCAGTTTTCTGTTATGTTTCTTCCACATGCACTGCATAAACGTGATATCCATTTCTAGATGTTCTTTTTAATTGCAATGCTGAAATTTGTCTGACCGAAATAGGTTTTTGTTTCCCTTTTAGAATGAAAGGTTTCCCTTCCTCATCTACACAGTGCAAAGTCTTATCCCAGCAATTCATCAAAGCCTTCTTCTTTTCCAGCCAGTCCATTCCTATCAATAGATCGTATGACCCTAAGGGTAAAATGTTCAAATTCACTTCTGTTCGGAACTCATTTAATTTGATTTCTGTTCTGGGCAATTTATGTGTTACCTTTCTTTTTGTTCCAGTGGCCAGCTATACCAGCCATGACTGTTGAAATTTTTCAGTTTTTAAGTTACATTTTTCTACAATCTTTGGACTAATGTAACTCAAAGAACCACCTCGATCAATCAGAACAGAAACAGGTAGGTCAGAGATCTTACCCTCCATTTCCACCATGGTTGCTTGATGCTCTGCTTGCCGATTTTCCAGGGCTGCACTGATAGTTGGTATGTTTCTGGCTATATCATTTACTGTTGTCGCTTCCCGATCCCTCATGAGCATATGAACATTTCTATGGGGGCAGTCCCTCAAAAGATGGGGTTCTCCATAGCCCCAACATTTCAAGGGCTCCTTCATTCTGACTGTTCCCTCCTTTTTACTGTCTCCCTCTATTGGTTTTGATGCCACTTGAGACTGTGCAGTTTGACTTTCCTTGGGTTTTCCAAATCTTTTCCGCTGATGATCTCTGCCAAAATTCTTCAAATAGGCTGGTTTCGGTTTTCTCCCTTTGAATTCATTCTTACTTACCCAACTTTTTCCTTGATCAGTTTTTCCTTTGAACTATTGGTAACACAATCTAGCCTTTCTAACAGCTTCGTCCATTGTTTTTGGGTTGTCAAACTCAATTTTCTCTTTGTATACCATAGGCAAACAATTCAGAAACCTCTGTACCTTTGCCTTTTCTTCCCTTATGTAAGGTACATATCTTAATAGATTGGTAAATTTAGTGACAAACTCATCAATAGTGAGTTGTCCCAATCTAAGCTCATGAAATTCTTTTGCTTTGTCATCATAGTACCGCTCATTCAAGTAGCGATTCTTGAATTTAGCCTGTAAATCTTCCCAAGTAACTGTCTTTTCATCTATGGCATGCACCATATTTGTCTCCTCCCACCATAAGGTAGCCTTACCTTGTAGCTGGTAGACAGCTAATCTGGCCTTCAGATTGCTTTCATATTCATAAACCTGGAAATACTTAATCATATTCAGCAACCAGGCTTCAGCATCCTCCTCCTTTTCCCCATCATAGGAAGGAGGTTTGATTTTTCAGAATTCCCCTTGTAATTCCTTTTTATGCTTATGCTGATGTCGAATAGCATCTTCCTCATCAGATTCATCAGTCTTCCTCTTCCCGGAACCTTCGCCTTCTTGGCTGTTCCGTGAGGTTAATTCCCTGATAAGCTTTTCCTGCTCCTCACTGGCTAATGAAAATATGTCATTCTGGCTTTTTATCTCAACCAATTCTTGTTGCAAATTTCGCAACATAGCCATCATGGCTGCATTCGGATCTGGCTCACCCTGCAGATCTACATAAATTCCACCACCTTCTTCCATTCTATCACCTCACTGTACACTACATAGCACAGGTCAGTGAACAGAGAGAAAAAAAAAACAAAATAACAAAAATAAAACTTTTGCTACAGCAATAAAATTACACAGTGAGTACACAGCAATCGTGAGCACAAAGTCACCAGCCCAGTTTTATAACTTGCGCTCTGATACCATTTGTCACACCTCCAAATTTCACAACCAACAAAAATTTTCTTCATGAACTCAGACTTGTAAGTATAGATTTATTATGACAGTTCACCTATTTATCATGATACTTTACATTATCATATACTGTTGAAATTAACACCTCTACTCCTACTTCTTACCTTATGTCATTTGCATCTCAAGGTGAATCTATTCTTCACAATTCTTCACAACTTTGGCCTTTACACTTGTCTCACATACCTTTGCGAATTTGTCTTTAACTTTCGGTCACATAACTCATTTATTTAATCATTGGGTATACATAACCCTATAGCACATTAATATATATAACAAAACATGGTTTAATATAACCCTTTCCACGATTTACATTTACGATTTCCTCCGCCATGTATCTTGGTATATAGTTTGAGGGAATGATTTGTTTATTTGTTGTTTATATGATCCGTCACAATATTGGGAATGGATTGGTTCCATGCGTTTGAGATTAACTCTCATATCTGCCTATTGACGTGACCACACATCACGGCACATGGGATATTCAAATTGGTTTCAATTATTGTGCTTTTCATTTAACTCAATATACACGTAGATCATATGGTCGAATTGGATTTTGGTTGCTAATTGCGTCGCCGCGAGAAACTTGAATCCACGTCAGATGTCATCATAATAATTGAATGTTGTATGTTTTGTGGAGTTCGTCATACCCCGTCGCTCGCTTACCTGGTGCATCCACGTCGATGCGCTAGCTCGACTTGCAGCCATGCCAATCTACGCGCAGGACAATTCGCCTTAAATTTGGACTTACACTCCATTAACACGATACGGTAGTATTAACTCTCCACAGCTACCCTTGATCTGTGGCTTGGCTTCCACGATCCTGCCAAGTGGACGATGGTGATCGGTTTTGGTTAGGGTTAAGGTGGTTATCCAAGAGTTATATAAGTCTCGATGATAGAACGAAGTCGGGTTTCAGCATTCTTCGTTTCATTCTGCACCTCTGCGCCGACACCATTCTGCATTCGGCCAAGGGTGTGTGATTCTCTGTTGCAGAGAAAACCATGGCGCTTCAGTTTTACCAACCATATATCAGGTACTTTACCTCGGTGCTCATTGTTTATTTTAGTGTATGCTTAAATTATTTCAGGCCGTTGCTCATGGCTGGCCATACGCCGAATTTGATTATGTATTCACTCCTTAGTAAGGGGAATACTTCTTGTTTTAGGATATGCCATAAGATATGCGAGTCATACGCTCAGCACCATAATGAGGTTGAGTTCCTCTTTCAGGGTTTTCGTTTACCCTACCACGGCGGTTTCATAAGACGAGACCAGTTCGTTTTACACCTTCTACGTTGCATGATGCACATCTCTGCCAAGAAGACATCTAATATTCAGTGGATTTTTATGAGGTATACTCTTGTGAGTCTCGTCTCTGTCTGAAATTGTATCTTCCTCCCTATTCTCTTCAGAGGTATTGCGTATTAATCCCTCTCTGTATACAATTTTGAATTGCAGGGCTCGACGTGTCTGAACCTTATGCTCCAAAGGTATGGTTTTAATCTCAATGCAATTTTCATCTTCCACTTGATTCTCTACGACAGAGCCAATTGAATAATTCCCTTTCGTTTTGTTTGCCTTTGTCGTTTACAGGTAAATGAATGGTTACGGCATGCTTGTAAACGCAGCAAGTAATATTCTCAATTGTTAGAGTTACTAATGTGGACCTCTTGGCTGTCTAGGTCGGTATTCTTATGGGATTTATTGCTCTTCTCCTGTTGCGTCGTTTTCATGGGCGTCGAAATATAACATCGACCTCCTATACTATTGCGCAGAAGGGCGCTTGTTTCGATTTGTTGTGTTGAGATATGGGTTGCAAGTTTAATACCCCAGCCTGATAGGCTCCTTATGTATTTTGACATTTGGGATATATATATATATATTCTATGCTGCTAGATGGAATTTCGATATACTATGCCACAGTATAATTTTATTGGGACTGTATAAATCGTGTGTAATTATTTTTCTATATAGATATATATACCATGAAATTTGACTTTGTTAGTGTGTTCGTCAACACAAAAAAAAGGATTTGGTAACACTATTATGGTTCCAAATCATCAGAATTTTCAGGAAGATTTTATATAATTTCTATCTCTTCTTCTAAAGTATATTAATCTTATTGTGTCAAATGACAGTTTCTCTGTTCATGGTTATATTGAAATTGTCTGGCAGATGAATGGCATACTGGAAATTATGTGTCTATTTTCACTTCTATCATAGATAGTATTTATGTACGTCTAGAACTATTTTCCAGAATTGTCTGCATAACTTTCTATTCTTCAGTTTCTTCTCATTTTATTTTATATCTAGTTACCCAACTCTGGTCTACCTATGTACATGGTAATAAATGTTGTTGAAGGCTGGTTATGGGATTGGGACCCCTTCACTTTTTCCTCTAGAAAAATGGAACTATTGTTAATATATTTTTGAAATAAATGGACTCTTTGCTACTGGAGTTCTCAACTGCTTACTCCTAATTTATACCTTATACGAAATCTATTTCAGTGATATGAAATTAGAGTAGTTTCAAGAAGACATAGTTCTAGTACATTTTGTTTATAACTAGGTGCTCCTTTCCTCCCCTAGATAAAGTGACTCATGCACAACCTGATTGATTGACACTATTTACTCTCTGGAATTATAACAGAGTTTCCTGGCTATTCATGAGATCAGTTTATTGATTCTCTCCCTCTGTTCTTTCATAAACAGTATAAGTCTTAATTTATCTCCTGCTATGGTTCTGGTATACTATAGGGAATTTCATTTCTCTCTCTAGCATAGCTGTAAATAAAATTATTCTAGGAAGCAGAAGCAGATTAAAAACAAATTCACAAGGTTTCCTGAAAGAACAAGGTTTCCTCAGATTTTGCCCAACCCTGGGTTTAAACATTCTATGGAATTCCACTTTACAGGATGTTCTTCTACAACCATACAGAATGATCAGGTTACTACCTGGTAATTACATTCTGTTAAATGTAGACTAATAACATGAACTAACTTAGAAATAAATTTTGTTTTTATATGTAGCCAATTCATACTATAACAACAATAAGACAAATTCCTCAGACACATACCACTTGTGCAGTAGACCAACCTCCCAACCTTAGAGTTCTTCTATCTCCCAGAACTCACCCCCGAGCTGAGATCACCTCCCATAGCAGATTAACCTCTAATCTGTACAACAGCAGCTTATTTAAGCTATTGTTCCCTAAAGCCTGTTTCTAATTCTACATCCAGAATCTCAGGATGCTTTTCTTCCTGTTTGCCTAGGCTTCCCACTTAGGGATTCTTTAAAGCTTTTTTATGCTTTTCCTCAGCTTTCCAGCTTTTTACCTCTTCCCAACTACTTTCCTCATCATTGGGGAAATTCAGATTTTTCCTCAAAAATCTAAATTTAAAACTTACTATATTCCAAGGATTTTTTTCAAAGATTGTTGGGAAATATTTGCCTCATCCATCCTCACAGATATAGCAAGTAATATCATCATCTCATTTTTGGTCAATTTGCACCACAAAAATTTATTCATTTCCTCAGTCAAAGGTTTAATTACATTCACAAAATAATTATCCTTTGGGGTCCACTCCCCTTAGGATATAAAGTTCAAGTATCTAACTTTAAAATGCAATCACATGAATTGGGGGTGTTACAACAAAGGCATGTCACACAAGTTAACTACAGATCAATTCATCATGTTGATGTGGAAAATCGAGTTACTAAATTTGAATGGGAAACAAGTCAAATTTATCCATTCTTGCTACAATTTCTAACAAATACGAATCAATTGCTCGAAAGTTATAAAGTATTAAAAACCCTTTTTCACATTAAAATAAGTCCATGAATATATAAATATGTGGCGCTATAGAAAAAACGTGGTGATCAGAAGAGAGACTAACGTAAAGTTTTGTCTTCCCCCTCCAATTTACATCACAAAGTGTGTCGATATGCGTACGTCATCAATTTAGTTACAAACAATCGAATCAGTTACACACCAATCACAACAGTTCTTGGTCAGTAGCCATGTACATAACCTTCGAGTTAGCCTTATCAGTGTTGTGTGTAATGGTCATGGTGTGGCCTTTATCTACACAGCCAACACAAGAATTTGAAATTTTCATATATGAAGGTTTTTGGAGCATCAACGTTCCTAAGGTTTTTGAATGTCTCACATTAATCTTTTTCCTTGGTTTTATTCCATAGTTAAGATAACTACATCTAATAAATTACAAAATAAATGAAACTGTTACTCAGTTCAACCATTTCATCAACATTAAACATTGGATTAAACATTGGAAAATAAATAAAAGCATTTATAATAGATGCTAATACAGTTTGTAATGATATTACAATCTTATTATCTAAATTATTAAAAATTTAAATTATATTTTCAAATTAAAAATATAACTACATTGGTTAATATATGAAACTATTCAAAAAATAATTTATCTTCAAATTAAAATTATAATCACATTTATTAATGTCATATTTTTACTTTTAAATATAATAAAATATTACTAATTAAAAAAAATTAAAAATATAATTGTACTTATTAATATATAATATTTTTTAAATAATATATTATTTCTAAATTTCATATCTCATACAATGTTTATAAATTTATATTTATTAAAATCATATAATTTTTCTCATGTTCCTATCACTACAACAATCTTAATATCGTGCTCATTAAACTATTTTTTTATTTGACTTTTTGTAATTTAATACATCATTCTAATACTCCTATTTATGGCATTCAACAATACTAACATATAAAGTTAATCAATGCAACACATATATCTAACATATATTATTTAATTTAAAATTGCTATTATTCATATTGCAACACATATATCTCACATATATTATTCAATTAAAAATTGTTGTTATTCATATTCAATACACAAGAATATTTCATTTAACGCTTTATTTCAATACATACGATAGTTATTTAAAATAAAAATTGCTATATTATTTATTTTATGTATAGGAATTATATCTTTTTTAAATAAATAAAAGAAATTTACTGTATTAAATATTTTATACAAAATTCAAAATATAGTTTTTATATTAATTTTATTGAGTGATTTATATATAGTTTTTTGGGTGTTGTTTATATGTTAAAATTTTTGGAGTTTTTGAAGAGAATTTAGTGGAAATAAATTGTGGTTAAATTTTAATCTCTGTTGTTTATATGACTTTTTTTATTGTATATATAGATTTAATAATATGAAAAAATCCAAAACACTTGAATTGTAAAAAAATTACCTGAAACTTTTGATTTTAATAAATTTATGGAAAAAATAGACAGAAAACATTTCATAAATTCTAAGAAATAGTCTCTCAGATCTTTAATATTCTACATAATATTTTATGAATTGCATTTGTTATATCAAAACTAAATAAAATTTAATATAGAAAAACAAAATATTTGAAAATGAAAAAATATTTTGCTTGAAAATGAAGTATTTAATTTATATTTTTAATTTATAATTTATAATTAAATTGCATCAAATACTAAGATCTTATCTATTCGTAAATTTTTTCATTATTTTAAATATATTTTTAAAATTTATTAATTAAATAGGGAGTTGTCTTTAGTGCGACTTTTTGGAGTTTCAGATGTCGGAATCCTGTGAAAAAATTTGAGGTAAAATCTTGATTTCTATTATTTCGACTATTTCCTTGCACAATCCTCTGAGGAAATTTGCTCCTAAAATATAGGAATTTTTTCCTATTTTCTTGCCTAATTCCCCAGCAATGATTCATCTACATAACTGCCAACTTTGTACACTCAACTAGTATACAATTGATGATTACAATGTTCTGTTTCCTCCACTCTAGCTAGGAAATTCGAATTCCATGCATGATTAGGGTATTTTTAGCTAATTGACTAGTTTAAATAAGAGATCACTGAGTTAACAATAGTTCTACTACTCAAGTGACCTTCAACTGACTCAACTAGTTGCTGAGTAAAACTAAAAACTGAAAATAACTGAAAAAGATTGCTAAATTTTAGGAATCACTACATGCACAACTCTACTTCTATTATATAACTCAAATTTACAAAATAAACAAGTAGACAAAGGCATGTCACACAAGTTAACTACAATTCAATTCATCATGTTGATGTGGAAAATTGAGTTTCTAAATTTGAAAAAGACACAAGTCAAATTTATCCATTCTTGCTACAATTTCTAACAAATACAAATCAATTTCTCGAAAGTTATAAACTATTAAAACCCCTTTTTCACATTAAAATAAGTCCACGAATATATCAAGATATGGCTCTATAGAAAAAACACGGTGATCAGAAGAGAGACTAACGTAAAGTTTTGTCTTCCCCCTCCAATTTACATCACAAAGTGTGTCGATATGCGTACTTTATCAATTTAGTCACAAACCATCGAATCAGTTACACACCAATCACAACAGTTCTTGGTCAGTAGCCATGTACATAACCTTCGAGTTAGGCTTATCAGTGTTGTGCGTAATGGATGTGGCGTGGCCTTTATCTACACCACCAACACAAGAATTTGAAATTGTCATATATGAAGGTTTTTGGAGCGTCGATGTTCCTAAGGTTTTTGAATGCCTCACATTAATCTTTTTCCTTGGTTTTATTCAATAGTTAGGATAACTACATCGAATATGTTACAAATTAAATGAAAATGTTGTTGATTTCAACCATTTCGTGAACATTAAACATTGGAAAAATAAATAGTAACATTTGTAATAGTTGTTAATACAATTTGTAATGATATTACAATCTTATTATCTAAATTATTAAAAAATTAAATTATATTTTCAAATTAAAAATATGACTACATTGGTTAATATATGGAACTATTCAAAGAATACTTTATCTTCAAATTAAAATTATAATCACATTTATTAATATCATATTTCTACTTCTAAATATAATAAAATATCACTAATTAAAAAAATATATATATAGTTACACTTATTAATATATAATATTTTTTAAATAATATATTATTTCTAAATTTCATATCTCATACAATATTTATAAATTTATATTTATTAAAACCATATAATTTTTCTCATGTTGCTATCACCACAACAATCCTAATATCGTGCTCATTAAACTATTTTTTTATCTGAATTTTTGTAATTTAATACATCATTCTAATAACCCTATTTATGGCATTCAATATTTCCAGATTATTATACTAACATATAAAGTTAATCATTGCAACACACATATCTAACATGTATTATTTAATTTAAAATTGTTAATTGTTTTGTTTTGTTTGTTTTTTTTTTCTTCTGAATATGACTAATCTATTATTGTACAAAAATGAATTACAAAGAGGCCGCAGCCTCAGCTGAGCTTTCCCATAGAAGCGACATTCTTACACTGCATACATGACTTAGAAAGTTTACCAAACATACCATTCAAACAAAAACCATCCTGCTGGAAGACAAAAACATGTCGCCCACGCAGGGGAAACTAGCCTAGGAATATTGACAAATTATTAAAAACTAGAAGCGAAGACAAAGGTAAGCATGATGAGCTTAGGCGTGTTCCCAGCCAAAAACACAAAAGCATGCTGCCCACGCAGGGGAAACCGGCCTTGAAACATTAATAGTGTATCATAAAACTGATGCAAAGAGCTAGTAAACATGATGAGTCTAGGAGTGTACCCAACCAAAAACCTGTGAAGAAAGAAACTGCGAGTTCTGACCAGATTAAGAATCATGAGAGAATGATGGGGGTTCCTCAACAACACGATAGCCATAGGCATACGGGTCATCTTCCTCCTCCTACTTGTCGTCTTTGACGCTGTGGCAGCCTCACTTTATGTCGCCTGGATTGACTTCATGGCCAATGTCCTGAGTATCACTGCAGCTAGGAGCTTTTCTCTTCAAGCTGTCGCTTGGTGGAGTGCAAATCTTGTCGTCGACTCTATGCTCCAAGCGAGCGCTAGGAAGCATTGCTTCCAAACTGGGGGGCTCTTCCTTCAGCTCAATTGTAATGGTGGCAGTGATTGTGGGCCGATTCAGAGTGCAAGGAAAGCGAAGATGAGTGGTGTGAAGGTGCCTAGGGATGATAATTGGAGAGACAAGGGAGTGGGGCGAGCCCAAATCATATTGAGAAAGCCCACGCCCACGTCCGCGGCCACGACCGCTCCTGGTATCAGGATAACAACTAGAGAAGTTATCCAAGGAGGGAGACGAAGAGCCCGAAGTTGAAGTGGAGGGCTGGCGGGGGAGATGACAGTGGCTGGTGCCTCGCCGATAGTGCATACGCTGTCGAAGGCGCGGCATGATTTTCAAAGCAGGGTGATGAGAGCGGCCATCAAAATGAATGGAGACGAAGTTTAGGGGAAGGCTTTCTCGCCAATCAAGTGAATTCACAATGGGCGGAATGAGCCCCAGATGGTAGAGTGTGCTCTGTGAGATGTGAAGACCAGGAGCAAGTTCAATGCAGCAAACGATGGAGAAACAACGCCCTGTGCTGGTTCGAGAGCTATTCTCTGCAGCAACAGGGGAGCAACTAAAACGCAGGGGAGGCAGAACTGGAGTGAAGCTTCTAGAGGAAGCCATTCTCATAATAGACGGGAGCTGATCTGGGCTTCTGTGCTGCATTAATGCGGCAATGCAAATGACGGTGGATACATTAATGAGGACTGTGACGTGAGTGAGGGTGGTGAAGTTATGAGCCCACGCACCGACCCACAACCTCTGCCACGTACTGTTGCAGCTAATCACCCGCATCCAGGGATTTAATTTAAAATTTTTATTATTCATATTGCAACACATATATCTCACATATATTATTCAATTAGAAATGGTTATTATTCATATTCAATACATAAGAATGTTTCATTTAACTCTTTATTTCAATACATCCGATAGTTATTTAAAATAAAAATTGCTATATTATTTATTTTATGTATAGGAATTATATATTTTTTTAAATAAATAAAATAAATTTACTATATTAAATATTTTATACAAAATTTAAAATATAGTTTTTTATATTAATTTTATTGAGTCATTTATACATAGTTTCTTGGGTGTTGTTTATATGTTAAAATTTTTGGAGTTTTTGATGAGAATTCAGTGAAAATAAATTGTGGTTACATTTTAATCTATGTCGTTTATATGAATTTTTTTTTTATTGTATATATGGATTTAACAATATGAAAAACTCGAGAACACTTAAATTGTAAAAAAATCACCTGAAACTTTTGATTTTAATAAATTTATCGACAAAATAGACGCAAAACATTTCATAATTTCTAAGAAATAGCCTCTGAGATCTTTAATATTTTACATAATATTTTATGAATTGCATTAGTTATATCGAAACTAAATAAAATTTAATATAGAAAAATAAAATATTTAAAAATGAAAAAATATTTTGTTTGAAAATGTAGTATTTAATTTATATTTTTAAATTTTAAATTTATAATTAAACTGCATCAAATACTAGGATCTTATCGATTCGCAAATGTTTTCATTATTTTAAATATATTTTTAAAAATGTATCAATTAAATAGGGAGTTGTCTTTAGTGCGACTTTTTCGAGTTTCAGGTGCTGGAATCCAATGAAAAAATTTGAGGTAAAATCTTGATTTCTATTATTTAAACTGGTTTTTTTACTGTATATATGGATTCAAAACACTATAAAAACCCCTAGGGAACTTCCATTTTGCAAGGTTACCCATCAAACTTGTATTTTCAATGAACTCTTGCCGGATTTTAGAGAAATTAGACCAGAAAAACCCACTGTAAAATGCTTCAAAAAGTCGCATTAAAGACTACTCGATTAAATAGTATCAATCTGAGTATCTTCTCAAATATAATAGAACATACAAAGTAAAGTAGGTTCATAGAAAAGGACCAAATTGCATACTATTTTTAAGTTCCCATACAGAAAAAAGCGATATAATCGATGCATGCTAGCCATCAATTTATTGTGATGTTTTCTAATTAATCCAAGGGGCCGCATTAGTTTCTAAGGCAACTGGGAGGAAAAATAGTCCCAATATTCCTTCCGAAAGCATTGACACATACAGAATTTACTTTATTTTCAATCGTTGAAGTTATCTTAACATTTGTCATAGTAATTCCTGTGCATGCAACAGTTTTGCTGCACGAAAAATTCACAGCCACATTCGTCGATGACGTTCCGTGTATATTTCTATATGTCACATCTTGTATTTTCACTGCAGATGGCTGCACACAACACAATCATAGAAAGTATTATTTCACTTGAGTATACTCGAGCATGTAGTGAGAATATGGAATTACATAGAAAATTTAGCTGATCACCTGAATTTTACATGGCAAAGACGAATCACAATAATATTAATCAATTATAATCGGATTCCTAACATTATCAACAACTATGTCCTCGAATGTGATATTTCGCGCATATCCAAAACCACCCTATATGTTTACAAAAAACATGAATTCCGTTATAATCATGGTAGATAATCGAGATTAATATGAATCACGATTGTAATGAACTGTTGTCTCATAATGCAAATTTGAAGAGTTAATTTTAAGTTGAGTAGAAATAATTGAAGGAGTCATACACATGTTAAAGTAACCTGCCATATCTTGATTCTAGCTTTGTTGGATGTCTCGGAAAAAGTGATATTTTGGACTAGAATGTCGTCAATTTTTTCTTTTTCTCCATTCTTTCCCAGGCTTCCAATGCTGCGAGAAAGAAGAAGTACATTTGAGATTTCATCCTTACTGTCTCTTTTGAGTGTAGAATAAGGTCCAAGATGCTCATCTCAACTGATGCCATGGCCTGGGCCACAATTTATGTTTTTGACATTAATAGTAGATGAGCCAGATGAAATTGAAATGCAATCATCCCCTGGTATACAGTATTTATAATCATATTAGCATAACCTCTTATGTTTATTTTGTGTTTGTCAATCTGAATGTTAGATAAGTAAAATAAAGGTTTACACTATACCAGCTACATTATGATAAAAATAATTAATCTAGATGGATATTTACTAATTTATTATTAAGAAAATGGATCTGTGTTGCATGGGAATATGTGAATAAATAATTAAACGCAAAGTAGTGAAATTACAAACTTCCAACCTGTCTGGATAACACAATTGTCGATTTGGGCATTTTGAACTCTTTGTATATGAATGCTATCAGTGTTTGGGCTTTCTTCAGGGACTTCTATATGCAGCCCGCTTAACTGGATATCAGAAGAGTCCACCACTACGAGATGCATTCATTCGCTATTGAAAAATTGCAAATTTCTTACCAAAACATTCGAACATCCAGTAATAGTCATTGCCCGTAACACCAAACCAAAACCCAAATCACGGCATGAGCACAACCTCCTCCAATTAAAATCATAGAAAATAACACCACATCTTTCTTCCAGCAAATAAAGAAGGTGATTCATTCGCTTGAGAAGAGGGAGGTAAGTGAAACAAAAGCGGAAATTAGACCACATCCAAGCAACCCTATGAGACAATAAAGTGCGGTGATTAATATAAATTGAGGCGGCCAATTTAAAATACTATATTGTTTTTTAATGGTAAATGTTAGTTCGGGTAATATTGTGGATGGAAAGAGGCTAGAGCGTTAAAATTAGTTGAGTCGGACGTCGGTATTCAATGGCGGAAGAAATGCGAGGAATATAAGGGTGTTGTACGGGGAGATCGTGACGAGGATTTTCAATGGCGGTGAGATGGAAGGATAAGGGTCGAATATGGCGGGAGATTCTACCACATCTACCGGTGTCATGTGTGCTTCAGTGTATTCTGCAAATGAATGATAATTTTTGTCATGGTTTAACAGGACCACCCAGGTCATGTACACCATGGTGTCAGAAAGACTAAGTGAAATAGAACAATAAACATAACACTTACCTGTTGTTTGTTCACTTTGTAGGATTTAGCCCACCAATCCTGGCCTTGACCATTGATCACACCGCCACCTTCTATGGTCAACCCAGATATACTAGAAAATTGTACCCACATACCAAGTTCATTTCTATTCCATGCAGATCGTTCCTTGGGTGCAAGTATTGTTCCTTTTATCTGAAATTTTACGATTTCAGCAAACAATTTAACATGATAATTTTGGGAACTTTCATGATAATTTGCATCGATCATCCTAAAATGCATAAAATTCAATATCCAACATTCTTACCTCGACTGAAATTTGAGACTTGCAAGGACCAAGAAATTTCACTGGCGTGACTAGAAATTTATTTCCCGATGGTACTTGCAACACTGCTTTGGAAGATGCCATGCAGGCTGCTTCCCATGCTTTTTTGAATGCCTAAAAATCACAAAGGAGAAACAATATGTGGGTATAACCATAATAATAATTTTCTCACCTTACATATTTAATTATTCGAAAAAAATATATATTTTGATTACAAAGTATAAGAGCATGTTTTCTTGGACTTCAAAAAACAGGTTATCACTCTCCTATATGAACTATTTGCAGGTGGCTTGGTTTTCCTTGAAAAATAGTGATGTGTTAGTGTGCATTTGAGGATAGGAGGGAGTGATAGTTGTCCCCTTGCTGATTTGACAAATGAGATATGATAGGTTTTTCCACTGTTAAAAAATGGGCATGGAGTATGCCCTAAAAATTGACTAAGAGATTACCCAAGACATAGATGGAACTGGTAGGAGTGAAAGCCTGCCCCCTTAGGGACCAGTAGCTGGTAGTTTCAAGTAGCTTGGTTTTCCTTGAATAACAACCTGGAGTATGCCCTAAAACTTGACTAGGAGCCTGTCTCTTTGGACGTAAGGAAACATGTTAACTACCCATCAACTAGTAGGAGTGAAAGCCTTCCTCCTTAGGGACCACCAGCGGGTAGTTCTAGGTAGCTTGGTTTCCTTGAATAACAGTGATAAGTCAACCTCCAATCTTGGATAGTACCTAGTAATGATTGTCCCAACTACTAATTTGACATCTTTAAGTTATAATCATTTTTCTCACCCTCTAGAAAACATATAGATAATTTTCCCTATTCAACTTATAGGTGTAGGAATAGGCACATTTAGTGAAGTGACATGACAGTGATGATAGAGGAAGAAAAAACTATTATCACTACAACAATACTAAACTGATTTAAATCTGGAAAATAAAAAATATTTTTGGACATAAGGAAACATGTTAACTACCCAAGGCCCAGATGCAATTAGTAGGAATGAAAGTCTGCCCCATTAAGGACCACCACCTAGTAGTTCTAAGCAACTTGGTTTCCTTGAATAACAAAAATAAGTGAGTGCATTCTTGAATAACACCTAATCATAACTTTCCCACAACTAATTTGACAACTAAATTTTAATATATTTTCTCAACCCTTTAGAAAACATATAAATATATTTCCCTATTCAACTTAGGGCCATAGGAATATTGGACTTATAGCTATAGGAATAGGCACATTCCGTGCCGTGACATTGATAAAGGCAGAAGAAACAATTACCACTACACGAATGCTAAACTGATTTAAATTGCGAAAATAAAAAATATATAAAGCTCCTTGGAGGGAAATTTCTTAAAATCTGAACTATATAAGGGTATTTACTAATTTGAAAAAGCGTGCCATGGATCACATATTCAAGTATGAATATATATAATAAGTGCCTCAAACTTTACAAAAATATCAAAACAATATTGAATCTATATAATTGATTAAAAGGTATTCACCGGCCGATCATCTTTTAGACCGTCTGCATGTGCACCGTAGTTCATGACATTGAAGATCTGAGAAGCGCTTGAATAAGATTTTCCCAGCACCTTTCTTTGAGTAGCCCAACCTGAGTCCAGCATTAACAGCAACATAATAGCAACAACTGAATTGAACGTAGTCTGCACATAATTTCTCTGTTAGAAACGACTTTTAAATTTTTCACGCACAGAATTTTTATCTTCCTACAAAAATTGTTTACCTTGAAAGACCATAAGTATGCTTTGTATTCCCACCGATTTAAAATCCATTGCGAACCGTCGTTGCAGCCGATAGGTGCTCGAAACAGCAGGTAGAAGAGGGGATTTTATAGTGCTAGAAACTCCTTTTGTTTGAATTTTCTTCTTTCCACCTAAACCTTCATGGACTCAGTCTGGTCAGCTTTATTTTTTCGAAACGCATAGTGGCCATTAAAATTGACTCAACTGCCAGTGGGCATTGTTTATTTTATCGAAACGCACAGTGGCCATTAAAATTGACTCCACAGTCGGTGGGCATTGTGGAAACTCGTGCTGTTGTAACATGTCCAAATTCCAGAGGACAAGGGATAGTTTGATGGTTATTCTTTTTTGGAAGTCTTCACACTTGATTTAATCAATATTCCATGCCAACCGGATAATATGACCGCCGAGTTAGCTGATGTTTTCACTTTTCCACTATTGAATCGAACGATAAATTAAAATGTTAAAATGATGATATCCCCTTGTCGGAGTACTCCCTCCGCATTAGGCTGAACAAAAATCTGGATTTTCTTAGTCGTAGTACTCCCTCCGCATTAGGCTGAACAAAAATCCAACTTTTCTGATAAAAAATAACTGACATGTGTATATGGATTGATCCAGGTATTTTCCGAACACTCGTTTCAATTTTCGATTCTTACGGAAAACAGGATGACTCTATCTTGCTGATATCGAGTTAGTCATGGCTTGGATTCGGTCATGGGGCGTACATTGCGCTTTTTCTTCGGAAGTCTTCGTGAAATTGGTGCGTGCTTGTTATATTCATGGCTACTTCTTCCCAAGACAATCTGGTGTACCTACATGTGATTTTTGGATGTTTCGTCTCTCACCTGTGAAGATGAAATCACCACGTGTTTTTGTTTTTGTTGTTTTGTTTTTATTTTTATTTTTCATCACTTTTTTTTATTTATTGTGCAAAGATGATATGGGTTTATGGGTTCTAATATTTTCAAGAAATCAAAAGTGTTTTATCACTCTTTTTTTTTTTCTAACATAAATATTTTAAAATGAACTTTGAATTATAATTTTAATATAAATATTTTAAAATGAACTTTGAATTATAATTTTAAAAATATGGATCTTAATGATGTGATTAATGTAAAAATTTTTTTATTTACATTATAGATCACAAAAATCTTAGATCTAACATATATACATATAATAAATATTAAATATGAATAATTAATTTATTATTATTTTAATTAAATAAAAATAATATAATCATCAATATATATTATTTTTGTTTTTTAAATAAATATATGAAATTTTAAATTTAAAAAAAAAAATTAAAAAGTTTCTTAATGTATTTATTATTATTAGAAGTTTTTTAATGTATTCATAATCCATTTAAAATTGTCAATAATTAATTTATTTATTTGATTTATTATTATTATTTTATTAAATTTTTAATTTTAACATATTAATTTTTATATTTAATATATAATATAATTAATATATTAATATATAAAAATATTTGGTTTATGTCAGTGGACATTACCCACCATATATATAAGTATATACCGTTTTTAAAATTTTAATAATTAAATAAATTACTTTATGAGAAATGAAATTTCATATAGTAATTTAATTTGATTTTAATATGACTACAATATTACAATTAATTTATTATTATTAATTTAAATATATATTATTATTTCATATTACAATTTTATTTATTTAAATGTTTTTTTTTTCAAATTTTGAATTAAAAGTGTTTTCTCAAATATTTTTTATTTTTTAAAATATAAAAAAATATTCAAAATAACAAAATATGGAAAAGGTTTTTTTTTTTTTAATTTTATTAATAAATTCTGATAAAATTTCTTAAAAACCAAAATAAAACAAAAAAAAACAAAAAAAAATTAAATTAAATTTATTATCAAATTTCGTGGAAAACAATTTTTAAAGAGTTAGGATACGCCTTCACTTAATACGCTTTGTGGCCATGCTCGTTGAAATCAATTATGGCCTCTACATTGACACACTCATGAATTCTAAACCTAGTCATTTCCACTTCTTGTCACTAGTTGGATAAAATGGATACCATGTGGCTTTCTAGAAATGTTGATGCAAATTAGAGTTTAGATTACAAAGAGACTCTAAAGCCATGAACTGTAAACTCGTCTCAATTTAGACTGTAGATTTGGAAATATATATTGTTGAGTTACTTTACCCTATTATGTGGTTAGAGAGTCATTAATCCTATGATTCGAGTATAAGGTCTTCCGATTTTTTGTAATACCTTTATAAGAGCTATAATTTTCTCTAACTCGTCAAAAGAGTCATAGCTTTGCTTGATCTTTTATTACATTGGACACAATGCAGCCTTTGCTTGATCTTTTATTACATTGGACACAATGAAGGTTGTACCAGGGAAAATTTTAAGAACCCCCCTAAATTTATATGCATAATAAATGGGTGAATCCCCATGATACATAGGAAAAATGGAAGGCGATTTTACTAATAATATAATATGTATATATATATTTTTTAGGCGAATCTCTCATGATATTATATTATATTGTAAAATCATGGCGAATCACCAGTACAAATGGAAAATCACTAGTACAAAATGGTGAATCGTTGTCTAGTGGAGTTCGACATGTTGGTTCCAATGAAAATATGGTAGTTGAACCAGGAGTTGAAGGAAGCGAACCACAAAGACCAAGCATGGCACATGGTGACTCGTGAGGGAAGTAGTTCTCGTGCAGTTTGGAAAAGGTGCTCTTCTAGTTCTGATAAGTGTAGTGCTATTGCTCATGCTACTACTAGCACTGATATTGAGGTTGGAGAGGAGTTTTAGGAGTCCTCGGACTCTGATCCAAATGATGTTTATGTAGCTCCTACTAATGATCCCATGTGTAGTAGTGGCGACGAGTTTGATTAGTGATCATGAAGCCAACAAACTATTCAAATTTAAATAGAACCATGACAAAAAATCCACGAAGAGAAAAATCTAGCAAAAATATTCTCGTGAAAAACTAGATTCTATAGAATTATTGGAACTCCCTACTGCTCTGCAAATAGATCCATGACATGAAGAATATGGTAAAAAAATGGGGACCGATATGTTTTAAGGAAAGGAAAAATATGGGTGAGGTAAACCACTGCATCCCTTTCCTTGAAATTCTCATCTCAAGAAATAAGACAGAACCCTTGGACACAATGTGTTCAGGAAGAAATCTCACACTGACAATTGCCTATATGCTGACTCACACCACTACCCTTCCCAGAAGATGGCGGTTCTGTTGACTCTTTTTACAAGAGTTTTTAGAATATCAGATGATACTCATATTGAGGAAGAAATAAAACATCTAAGAAGATCGTTCTGGAAGTTGGGATACAGTAATAAAGATATCAACAGAGGTATTCAAAGAGCTAGATCCGAAAATAAAAGAATTTCAACTGAAAATTCCCCAACAACAAAAGCATATCTCCCCTATATCTAAGGGGTCACGGACAAGATGGCCAAAGTTCTAGCCAAGAAGGACATTAAAGCATCCTTTAAACCTCTAATGACCATCAGACAGAGGATGAAATCAGTCAAAGATGACCCCGACCACCTCCAGCAAAAAGGGGTTTACAAAATTAATTCTCCATGCGGAGATTGCTATATTGGGGAAACATGAAGGACCTTCAAAATAAGGTTTAAAGAACATGGTGTGGACATCAGATTGGGAAGAACAAAAACCTTGGCCTTGGCAGAACACTCTAGTAAGACATGTCACCACATATGCCTTGAAGATGCAGTAGCCATTGACAATGAGAAGCATCATTTTAAGTGTAAAGTGCGTGAGGCCCTAGAAATCATTAAACACCCTCACAACCTCAATAGATATGGAGGCTTATAAATTAGCAGGAATTCGATTCACATTCTTTCCCACAAATAAAATTTCCCCCCTATACTGGACAACTTGTCCATCCTCCCGCTCGTCATTGTCCTTGCACACTTTCCCGATGTATCCCATTCATAATACTCCTCCCCTTCCCCTATCTCCTATCTTCATATTTCCTAAATCATTTCATGGCACCTTCCCTCCCACTAATCTGCTACCTTTCTTAACCTTTTTTAAAATATTATAATGCTCCTAATCCTACCTTAAACCCTTTTCTTTTATTTCAATAAAATATAACATAATAGAAAGGCTACATTGCCTATAAATAACCCTTCTAATACTAATAATTATAAACTCCACATTATCTCATATATTTAGGAACATTTAGAGTTTCTCATTATGATATAGAGCTTCCCTTTACTTACCATCTTAAATATATTCATTAAAATAACCCTAATTTTGTTCCTTAGTCTTAGCAACTTCCAACCTTTAATTATTAGTACCTCTTAAATTTAGTATTAATAAAATTGAAAAAAAATTAATACAATTAATTTTAATAAAATAATAATAGATAAACCCTTATAATATCTCCACTTTATTACAATATTGTTCACCATCTTAAAACATTTCCATCAAAACTACCTAAACTTTTCAGACATTTATCCACTAATATTTAGTATTCACAATTTAAATACAAGTTTTAACAAAATTAATTTTAAATAATATTAATTTTAGAAAAATAATAGTAAAAAGTAGGGTAATATAACTAATAAATTATTCAATAAACAATAACGATAAATTTTTTATTTTTTTTATATGTGGTTATTAAATTAGAAATAAAATAATCTATTTATTTATTTATTTACATTATAGATAGACTAAAAATGACGACTGTGGATATTTCGAGTTTTGCATCTGAAAAACTACACCACAGAAACCTCCAATCTAGCAACATACTAACAATTAAATAATATTCATAATTATCACCACCTCTTCACAAATTAATAGGAAAACATTTTGTAAAATATATAACTCATAATTGATACTATTTTCTTTATATAAGGAAAAAAAATTCCCAAAAGACACTGGCCTATAGCTATTATCCAGACAAACACATACACTTTCTAAAGAACTTACTACAATAACTATTATTTATGCGCATATGAATACTCATTCTTCTCCAAAAATACCAACATAATAAATAATATTTTATGTAAAAAATGCAAGTTCTTTTTAATCAACCATATAAAAACAAACACATATCCTTATCGAAAGTACAACAAAATACTCATTTTTTCCATGTATGCAAGAACACATATTTATTTCTAAGAAATAAAAAACATTGTAGCTATTACTTCATGTATGCAAATACATGTTTCTTCTTCCAGCAATCAAATGCATGGTGTCTATTCTTTTATGAATGCAAACCCATGTTCCTTCTTCAAGCAATCAAATAATCAAATGCATGGTAGCTATTCCTTTATGCATGGAAACACATGTTTCTTGTTAAATGAGTCAAATGTATGGTATCTATTCTTTTATGCATATGTAAACACATATTGGTTCCTTAAAGAGAGAAAACACAACAATTATCATTCTTGCATGAAAATACATGGTCTTGCAGCGTCTTCTGCAAGGAAAGCTAACATAGTAGTAATTATTTCTTGCATGTAGTTACATGTGCAATTTCCAAAGAGGATAACCATGGTTCTTATCATTTTTCCATGCAAGATACATATGCAGTCTTTCTTAAAAAATAAATAAATAAATAAAAATAACAAAACTAACTTCTTATATTTTGTTAGACATATAAACCTTTTAAATATTTTTGATAAAATTAACTAGATACTTATATTTTATGCACTATAACCATGAAGTCCAACATAAATACGTTGTGCTTACGAATACCTTTTGTTTAAGACACAATACTCCTCCCCAAAGTTGTGCCAACAAAAAGGTATGCTTTCAACATAATCTGCAAATATTACGTCCATATACACGCTGAAATGAGTTCTTAGCTATGCCATGAGACTTTGAGCTCTCGTCTATAGTATATACCATATATAAAAGAGTTAAGAACACATTGAATCGAAAAACAAGAAAACCCAAACACCGAGAGTCGATGTATATCACCCAGTCATCAACCAATCTGCAGAATGCCCACTTTTTTATTTATTGAGGTAGATATTTTTTTCCAGAATTTAATAGTTTCTACATATGTTTTCCCATAAGACTGTTCTTGCTTTGTCAACCTGATCAATAATATTTTTTATGGGTTTAACAAATTATAGAAAATTCATAAGCATGCTCGATGGGTTTACCACTAATGTTATCATTCATTTGCTATTAAAATTCTAGTACAACTTACAACAAATTTGGTAAAGTGAAAACAATACCTGAACGTCGCTATAAATTTCTTACTTCTGAGCATAGTCAAGTACTAACAACATAAAGTATCCATAAAAATTTATAAATTAACATAAATTTTTTACTATTAATGAAATCGAATTAGGAAATTAGGATACCACAAATTTCCTTTATTATTTTCTGGATAAATCAAAAATTTAAAGAAACACATGCGATGACATGCAACAATTAAAACCACAAGAACATAGTAATACAATTAAGGCCACAAGAACATAATAATTTATAGGGAAACCCAATTGGGAAAAATCCTTCTGCTACTTTTCATTAATTATATGACATGGGAAACTATTACAATGTCTTTCTTCAATCTCGAAGAACACCCTACTCTGTAAAATTGTTCTCTTGTTGATTGTCCTGCTGTAGCCAACACTTATCCAATTCAAGGCCCCGTATTTCTCCTATTTCCTTGCACAATGCTAAAGGAAATTAGCTCCCAAAATATAGGAATTTTCAATTATTTTCTTGGGTGATTATGAAGGAATGGTTCAACTGCTTAACTGTTAAGCCTTTACACTCAACTTGTATACAATTGATAATTACAATGTTCATTTTCCTCCACTCGAGCTAGGAAAGTGGGAAATTGGAATTCCATGCATGTTGGACTATTTAAATTTGGGTTCCTGGATGATTTGATTATCAGGTTAATAATGATTATACTACCTCAGTCAACATTATTTCAGCTGGATGACATGAAATATTCTTCAGGTGGCTGAAAACTGTTTGATTTGAATTTATAATTTTAAAATCACAGAATTACAATCTCTAATTCTAGTTTATAACTTGAATTTATTGGTAAAAGAAGAAGACAAAGACATGCCACAAAAGTTAACTACAATCTAAGTCATCCCAGCGATGTGGAAAATAGATTTACTAAATTTTATTAACACCGCAAGTCAAATTTAATTTTCTTAATACGATTTTAACAAATACTCTTAGCGAGAAATGGATTTCACTACACCTATCTTGCACCTGTGGAATTTGAATTTACCTCTTCACAAGGCATTTGTCAAGATATTTGCATCCTACTCCTTAGGTGGAATGTATTGTAGCATCAGATTTCTCCTCTACACGCAATCTCGCAAGTGATGGTACTTGATGTCAATGTGCATGGACCTGTCATGAAATAATGGTTTATCAGAGAGTTTAATACAACTCTTATTTTCCTGATCCATATGGCCTCACATGTTGCTTGAACTGTAGCCATGTATTCAGCATCTACTAAGTCGAGTGCCACAAACCTCTGTTTCTTGCTATACTAGGAAATATGCAGACCAAACACTGAAGATAGTACCTAAAGTAATTTTCCTTTCTATTGGATTCCCTACCCAGTATGCATCGGTGAAGCCTTGGAGCTCAACTCTCTCTCTCCTCCTGTACCATAACCCATACTCCATTGTACCTCTGAGGTACCTCGATACATGCTTTGTTCCTTCCAATATAGCTTGGTAGAATTCACCATGTTTTGACTTAACTAATTAACTGAATAACATGTGCCAGGTCTTATGTTTATTAGATACATCAAGGATCCCATAAGATATCTATAGATAGTGGCATATACCGCCTCTTGTGAATAAGCACTCTCCTTCCTCTAGTTTGTAGCTAGAGGTGTTTCCATGTTCTTGCAGCTCTCCATGTCAAATATTTGAACTATTTCAGAGGAATAATGAGTCTGACTCATAAGCAAATCACCATCACCCTGTCATACTTCGAGCCCAAGGAAGTAATGCATAAAGCCTATGCATTTCATCTCATATTCTCTTGCAAGGTACTCCTTGCAAGAGAAAATCAACTCCTCATCCCTTGTAAGTATCAATTAATCAACATACAAAACCAAGATAAACAACTTTACATCTACCACATTGTGATAAATGTTGGCATCTGCTTCACTTTTGGGGAAACCCAATCCACTGAGATATGTATCAATCTGAGTTTACCATGCTTAGGTGCCTATTTAAGACCATACAGGGTTCTCATGTGTCTCCCTGTCATATACCTAAAATCCCTATGGATGCTCTATGTACGTTTATTCCTCAACAAAACCATTAAGAAAGGCGGTCTTCACATCCATATAGTGTATCTTACACCCTATTTGTCTGCAGTAATGCTAGAATGGTTCTCCTTGAGAATATATTCCCAAAATGCAAATGTTTCCTCATAGTCCACTCCCTCTACTTGAGAGAATCCTTTGGCCACAAGCTCTAGACTTGTACTTCTTGAAGCTCCCATCGATTTGCATACTTATTCTATCATGTATGGGACCATGCATGCTTATTTTATTAATAAAAATAATTAAATAAAAATAATATAATCATCGATATATATTATTTTTATTTTTAAATAAATATTTGAAATTATGAATTTAAATAAATAAATATTTTAGCTGATTGACTAGTTTAACTAGAGATCACTGAGTTAACAATAGTTCTACTACTCAATAATTAAATAAAAATAATATAATCATCAATATATATTATTTTTGTTTTTTAAATAAATATTTGAAATTATGAATTTAAATAAATAAATATTATTTTTAGCTGATTGACAAGTTTAACTAAGACATCACTGAGTTAAAAATAGTTCTACTACTCAAGTGACCTTCAACTGACTCAACTAGTTGCTTGAGCTGAGTTAACTGAGTAAAACTGAAAACTGAAAATAATTGAAATATTTTGCTAAATTTTAGGAATCACTACATGCACAACTCTACTTCTATCCTATAACTCAAATTTAAAAAATAAACAAGTAGACAAAGGCATGTCACACAAGTTAACTACAAATCAATTCATCATGTTGATGTGGAAAATCGAGTTACTAAATTTGAATGGGAAACAAGTCAAATTTATCCATTCTTGCTACAATTTCTAACAAATACGAATCAATTGCTTGAAAGTTATAAACTATTAAAAACCCTTTTTCACATTAAAATAGGTCCATGAATATATAAATATGTGGCACTATAGAAAAAACGTGGTGATCAGAAGAGAGACTAACATAAAGTTTTGTCTTCCCCCTCCAATTTACATCACAAAGTGTGTCGATATGCGTACGTCATCAATTTAGTTACAAACAATCGAATCAGTTACACACCAATCACAACAGTTCTTGGTCGGTAGCCATGTACATAACCTTCGAGTTAGTCTTATCAGTGTTGTGTGTAATGGTCGTGGTGTGGCCTTTATCTACACAGCCAACACAAGAATTTGAAATTGTCATATATGAAGGTTTTTGGAGCATCAACGTTCCTAAGGTTTTTGAATGCCTCACATTAATCTTTTTCCTTGGTTTTATTCCATAGTTAAGATAACTACATATAATAAATTACAAAATAAATGAAACCGTTATTCAGTTCAACCATTTCATCAACATTAAACATTGGATTAAACATTGGAAAAGAAATAAAAGAATTTATAATAGATGCTAATACAGTTTGTAATGATATTACAATCTTATTATCTAAATTATTAAAAATTTAAATTATATTTTCAAATTAAAAATATAACTACATTGGTTAATATATGAAACTATTCAAAAAAATAATTTATCTTCAAATTAAAATTATAATCACATTTATTAATGTCATATTTTTACTTTTAAATATAATAAAATATTACTAATTAAAAATAAATAAAAATATAATTCTACTTATTAATATATAATATTTTTTAAATAATATATTATTTCTAAATTTCATGTCTCATACGATGTTTATAAATTTATATTTATTAAAATCATATAATTTTTCTCATGTTCCTATCACTACAACAATCCTAATATCGTGCTCATTAAACTATTTTTTTATTTGACTTTTTGTAATTTAATACATCATTCTAATAATCCTATTTATGGCATTCAACAATACTAACATATAAAGTTAATCAATGCAACACATATATCTAACATATATTATTTAATTTTAGATATATTATTTAATTTAAAATTGTTATTATTCATATTGCAACACATATATCTCACATATATTATTCAATTAAAAATTGTTGTTATTCATATTCAATACATAAGAATGTTTCATTTAACGCTTTATTTCAATACATACGATAGTTATTTAAAATAAAAATTGCTATATTATTTATTTTATGTATAGGAATTATATATTTTTTAAATAAATAAAAGAAATTTACTATATTAAATATTTTATACAAAATTCAAAATATAGTTTTTATATTAATTTTATTGAGTGATTTATATATAGTTTTTTGGGTGTTGTTTATATGTTAAAATTTTTGGAGTTTTTGATGAGAATTTAGTGGAAATAAATTGTGCTTAAATTTTAATCTGTGTTGTTTATATGACTTTTTTTTATTGTATATATAGATTTAATAATATGAAAAAATCGAAAACACTTGAATTGTAAAAAAATCACCTGAAACTTTTGATTTTAATAAATTTATGGACAAAATAGACAGAAAACATTTCATAAATTCTAAGAAATAGTCTCTCAGATATTTAATATTCTACATAATATTTTATGAATTGCATTTTTTATATCGAAACTAAATAAAATTTAATATAGAAAAACAAAATATTTGAAAATGAAAAAATATTTTGTTTGAAAATGAAGTATTTAATTTATATTTTTTAATTTTTAATTTATAATTAAACTGCATCAAATACTAAGATCTTATCTATTCGTAAATGTTTTCATTATTTTAAATATATTTTTAAAATTTATCAATTAAATAGGGAGTTGTCTTTAGTGCGACTTTTTGGAGTTTCAGGTGCCAGAATCCCGTGAAAAAATTTAAGGTAAAATCTTGATTTCTATTATTTCTCCTATTTCTGTGATCCTCGGAAATTTTCTTACAAAATATAGCGTTACCTGTTTTCTTTAATTCCCCGGGGAATGATTCATACATAATTGCTGACTACGGCCACACTCAACTAGTATCTGATTGATGATTACAATGTTAGTTTCCTCCACTCTAGCTAAGAAATTCAAATTCCATGTACATAGTTGGTATTTTTAGCTAATTAAATAGACCCAACTAGAGATCTGAGTTAACAATAGTTCTACTACTCAAGTGACCTTCAAGCTGAGCACAACTAGTTCTTGAGTAAAGCCCGAAAGTAAAATCAAGCTGAAAAAGATTGCTCGAAGCGAATCACTACACAACTCTACTTCTTCTATAACTCAAATTTACAAAATAAACAGTAGACAAAGGATTATCACAAGTTAACATCGAAACAAATTCATCATATTCGATGTGGAAAATCGAGTTTCTAAATTTGAAAAAGACACAAGTCAAATTTATCCATTCTTGCTACAATTTCTAACAAATACAAATCAATTTCTCGAAAGTTATAAACTATTAAAACCCCTTTTTCACATTAAAATAAGTCCACGAATATATCAAGATATGGCTTTATAGAAAAAACATGGTGATCAGAAGAGAGACTAACGTAAAGTTTTGTCTTCCCCCTCCAATTTACATCACAAAGTGTGTCGATATGCGTACTTTATCAATTTAGTTACAAACCATCGAATCAGTTACACACCAATCACAACAGCTCTTGGTCGGTAGCCATGTACATAACCTTCGAGTTAGCCTTATCAGTGTTGTGTGTAATGGCTGTGGCGTGGCCTTTATCTACACCACCAACACAAGAATTTGAAATTTTCATATATGAAGGTTTTTGGAGCGTCGACGTTCCTAAGGTTTTTGAATGCCTCACATTAATCTTTTTCCTTGGTTTTATTCAATAGTTAAGATAACTACATCGAATATGTTACAAATTAAATGAAAATGTTGTTGATTTCAACCATTTCGTGAACATTAAACATTGGAAAAATAAATAGTAACATTTGTAATAGATGTTAATACAATTTGTAATGATATTACAATCTTATTATCTAAATTATTAAAAAATTAAATTATATTTTCAAATTAAAAATATAACTACATTGGTTAATATATGGAACTATTGAATACTTTATCTTCAAATTAAAATTATAATCATTTATTAATATCATATTTTACTTCTAAATATAATAAAATATCATAATTAAAAAAAATTAAAAATATAGTCACTTATTAATATATAATATTTTTTAAATAATATATTATTTCTAAATTTCATATCTCATACAATATTTATAAATTTATATTTATTAAAATCATATAATTTTTCTCATGTTGCTATCACCACAACAATCCTAATATCGTGCTCATTAAACTATTTTTTTATCTGACTTTTTGTAATTTAATACATCATTCTAATAACCCTATTTATGGCATTCAATATTTCCAGATTATTATACTAACATATAAAATTAATCATTGCAACACATATATCTAACATATATTATTTAATTTAAAATTGTTAATTGTTTTGTTTTGTTTGTTTTTTTCTTTTCTTCTGAATATGACTAATCTATTATTGTACAAAAATGAATTACAAAGAGGCCGCAGCCTCAGCTGAGCTTTCCCATAGAAGCGACATTATTACACTACATACATGACTTAGAAAGTTTACCAGACATATCATTCAAACAAAAACCATCCTGCTGATAGACAAAAACATGTCGCCCACGCAGGGGAAACTGGCCTTGGAATATTGAAAAATTATTAAAAACCAGAAGCGAAGAGAAAGGTAAGCATGATGAGATTAGGTGTGTTCCCAGCCAAAAACACAAAAACATGCCGCCCACGCAGGGGAAACCGGCCTTGAAACATTGATAGTGTATCATAAAACTGATGCAAAGAGCTAGTAAACATGATGAGTCTAGGAGTGTACCCAACCAAAAACCTGTGAAGAAAGAAACTACGATTTCTGACCAGATTAAGAATCATGAGAGAATGAGGGGGTTCCTCAACAACACGACAGCCATAGGCATACTAGTCATCTTCCTCCTCCTACTTGTCGTCGTTGACGCTGTGGCAGCCTCGCTTGATGTCGCCTGGATTGACTTCATGGCCAATGTCCTGAGTATCACTGCAGCTAGGAGCTTTTCTCTTCAAGCTGCCGCTTGGTGGAGTGCAAATCTTGTCGTTGACTCTATGCTCCAAGCGAGCACTAGGAAGCATTGCTTCCAAACTGGGGGGCTCCTCCTTGAGCTCAATTGTAATGGTGGCAGTGATTGTGGGCCGATTCAGAGTGCAAGGAAAGCGAAGATGAGCAGTGTGAAGGTTCATAGGGATGATAATTAGAGAGACAAGGGAGTGGGGCGAGCCCAAATCAGATTGAGAAAGCCCACGCCCACGTCTGCGGCCACGACCGCTCCTGGTATCAGGATAACAACTTGAGAAGTTATCCGAGGAGGGAGACAAAGAGCTCGAAGTTGAAGTGGAGGGCTGGCGGGGGAGATGACCGTGGCTGGTGCCTCGCTGGCAGCGCATACGCTATCGAAGGCGTGGCATGATTTTCAAAGCAGGGTGACGAGAGCGGCCATCAAAATGAATGGAGACGGAGTTCAGGGGAGGGATTTCTCGCCGAGCAGGGGAATTCACAATGGGCGGACTGAGCCCTAGATGGTAGAGTGTGCTCTGTGAGATGTGAAGACCAGGAGCAAGTTAAATGCAGCAAACGATGGAGCAGCGACGCCCTGTGCTGGTTCGAGAGCTATTCTCTACAGCAACAGGGGAGAAACTAAAACGCAGGGGAGGCAGAACTGGAGTGAAGCTTCTAGAGGAAGCCATTCTCATAATAGACGGGAGCTGATCTGGGCTTCTGTGCTGCATTAATGTGGCAATGCAAATGACGGTGGATACATTAATGAAGACTGTGACATGAGTGAGGGTGGCGAAGTTATGAGCCCACGCACCGACCCAGAGCCTCTGCCACGTACCGTTACAGCTAATCACCCGCATCCGGGGATTTAATTTAAAATTTTTATTATTCATATTGCAACACATATATCTCACATATATTATTCAATTAAAAATGGTTATTATTCATATTCAATACATAATAATGTTCCATTTAACTCTTTATTTCAATACATCCGATAGTTATTTAAAATAAAAATTGCTATATTATTTATTTTATGTATAGGAATTATTATTTTTTTTTAAATAAATAAAATAAATTTACTATATTAAATATTTTATACAAAATTTAAAATATAGTTTTTTATATTAATTTTATTGAGTCATTTATATATAGTTTCTTGGGTGTTGTTTATATGTTAAAATTTTTGGAGTTTTTGATGAGAATTCAGTGAAAATATATTGTGGTTAAATTTTAATCTATGTCGTTTATATGATTTTTTTTTATTCTATATATGGATTTAACAATATGAAAAACTCGAGAACACTTAAATTGTAAAAAAATCACCTGAAACTTTTGATTTTAATAAATTTATCGACAAAATAGACACAAAATATTTCATAAATTCTAAGAAATAGCCTCTGAGATCTTTAATATTTTACATAATATTTTATGAATTGCATTAGTTATATCGAAACTAAATAAAATTTAATATAGAAAATAAAATATTTTAAAATGAAAAAATATTTTGTTTGAAAATGTAGTATTTAATTTATATTTTTAAATTTTAAATTTATAATTAAACTGCATCAAATACTAGGATCTTATCGATTTGCAAATGTTTTCATTATTTTAAATATATTTTTAAAAATGTATCAATTAAATAGGGAGTTGTCTTTAGTGCGACTTTTTCGAGTTTCAGGTGCTGGAATCCAATGAAAAAATTTGAGGTAAAATCTTGATTTCTATTATTTAAACTGGTTTTTTTACTGTATATATGGATTCAAGACACTATAAAAACCCCTAGGGAACTTCCATTTTGCAAGGTTACCCATCAAACTTGTATTTTCAATGAACTCTTGCCGGATTTTAGAGAAATTAGACCAGAAAAACCCACTGTAAAACACTTCAAAAAGTCGCATTAAAGACTACTCGATTAAATAGTATCAATCTGAGTATCTTCTCAAATATAATAGAACATACAAAGTAAAGTAGGTTCACAGAAAAGGACCAAATTTCATACTATTTTTAAGTTCCCATACAGAAAAAAGCGATATAATCGATGCATGCTAGCCATCAATTTATTGTGATGTTTTCTAATTAATCCAAGGGGACGCATTAGTTTCTAAGGCAACTGGGAGGCAAAATAGTCCCAATAGTCTTTCCGAAAGCATTGACACATACAGAATTTACTTTATTTGCAGTCGTTGAAGTTATCTTAACATTTGTCATAGTAATTCCTGTGCATGCAACTGTTTTGCTGCACGAAAAATTCACAGCCACATTCGTCGATGACGTTCCGTGTATATTTCTATATGTCACATATTGTATTTTCACTGCAGATGGCTGCACACAACACAATCATAGAAAGCATTATTTCACTCGAGTATACTCGAGCATGTAGTGAGAATATGGAATTACATAGAAAATTTAGTTGATCACCTGAATTTTACATGGCGAAAACGAATCACAATAATATTGATCAATTATAATCGGATTCCTAACATTATCAACAACTATGTCCTCGAATGTGATATTTCGCGCATATCCAAAACCACCCTGTATGTTTAGAAAAAACATGAATTCCGTTATAATCATGGTAGATAATCGAGATTAATATGAATCACGATTGTAATGAACTGTTGTCTCATAATGCAAATTTGAAGAGTTAATTTTAAGTTGAGTAGAAATAATTGAAGGAGTCATACACATGTTAAACTAACCTGCCATGTCTTGATTCTAGCTCTGTTGGATGTCTCGGAAAAAGTGATATTTTGGACTAGAATGTCGTCAATTTGCGCTTTTTCTCCATTCTTTCCCAGGCTTCCAATGCTGCCAGAAAGAAGAAGTACATTTGAGATTTCATCCTTACTGTCTCTTTTGAGTGTAGAATAAGGTCCAAGATGCTCATCTCACCTGATGCCATGGCCTGGGCCACAATTTATGTTTTTGACATTAATAGTAGATGATCCAGATGAAATTGAAATGCAATCATCCCCTGGTATACAGCGTTTATAATCATATTAGCATAACCTCTTATGTTTATTTTTTGTTTGTCAATCTGAATGTTAGATAAGTAAAATAAAGGTTTACACTATACCAGCTGCGTTATGATAAAATTAATTAATCTAGATAGATATTTACTAATTCATTATTAAGAAAATGGATCTATGTTGCATGGGAATATGTTCAAATAAACAATTAAACGCAAAGTAGTGAAATTACAAACTTCCAACCTGTCTAGATAACACAATTGTTGATTTGGGCATTTTGAACTCTTTGTATATGAATTCCATCAGTGTTTGGGCTTTCTTTAGGGGCTTCTATATGCAACCCGCTTAATTGGATATCAGAAGAGTCCACCACTACGAGATGCATTCGTTGGCTATTGACAAATTGCAAATTTCTTACCAAAACATTCGAACATCCAGTAATAGTCATTGCCTGTAACACCAAACCAAAACCCAAATCACGGCATGAGCACAACCTCCTCCACTTAAAATCATAGAAAATAACACCACATCTTTCTTCCAGCAAATAAAGAAGGTGATTAAGTTAAGCTTGAAGGGTGGAAACAAACCGATGGAGCCACATCCAAGCAACCCTGCACAGAATAAATTTCGGTGATTAATATAAATTGAAGCGGCCAATTTAAAATACTATATTGTTTTTTAATGGTAAATGTTAGATTCGGGGTAATATTGTGGATGGAAGAGGCTCGACGTTAAATCAGTTGGAGTCGGACGTCGGTATTCAATGGCGGAAGAAATGGAGGAATATAAGGGTGTTGTACGGGGGAGATCGTGACAGGATTTTCAATGGCGGCTGAGATGGAGGATAAGGGTCGAATATGGCAGGAGATTCTACCAGTGTCATGTGTGCATCGTGTATTCTGCAAATGAATGAAATAATTTTTGTCATGGTTTAACAGGACCACCAAGGTCATGTACACCATGGTGTCAGAAAGACTAAGTGAAATAGAACAATAAACATAACACTTACCTGTTGTTTGTTCACTTTGCAGGATTTAGCCCACCAATCCTGGCCTTGACCATTGATCACACCGCCACCTTCTATGGTCAACCCAGATATACTAGAAAATTGTACCCACATACCAAGTTCATTGCTATTCCATGCAGATCGTTTCTTGGGTGCAAGTATTGTTCCTTTTATCTGAAATTTTACGATTTCAGCAAACAATTTAACATGATAATTTTGGGAAATTTCATGATAATTTGCATCGATCATCCTAAAATGCATAAAATTCAATATCCAACATTCTTACCTCGACTAAAATTTGAGACTTGCAAGGACCAAGAAATTTCACTGGCGTGACTAGAAATTTCTTTCCCGATGGTACTTGCAACACTGCTTTGGAAGATGCCATGCAGGCTGCTTCCCATGCTTTTTTGAATGCCTAAAAATCACAAAGCAGAAACAATATGTAGGTATAACCATAATAATAATTTTCTCACCTTACATATTTAATTATTCGAAAAAAATATATATTTTGATTACAAAGTATAAGAGCTGGTTTTCTTGGACTTCAAAAAACAGGTTATCACTCTCCTATATGAACTATTTGCAGGTGGCTTGGTTTTCCTTGAAAAATAGTGATGTGTTAGTGTGCATTTGAGGATAGGAGGGAGTGATATTTGTCCCCTTGCTAATTTGACAAATGAGATATGATAGGTTTTTCCACTGTTAAAAAATGGGCATGGAGTATGCCCTAAAACTTGACTAAGAGATTACCCAAGACATAGATGGAACTGGTAGGAGTGAAAGCCTGCCCCCTTAGGGACCAGTAGCTGGTAGTTTCAAGTAGCTTGGTTTTCCTTGAATAACAACCTGGAGTATGCCCTAAAACTTGACTAAGAGCTTGTCTCTTTGGACGTAAGGAAACATGTTAACTACCCATCAACTAGTAGGAGTGAAAGCCTTCCTCCTTAGGGACCACCAGCGGGTAGTTCTAGGTAGCTTGGTTTCCTTGAATAACAGTGATAAGTCAGCCTCCAATCTTGGATAGTACCTAGTAATGATTGTCTCGAATACTAATTTGACATCTTTAAGTTATAATCATTTTTCTCACCCTCTAGAAAACATATAGATAATTTTCCCTATTCAACTTATAGGTATATGAATAGGCACATTTAGTGAAGTGACATGACAGTGATGATAGAGGAAGAAAAAACTATTATCACTACAAGAATACTAAACTGATTTAAATCTGGAAAATAAAAAATCTTTTTGGACATAAGGAAACATGTTAACTACCCAAGGCCCAGATGCAATTAGTAGGAATGAAAGTCTGCCCCATTAAGGACCACCACCTAGTAGTTCTAAGCAGCTTGGTTTCCTTGAATAACAAAAATAAGTGAGTGCATTCTTGAATAACACTTAATCATAACTTTCCCACAACTAATTTGACAACTAAATTTTAATATATTTTCTCAACCCTTTAGAAAAAATATAAATATATTTCCCTATTCAACTTAGGGCCATAGGAATATTGGACTTATAGCTATAGGAATAGGCACATTCCGTGCCGTGACATTGATAAAGGCAGAAGAAACTATTACCACTACACGAATGCTAAACTGATTTAAATTGCGAAAATAAAAAATATATAAAGCTGCTCCTTGGAGGGAAATTTCTTAAAATCTGAACTATATAAGGGTATTTAATAATTTGAAAAGGCGTGCCATGGATCACATATTCAAGTATGAATATATATAATAAGTGCCTCAAACTTTACAAAAATATCAAAACAATATTGAATCTATATAATTGATTAAAAGGTATTCACCGGCCGATCATCTTTTAGACCGTCTGCATGTGCACCGTAGTTCATGACATTGAAGATCTGAGAAGTGCTTGAATAAGATTTTCCCAGCACCTTTCTTTGAGTAGCCCAACCTGAGTCCAGCATTAACAGCAACATAATAGCAACAACTGAATTGAACGTAGTCTGCACATAATTTCTCTGTTAGAAACGACTTTTAATTTTTTCACGCACAGAGAATTTTAAAATCACAAAAATTGTTTGCAACCAAGAAGACCATAAGTATGCTTTAGCCATTACCACCGATTTAAAATCCATTGCGAACCGTCGTTGCAGCCGATAGGTGCTCGAAACTTGTTTCACGGCAGGTAGAAGAGGGGGGATTTTATAGTGCTAGAAGCTCTTTTTGTTTGAATTTTCTTCTTTCCACCTAAACCTTCATGGACTCAGTCTGGTCAGCTTTATTTTTTCGAAACGCATAGTGGCCATTAAAATTGACTCAACTGCCAGTGGGCATTGTTTATTTTATCGAAACGCACAGTGGCCATTAAAATTGACTCCACGGTCAGTGGGCATTGTGGAAACTCGTGCTGTTGTAACATATACAAATTCCAGAGGACAAGGGATAGTTTGATGGTTATTCTTTTTTGGAAGTCTTCACACTTGATTTAATCAATATTCCATGCCAACCGGATAATATGACCGCCGAGTTAGCTGATGTTTTCACTTTTCCACTATTGAATCGAACGATAAATTAAAATGTTAAAATGATGATATCCCCTTGTCGGAGTACTCCCTCCGCATTAGTGTCACAAACACACTAACACTAACTTGCACAGTAAAATACCACAATAAAAAAAAAATTATTATCTGGCGCATGTAAAGGTTTATCAATATATATAAACAAACGTTGCAACCCAATCTATACCAATATGTATAAACAAACGTTGCAAACCAAACTATAAAATGGAATTGGCGATTATTATCGCATCTACCGAGGTTCACACAAATCAACAACATTAACTTTGTTTGCGGAAGTCATAAATTGCAATTATAAATTTCACATGGTATAATGATCCAAGTTGCATGGCTCGCATAATGCATAAAGGATTTCGGATAAGGTTTCGGTGCGAATTTTGACGTTTATCCTGTCGTGAATCCTCGAACTGGAATGTAATAATAAATAAAATATTCCCACCTTAAATCTTCTCCATACCGGGCGGTAAACTCGACACTTGTAACCCCGCTCTGCTGTCACGGCAGACTCACCTCGACCATTACGCAGAGTTGTACAGGGCATTCACTTCATCGGGGACAAGCGTATTCAATGAGCAGGGTTCCTCGGTATGGGCAGAGGCTCGCGGAACAAAACACTTGTTCTCCGGAAGGTCGGTTCATTCCGCCTTACTCTCCTGCTCGGAGAGCGTTGCTCTGCAGGTAAAACCCTTGGCGATATGTTAAGATTTAGTGATTAAACGATGTGCTTTCATTAGCAATGGTTTACTGATAAGCTTCACACCCTAAGAAAGTCTTTCGGCTGTTCTCAGAGGCCGACTGACAGTGGAAATTCCATCTGCCACAAATGCGAACTTCTCAGGCTTCGATTCTTCAAAAGCTCCAAAGAATTCGTCACCGGAATCCTACAGGTAAAAACCTACTGCTTCCAGTTCTCAATTCGATAATTCCTTAATGCCATATCTTGACTCAATTCTTTCTGGAAGCCCCTGGATAACTTTCCCATTTTATTTATTTTCTTGGTTAATTTGGTTGTTGTTCTCCAGGATTGTCCAGCCAAGCGTTAATGTTCCGTCAACAGGTATCTTACAGTGCCCTGCATGCGACTGGCCCTAGCTATTTGCATTTCATTCTTTTCTAACATGTTAACCGAACTTGTTTTTGTTTATTTCTTTTGTAGGTTTGATACAGAACCCCAAGCTTCTGCTTTTTCGGCCTCCTCTACAACTCGAGCGCCATTTAAAAGTCCTTTATTCCATCTACCTGTGCAGGTGGTTCAGGTCAGTAACTAGCTTGGCCACCGAACCGCCGAGAGCTGGCTTCGGCTCCTAGCTCGTTTTCCAAATTTAAACCTGAGTTGTTTTATTTGTCTTGATTCACCCGGATGTAATAAAGAGTTGGACAATGTGAGGTTTTTGTTGATATGTTAGCACTAAACTTCATTTAGACCAGACTCGCCCTCGGCGCAGCCCTTGCCCCATGATAATCTTTACTCTACTTCTAATTTTGTAGTTTTCAGTCGGATTCCCTTGAGAATCCGCTTACCAGGGTTATTAACTACTGTAGTTGAGTTTCGGTTGCTTTGAATGACTATCGAAGAATTTTGACAATACATATATATATATTTTCTTTGTCTTTCTGGAATTCCTCTAGTCAGTTCATCGTACAATATATGATTTCCGTGTTTGTTATAAGAAAGGTTTGCCGTGGAATTCTGGTATGGTTGTTACAGTGTTCTAACTTCATGGCATAAGTAGATTATTATTCTATGAGCTTATTACATATTGCATGTCTCTGGATACGTATGTAGTTTCTCTGCTTTTTACGCCGTCGGTCAACAAGTGTCGCGGCTATTTATAGTTTGTATCAGTAATCTTCTTTTCGTAAATTAAGGGTTTTTCCTGCTTGAGGTTTTCGAAGGGTTTTTTGTTGGTATGCATACTGCCGGTTTTATTACAGTTTTGAAATAATGATTATCAATGTTTTCCTTAAGTTATAAGGTGCCAGTCTGCCTCATAAAGACTGCGTATAGAAATAACTACGAGTAGGGTCAGGGTTGGTTGTACTACCAATCCCCGTCCACAAGCTCACTTCGGCCTTTTACATTCTGCTCTTTATTCTATGCAACTCCCTAATTTCCTATTTTGAATTCAACTGTTTACTGTCCCCTCAAACAGAGAATGAACTTCATTTTTATTTCCATAGTTTCTTTATGTAGTACTACTATACCCAAAAGAATCTTGAATCTTTTACTATGACAGAAAATTCATTTCTTCGCTTTTAAACATGTCAGACAGGTAGTAGTTCAAACCTTCTTGGTAACAGAAAACAACTATTAAGCTACCATAATAACTTTCAGAATAAATTTCAACAGCATTAACGTCTTCTCCTACGAGAAACTTATTCCACTATTTAATGGTCTTTTCCATTACAGATAACATAATCTACTTGTTGATCTTGTTTCCACATACATTTTCCAATTTACACACTGATCGTATTACAGGACAATCTTGATCCAGAGTCTATTACAACAGTTCTGTTCCTTTCACATTTGACAATAAAAGAAATGTAACAGTTAGCTAAACTACAGTTTTCTTTTCTGATGTTTCAAGTTTGATGTACTTATCTGTACTGAGGAAAAATCCTTAGTGACTGAGGTCCTCCCAACCTTCAAGGGAGGCAATGACGTCCTCACCTTGCCCCCGAGCTCCGGAACTGAACAGTGCCCCAGGAAAATCAGTGGATAATTACCTTCTTCTGTGACCTCTGGATTAATTCAGTCAACAGACAGAATTCTTGCTCATAAGGGTTGCAGAAGTAGTTCAACTGGTCTACCACCCAGCTCTAGAAGATACTTCACCCTTTTGCTAGAAATTTCACAGAACCCCTACCCCTCTTCTGGAGTTCCTTTTATTCTAGAGGGTAGGTAACTGTCTCCCAACTGATTCCCAACCACTTTTCAATTCTAGAAACTTCAACAACAGTCTAGCAAGGGTTTTCTCTTTCTTTCTTTTCTTTTAATTACTCAGTAAATAATAAAATGAGTTCTTTAAAATTATGAGCAATTGTCAATAAGTTTTCTTGTCCCAAAATAACAAAACAAAAATAAAAAAAATAAAACTAAAGAGACTAATTAAACTAACAGTCTTTTAACTAATTGTAATTAATTGTCTCTTAATGAGGGTGTCACAGCTTCCCCCCCTGGAAGTAACACCGTCCTCGGTGTTTTAACCCCTCTCTAGAAAGAGTTCGGGGTAAGCTTCCTGCATAAACTTTTCTTCCTCCCAGGTAGCTTCGTCCGGTCCAAAGTGCTTCCACTGCACTTTCACCTGAACGGCCACCCTTTTGCGGGGTTCAATCTCCCTTCTATCAAGTATGCGTAGAGGCTCTACCAGGAACTCTCCGTCCGGTTCTACCTGAAAGACACAAAATAATTTTTAAATCAGTACATTTCAAGATATTCCAATCTTATACTAGAATTATTTTATCCTCCTTCCTACCTGAATATTCTGCCAATGGATTACATGTTTCTCATCGTGTATGTATCGTTTTAGTAAAGATACATGAAACACATTATGTACTCAAATGTGGCTGGGTAATGCCAATCTATAGGCTACTGGTCCGATTATTTCCAATATTTAGAAAGGGCCGCAATACCGAGGAGCCAGCTTAGCACAAGAGGTCCACCTCATAGTGCTTCTCTTAGGCTTAATTCGCACGTACACGTGATCTCCTACTTCAAATTCTCAGTAGGATCTTTTCCGGTCTGCGTAAACTTTTTGTCTATCTTGCGCGGCTTTCAAATTTTGCCTTACACGCTTTACCTCTGCCTCCATCTCAGCCAGCATCTCAGGGCCCAACAAAAATTTTGTTTCGGGGCTGCTCCAATTTATAGGAGTGCGACACTGCCTACCATATAAGGCTTCAAAAGGACTCATTTTCAGAGACTCCTAATAACCATTATTGTATGCGAATTCTACCAGGTGCAAGTAATCCTCCCACTTGGTGGGTTGCTGCATTACATACATTCGTAGCATGTCTTCTAAGATCTGATTTACGCGCTCTGTCTGCCCATCTGTTTGAGGATGATAAGCAGTACTAAAGTGTATTTGGGTCCCCAATCCAGTGAATAAAGTTTTCCAAAAGGCAGACGTAAATTTAACGTCTCGGTCCGAGATCACAGTTTTAGGGATGCCATGCAACCTAAAAATCTCCTTCATAAATATATCTGCAATTTGTACTGTCTTAAAGGTAGATTGCACAGGTATAAAATGACCAGACTTAGTTTGTCTACCACTACCATAATAGAATCATTCTTCTTCCTTGTTCGTGGTAAACCTATAATGAAGTCCAATGAGATAACCTCCCACTTCCATTCAGGGATAGGTATAGGCTGTAATAACCCAGCAGGATGCTGATGTTCAGCTTTAACCTGTTGACACTCTAAACACTTGCTTATGTATGCAGCAATGTCTTTACGCATTCCTGGCCAATAATAAACTTTCCTTACAGCTATAAGCATCTTCTGATATCCAGGATGACCAGCGTAATTGCTGCGGTGAAATTCATTCAGGATCAGTTCTTTAAGATTAGTGCGGTTAGGCACATAAATCTTTCCGTGAAAGGTTAAAGCCTGATCCTCACTCTCTCCAAACACTGTTACTTTGCCTTGCTGTTTGTCACTCCTCATCTGCTGCCATAGGAACTTATATTCTGGGTCGTTTTGGGCTTCTTCCTTCAGTTGATTCAACAGTTGGCTTTCCAACTGGTTAAAATATAGCGCAAACAGACCATGTAATTTCCAACTTAAAATGTCAGCAACTTTATTTTCTTTCCCTTTAACGTGTTGAATGTCCATGTCGAACTCGCTCAAAAATGCATTTCATCTCGCCTGTCTAGAGTTTAAATCTGCCTGTTTGAAATAGCTAGTCAAGCTGCTATGATCCGTTTTCAGCACAAATCTCTTGCCCAGTAGATAATGCCTCCACACTCGAAGGGCGTGAACTACCGCTGTAAGTTCCAAATCATAAGCAGAATACTTCTGCTCATATTCCTTAAGTTTCCTTGACTCGTAAGCTATTACCTTCCCTTCTTGAGTTAGTACTGCTCCAACTCCTTCTTTACAAGCATCCGTACAAACTTCATAGTCTTTTTCTGGGTCCGCTACCTTCAATACTGGAGCTGTAGTTAGGAGTTGTTTTAATTTTTCAAAGCTGTCTTGGCATTCTTTTGACCATCTAAAAAGCTTGCCCTTCCTCTACAACGAGGTGATGGGGAAAGCAATTTTGGAGAATCCTGCTATGAATCTTCTATAATACCCAGCTAAGCCCATGAAGGATCTAATGTCTGCCACATTCCAAGGCACTTGCCACTCCATGATGGCTTTGATCTTTTCAGGATCAACAGCTATCCCTTCAGCTGTTATGACGTGTCCCAGGTACTGGATTTCTGTTTTGAAGAAATCACATTTGCTGAATTTAGCATAGAGCTGATGCTTCCTTAGCGTTTCCAACACTAAACGCAAATGTTCCTTATGCTCTGCTTCATCTTTAGAGTACACCAGAATATCGTCAATAAAGATGAGCACAAAACTGTCTAGAAATTGATGAAACACGCCATTCATTAGCCTCATAAAAGTTGCTGGCGCATTGGTTAGTCCAGAGGGCAGCACAACAAACTCGTAATGACCATATCGGGTGCGGAAGGCTGTTTTGCAGATATCCTCATCCTTAATCCGACCTTGATGATATCCGGATCTTAGGTCAATCTTGGAAAATACCTTAGCCCCTCTCACCTGATCAAACAGATCGTCAATTCTTGGTAAAGGGTACTTGTTCTTGACAGTTAGCTTATTAAGCTGTCTGTAGTCCATACACATGCGCATTGTCCCATATTTCTTTTTAACGAAAAGGACTGGTGCGCCCCAAGGAGACACACTTGGACAGATATAGCCCTTATCTAGCAACTCTTGTAACTGTATTTTTAATTCTGTTAACTCCGGCATGCTCATCCGGTATGGGGCTCTTGATACTGGTGATGCACCTGGCAACAACTCAATAGTGAAATCAATATCCCTTTTGGGTGGTAGACCAGGAATTTCCTCTGGAAATACGTCTAAAAATTCCTGCACCACAGGAATATCTTCCAGTATTGGGGCCTTTTCTTTAGAATCTGTGTATCCTACTTGAATAGCATACAACTGACACCCTTTCCTAATACACTTACCCAACTGAGATGTTGTTATTGGTCGTATTTGTACAGGCTTTTTAACCCCTTGAACCACTTTCCACGTTCCATCCTGTTTTCTGAATGTGATGGTCTTCTCCTTACAGTCTACCACTATCCAATGTTTTTCCATCCAATCCATACCCAATAACACATCGTACGATCCCAACGGTAAGATATTTAGATCTACCTCTATCTGTTGTTCCGCCACTTCTAGTACACAGTTAGGAATTTTTGCTGTTACCTTACGTTTCGCCCCAGTGGCTAACTGTACCAGCCACGAGTTTCTAAATTTCTGTTCTTTTAGTTTACATAACTCTACCAACTTAGGACTGATATAACTCAAACTTGCTCCAGGATCAACCAGAATTGAAACAGGTTTAGTTAGTAATGTACCTTCAAGTTCAATCATCGTAGGCTAAAAATCAGCCTGCCGATCTTCTAGCGCTGCATTGATACGATGTATGCTACGTGCCACGTCTCCTACTGTAGATGCCTCCTGCAGATTTCCTACAGTTTCACTTTTGTTCCGTCCGGGACAGTTCTTAAAATATTGAGCTTCCCCACAGCCCCAACACTGTAAGGGAGGTTTAGAGTTCTGTCCGAGCTCAGGTTTACTTGACGCTTCTGTGGGCTTCTCCTCAGCTGGCCACTTGATTCTTTGGTGGTTTTTCCCGAACTGCTTGCTAATTGTATTTCGTGCTGCATTCCTGAAACTGCTGTTTTTACTGTTCTTGAAAGTAGAGTTACTTTTCTGCCCTTTCTTTTGTTGCCAGCCTTTTACCACATCATTCTTGATTTTATTTTGCTGATAACACAATCGTGCTTTTCGGATAGCTTCATCCATAGTCTGAGGGTTAACAAATTCTATCCTCTCTCTCATATGAGCAGGTAGACTGCTTAAGAATCTCTGTACCTTGGCCTTTTCTTCTCGAAGATAAGGTACATATCGCAACAGCGAAGTGAACTTTGTCACATATTCATCCATCGTCATTTGTCCCAGCCGAAGGTCATGGAATTCCTTTGCTTTGTCGTCATAAAATCTCTCTGTCAGATATTTATCTTTAAAATATTTCTGGAACAATTCCCAGGTTATGTCGCGTTCCTCAATGATGCGCACATTTTTCACCTCCTCCCACCACAGGGTGGCTTTTTCCCGTAATTGATATATAGCCAGCCTGGCCTTTAAGTTACTGCTGTACTCATAAACTTGGAAATATTTGTTTATATTTATTAACCAAGCTTCAGCCGCTTCTTCTGCCTCACCGTCAAATGTCGGTGGCTTAATCTTGCGAAATTCTCCTTGGAGTTCTACTTTTGGTCTTTTAAGGTCCTGCTGACCAGACACGTTGCCCGACTCTGCCTCGTTATAGTTTCTAGTTTTACTCCTCATTGAGAAAATCCTTTCAGTTCTGTCCTCAGCATTATTCTGAGTCTGCTGGTCCTCTTGCTCTGCTGTTTCTTCTTTTTCAGCACTGGGGTACTTCATCCCCTGATTCTGCCTATCTGACAAACTCTTTAGGATCTTCTCCTGATCCTGAAGCAACCTCTCATTATCTTTTCGAACCCTTATCATTTCTTCCTGAAGTTGCTGTACCGTGTTTAGCAAGAATGTAGTTTGCTGCTGTTGTTCTTCAAGCAGTCGGCTAGTCTTTTGGTGCTGTTCAACAGTCAACTGAACCCACATTTCCGGGTTTACAATGGTGGGGATTTGAGTCCCCTCAAGTTGTGTTGGTGTTGCCATTTCGATTGCTCCCCTTAGTGCACTAATCACAACCATTCAGTTAGTAGACCCCTTAAGATCCCAGTGTAGCAACCTATGCTCTGATACCAGTTGTCACAAACACACTAACACTAACTTGCATAGTAAAATACCAAAATAAAAAAAAAATTATTATCTGGCGCATGTAAAGGTTTATCAATATATATAAACAAACATTGCAACCCAATCTATACCAATATGTATAAACAAACGTTGCAAACCAAACTATAAAATGGAATTGGCGATTGTTATTGCATCTACCGAGGTTCACACAAATCAACAACATTAACTTTGTTTGTGGAAGTCATAAATTGCAATTATAAATTTCACATGGTATAATGATCCAAGTTGCATGGCTCGCATAATGCATAAAGGATTTCGGATAAGGTTTCGGTGCGAATTTTGACGTTTATCCTGTCGTGAATCCTCGAACTGGAATGTAATAATAAATAAAATATTCCCACCTTAAATCTTCTCCATACCGGGCGGTAAACTCGACACTTGTAACCCCGCTCTGCTGTCACGGCAGACTCACCTCGACCATTACGCAGAGTTGTACAGGGCATTCACTTCATCGGGGACAAGCGTATTCAATGAGCAGGGTTCCTCGGTATGGGCAGAGGCTCGCGGAACAAAACACTTGTTCTCCGGAAGGTCGGTTCATTCCGCCTTACTCTCCTGCTCGGAGAGCGTTGCTCTGCAGGTAAAACCCTTGGCGATATGTTAAGATTTAGTGATTAAACGATGTGCTTTCATTAGCAATGGTTTACTGATAAGCTTCACACCCTAAGAAAGTCTTTCGGCTGTTCTCAGAGGCCGACTGACAGTGGAAATTCCATCTGCCACAAATGCGAACTTCTCAGGCTTCGATTCTTCAAAAGCTCCAAAGAATTCGTCACCGGAATCCTACAGGTAAAAACCTACTGCTTCCAGTTCTCAATTCGATAATTCCTTAATGCCATATCTTGACTCAATTCTTTCTGGAAGCCCCTGGATAACTTTCCCATTTTATTTATTTTCTTGGTTAATTTGGTTGTTGTTCTCCAGGATTGTCCAGCCAAGCGTTAATGTTCCGTCAACAGGTATCTTACAGTGCCCTGCATGCGACTGGCCCTAGCTATTTGCATTTCATTCTTTTCTAACATGTTAACCGAACTTGTTTTTGTTTATTTCTTTTGTAGGTTTGATACAGAACCCCAAGCTTCTGCTTTTTCGGCCTCCTCTACAACTCGAGCGCCATTTAAAAGTCCTTTATTCCATCTACCTGTGCAGGTGGTTCAGGTCAGTAACTAGCTTGGCCACCGAACCGCCGAGAGCTGGCTTCGGCTCCTAGCTCGTTTTCCAAATTTAAACCTGAGTTGTTTTATTTGTCTTGATTCACCCGGATGTAATAAAGAGTTGGACAATGTGAGGTTTTTGTTGATATGTTAGCACTAAACTTCATTTAGACCAGACTCGCCCTCGGCGCAGCCCTTGCCCCATGATAATCTTTACTCTACTTCTAATTTTGTAGTTTTCAGTCGGATTCCCTTGAGAATCCGCTTACCAGGGTTATTAACTACTGTAGTTGAGTTTCGGTTGCTTTGAATGACTATCGAAGAATTTTGACAATACATATATATATATTTTCTTTGTCTTTCTGGAATTCCTCTAGTCAGTTCATCGTACAATATATGATTTCCGTGTTTGTTATAAGAAAGGTTTGCCGTGGAATTCTGGTATGGTTGTTACAGTGTTCTAACTTCATGGCATAAGTAGATTATTATTCTATGAGCTTATTACATATTGCATGTCTCTGGATACGTATGTAGTTTCTCTGCTTTTTACGCCGTCGGTCAACAAGTGTCGCGGCTATTTATAGTTTGTATCAGTAATCTTCTTTTCGTAAATTAAGGGTTTTTCCTGCTTGAGGTTTTCGAAGGGTTTTTTGTTGGTATGCATACTGCCGGTTTTATTACAGTTTTGAAATAATGATTATCAATGTTTTCCTTAAGTTATAAGGTGCCAGTCTGCCTCATAAAGACTGCGTATAGAAATAACTACGAGTAGGGTCAGGGTTGGTTGTACTACCAATCCCCGTCCACAAGCTCACTTCGGCCTTTTACATTCTGCTCTTTATTCTATGCAACTCCCTAATTTCCTATTTTGAATTCAACTGTTTACTGTCCCCTCAAACAGAGAATGAACTTCATTTTTATTTCCATAGTTTCTTTATGTAGTACTACTATACCCAAAAGAATCTTGAATCTTTTACTATGACAGAAAATTCATTTCTTCGCTTTTAAACATGTCAGACAGGTAGTAGTTCAAACCTTCTTGGTAACAGAAAACAACTATTAAGCTACCATAATAACTTTCAGAATAAATTTCAACAGCATTAACGTCTTCTCCTACGAGAAACTTATTCCACTATTTAATGGTCTTTTCCATTACAGATAACATAATCTACTTGTTGATCTTGTTTCCACATACATTTTCCAATTTACACACTGATCGTATTACAGGACAATCTTGATCCAGAGTCTATTACAACAGTTCTGTTCCTTTCACATTTGACAATAAAAGAAATGTAACAGTTAGCTAAACTACAGTTTTCTTTTCTGATGTTTCAAGTTTGATGTACTTATCTGTACTGAGGAAAAATCCTTAGTGACTGAGGTCCTCCCAACCTTCAAGGGAGGCAATGACGTCCTCACCTTGCCCCCGAGCTCCGGAACTGAACAGTGCCCCAGGAAAATCAGTGGATAATTACCTTCTTCTGTGACCTCTGGATTAATTCAGTCAACAGACAGAATTCTTGCTCATAAGGGTTGCAGAAGTAGTTCAACTGGTCTACCACCCAGCTCTAGAAGATACTTCACCCTTTTGCTAGAAATTTCACAGAACCCCTACCCCTCTTCTGGAGTTCCTTTTATTCTAGAGGGTAGGTAACTGTCTCCCAACTGATTCCCAACCACTTTTCAATTCTAGAAACTTCAACAACAGTCTAGCAAGGGTTTTCTCTTTCTTTCTTTTCTTTTAATTACTCAGTAAATAATAAAATGAGTTCTTTAAAATTATGAGCAATTGTCAATAAGTTTTCTTGTCCCAAAATAACAAAACAAAAATAAAAAAAATAAAACTAAAGAGACTAATTAAACTAACAGTCTTTTAACTAATTGTAATTAATTGTCTCTTAATGAGGGTGTTAGTCGTAGTACTCCCTCCGCATTAGGCTGAACAAAAATCTGGATTTTCTTAGTCATAGTACTCCCTCCGCATTAGGCTGAACAAAAATCCAACTTTTCTGATAAAAAATAACTGACATGTGTATAAAAAATAACTGACATGTGTATAATTTAAAATATAGTTTTTTATATTAATTTTATTGAGTCATTTATATATAGTTTCTTGGGTGTTGTTTATATGTTAAAATTTTTGGAGTTTTTGATGAGAATTCAGTGAAAATAAATTGTGGTTAAATTTTAATCTATGTCGTTTATATGATTTTTTTTTATTGTATATATGGATTTAACAATATGAAAAACTCGAGAACACTTAAATTGTAAAAAAATAACCTGAAACTTTTGATTTCAATAAATTTATCGACAAAATAGACACAAAACATTTCATAAATTCTAAGAAATAGCCTCTGAGATCTTTAATATTTTACATAATATTTTATGAATTTCATTAGTTATATCGAAACTAAATAAAATTTAATATAGAAAAATAAAATATTTAAAAATGAAAAAATATTTTGTTTGAAAATGTAGTATTTAATTTATATTTTTAAATTTTAAATTTATAATTAAACTACATCAAATACTAGGATCTTATCGATTCGCAAATGTTTTCATTATTTTAAATATATTTTTAAAAATGTATCAATTAAATAGGGAGTTGTCTTTAGTGCGACTTTTTCGAGTTTCAGGTGCTGGAATCCAATGAAAAAATCTGAGGTAAAATATTGATTTCTATTATTTAAACTGGTTTTTTTACTATATATATGGATTCAAGACACTATAAAAACCCCTAGAAAACTTCCATTTTGCAAGGTTACCCATCAAACTTGTATTTTCAATGAATTCTTGCCGGATTTTAGAGAAATTAGACCAGAAAAACCCACTGTAAAACGCTTCAAAAAGTCGCATTAAAGACTACTCGATTAAATAGTATCAATCTGAGTATCTTCTCAAATATAATAGAACATACAAAGTAAAGTAGGTTCACAGAAAAGGACCAAATTTCATACTATTTTTAAGTTCCCATACAGAAAAAAGCGATATAATCGATGCATGCTAGCCATCAATTTATTGTGATGTTTTCTAATTAATCCAAGGGGCCGCATTAGTTTCTAAGGCAATTGCGAGGAAAAATAATCCCACTAGTCTTTCCGAAAGCATTGACACATACAGAATTTACTTTATTTGCAGTCGTTGAAGTTATATTAACATTTGTCATAGTAATTCATGTGCATGCAACTGTTTTGCTGCACGAAAAATTCACAGCCACATTCGTCGATGACGTTCCATGTATGTTTCTATATGTCACATCTTGTATTTTCACTACAGATGGCTGCACACAACACAATCATAGAAAGTATTATTTCACTCGAGTATACTCGAGCATGTAGTGAGAATATGGAATTACATAGAAAATTTAGCTGATCACCTGAATTTTACATGGCGAAGACGAATCACAATAATATTGATCAATTATAATCGGATTCCTAACATTATCAACAACTATGTCCTCGAATGTGATATTTCGCGCATATCCAAAACCACCCTGTATGTTTAGAAAAAACATGAATTCCGTTATAATCATGGTAGATAATCGAGATTAATATGAATCACGATTGTAATGAACTGTTGTCTCATAATGCAAATTTGAAGAGTTAATTTTAAGTTGAGTAGAAATAATTGAAGGAGTCATACACATGTTAAACTAACCTGCCATGTCTTGATTCTAGCTCCATTGGATGTCTCGGAAAAAGTGATATTTTGGACTAGAATGTCGTCAATTTTCGCTTTTTCTCCATTCTTTCCGAGGCTTCCAATGCTGCCAGAAAGAAGAAGTACATTTGAGATTTCATCCTTACTGTCTTTTTGAGTGTAGAATAAGGTCCAAGATGCTCATCTCACCTGATGGCATGGCCTGGGCCACAATTTATGTTTTTGACATTAATAGTAGATGAGCCAGATGAAATTGAAATGCAATCATCCCCTGGTATACAGTATTTATAATCATATTAGCATAACCTCTTATGTTTATTTTGTGTTTGTCAATCTGAATGTTAGATAAGTAAAATAAAGGTTTACACTATACCAGCTACATTATGATAAAAATAATTAATCTAGATGGATATTTACTAATTCATTATTAAGAAAATGGATCTGTGTTGCATGGGAATATGTGAATAAACAATTAAATGCAAAGTAGTGAAATTACAAACTTCCAACCTGTTTGGATAACACAATTGTCTATTTGGGCATTTTGAACTCTTTGTATATGAATGCCATCAGTGTTTGAGCTTTCTTCAGGGGCTTCTATATGCAGCCCACTTAATTGGATATCAGAAGAGTCCACCACTACGAGATGCATTCGTTGGCTATTGACAAATTGCAAATTTCTTACCAAAACATTCGAACATCCAGTAATAGTCATTGCCTGTAACACCAAACCAAAACCCAAATCACGGCATGAGCACAAACTCCTCCAATTAAAATCATAGAAAATAGCATCACATCTTTCTTCCAGAAAATAAAGAAGGTGATTAAGTTAAGCTTGAAGCGTGGAAACAAACCGATGGAGCCACATCCAAGCAACCCTGCACACAATAAATTGCGGTGATTAATATAAATTGAAGCGGCCGATTTAAAATACTATATTGTTTTTTAATGGTAAATGTTAGATTCAGGGTAATATTGTGGATGGAAGAGGCTCGACGTTAAATCAGTTGGAGTCGGACGTCGGTATTCAATGGCGGAAGAAATGGAGGAATATAAGGGTGATGTACGGGGGAGATCGTGACAGGATTTTCAGTGGCAGCTGAGATGGAGGATAAGGGTCGAATATGGCGGGAGATTCTACCAATGTCATGTGTGCATCATGTATTCTGCAAATGAATGAAATAATTTTTGTCATGGTTTAACAGGACCACCAAGGTCATGTACACCATGGTGTCAGAAAGACTAGGTGAAATAGAACAATAAACATAACACTTACCTGTTGTTTGTTCACTTTGTAGGATTTATCCCACCAATCCTGGCCTTGACCATTGATCACACCGCCACCTTCTATGGTCAACCCAGATATACTAGAAAATTGTACCCACATACCAATTTCATTGCTATTCCATGCAGATCGTTCCTCGGGTGCAAGTATTGTTCCTGTTAGCTGAAATTTTATGATTTCAGCAAACAATTTAACATGATAATTTTGGGAACTTTCATGATACTTTGCATCGATCATCCTAAAATGCATAAAATTAAATATCCAAAATTGTTACCTCGACTGAAATTTGAGACTTGCAAGGACCAAGAAATGTCACTGGCATGACTAGAAATTTCTTTCTAACACAAATATTTTAAAATGAATTTTGAATTATAATTTTAACATAAATATTTTAAAATGAGCTTTGAATAATAATTTTAAAAATATAGATCTTAATGATGTGATTAATTTGAAAGATTTTTTTATTTACATTATAGATCACAAAAATCTTACATCTAACATATATAAAAATAATAAATATTAAATACTATATAATATTTGAATAATTAATTTATTATTATTTTAATTAAATAAAAATAATATAATCATCAATATATATTATTTTTTTTTTTTAAATAAATATTTGAAATTATGAATTTAAATAATCATCAATATAAGCATGGCACATGGTGACTCATGAGGGAAGTAGTTCTCATGCAGTTTGGAAAACGTATTCTTCTAGTTCTGCTAAGTGTAGTGTTGTTGCTCATGCTACTACTATCACTGATATTGAGGTTGGAGAGGATTTTGAGGAGTCCTCGGACTCTGATCCAAATGATGTTTATGTAGCTCCTGGTGATGATCCCATGTGTAGTAGTGGTGATGAGTTTGATTAGTGATCATGAAGGCAACAAAATATTCAAATTCCCATAACAAAAAATCCATCAAGAGAAAACTCTAGCAAAAATATCTTGTGCAAATCTAGATTCTATAGAATTATTAGAACTCCCTACTGCTCTGTAAATAGATCCATGAGATGAAGAATATGGTAAAAAAATGGGGACCGATATGTTTTAAGGAAAGGAAAAATATTCCTGTTCAAATGGAGGAGCCTTAGAATAACTCCCATCAACCCACACAATCGGATGATCACCTCCCTCCTTTGTAGAGCTCACACATAGAAGCAATAAGTTACAGGCAGAGAGCAGCGCCACCTCAGTATGAAGATTCATGAAATCTCAAGGAGACCTCTTACCTCCACCCATGTGACCCTTGCAATAGTATCTGTCCAGGCCCTTTTTACAATCACATAAGACACCCTCCTTCCCACTGATCTAGGTCTCTGCAAAGAGCATCCTATATGCATAAGATCGGATATTCCAATTTATCCAAAGTTCTTCATCAGGGGATTATTCACTTTAGCTTTAGATGGTAGGAGAGGAGTGATTTTGAAGCGTGGAAGGTGTCTGAAATAGTGGAGTGTGAACTAGTAAAGCTAAAAACCTAGATAGTATGACTGAAGAAAGGAAAATTTTGTATTATAATAACCTCTCCATCTAAAGGTTTTAATAGGATTATTGTTGGATGCATCCATCCAGACACTGAACAAAAATGCAGTTTGAAAATTGTCCTAACTTCCAACCTTAATCATTGACTCAGTTAAAGTCTTGTTTATCTTTATAAATATCTGAAATGTCTATGCTAACTTTTATTAAAATTCAAATCAGTAATAGGCAATGTAAAAAAGGAAATGCCTGTGCTAATTTGTAAGTCAAGAATAAGAGAGAATCCAATGAAAAGTACATTGAGATCAACTTAATTATGTATCACTAAACACATGTTTCTTTTAGGAGACGTATGCATGTTTAGATACTTTTTTCATAAATTAAGGAAAATTCAACCTCATATAAACCGTCCTGAGTCTTGAACATTGGTTGGTCTACATTCAACATTAAGCCAATAGGACGAGGCCTAAAAATTTCTCCTAGAACAAACTTGTCAGTTTTGTTAATTGCCCCATTTACTAGACAGAACCCTTAAATAGGCTAGAAATCTTGTTGATTTGTATCAATCTTAAAATTTCCTCACCAAGGTATTATTGCCATAGGTTTTAAACTGGTTAAAATTCTCACCATTCATTACATATCCTGGAGCAGCGTAACCATATGTTCCCACAATTCATCAAATCCTCACCAAAAATGAATTTGTGTTCAGAAATATACCCCACAATCTAATCATAGAACATAAACAAACATTAAAATTTAATACCTAACAATATTGAGTGTCCCATCAAATTTGAAAATCAAACATGTTATGCTAAACGAATTTGATGCCTTGGACAAAAAGACCAAATTTTATCATATGCTTGCCATAAAAGTCAGATCCATTCAAATATGGCAAAATTTCTGAATTCTTCACTTCTTTGAAACTTGTAGTTGAGTGTCTTTATCATTTATGTTGAATGGGTAGATCTGGTCATTGTTTTATCATTGTGACTTATGTAAATAAAATCCTTACACCAACAAATTGCATTTGATATAATCCAATGCAGCATTTAAGTATCATTTTAAGCAATACGTTGTAGTATCATGTAAGTGCCTACATACTTTTCTACTTCATTGCTTCTAGATACATATCCTATGCTGAAAAAAAAATTAATATCATCCTATATTTTGTAAATATGAGTTCATGCCTCTGACATTCAAATAACAAATTAAATTTTTGGATTCAGATGCCTCAGTTTGTAGCATTCAAGTAAACAAAATTCAGGTTCCTATGGTGATTATCTAAGTGGTTGTTTGGAGAAAGATCTGATATATATGTCTAAAAAGTATGAATGGACCTAAACATATATGCCTTGAAATATTGACAAACAACCTCAAAAATATTATAGAATTTGTATTACATGACATTCTCAGCAAACATATGTTCTTTAGGATGAATGTGCAATATATTAAACATTCATTTGATCTCTTAGTGTATAATGATTGTCTAAGCATATATTCTGTCATTTACAGGGTCTTCCATCTTAACTTTACATCGATAAACGATAGGGTCATCATCTGATAGGTATACATCATCAAAATGACATATCTCGTCCACTTGCCATAATCATCAAGCTATCTGCAACCTTCTCCCTTCCTATTATTGACCCATAGGTTCATGTACCAAAAACATTAATCATAATCATGCAGGATCTAAGGTAACCGAGATATATATCAAGCCATCATCAATGTCATCATACTCAGCTGTCATGACTTTCTTTTATCAATAATCATTGGGCAGGAAAATTCATTGGGTCATTTTGCAAAGTATTTCATAGCTCCCTCTGAGGCCTTGCTTTAGGTGATCATCTAGCCTTCAATCACGAGCTCCTCATATGAGAGATGAGACTTTCTATGATGCAAATGCAACAACGAACTTCTAGGAAGCTTTCTTTAGGTCAGAGAGGAAAATTATGAAGAATCATCATGGTCCTTCTTCAACCAAGGTGAAGAAATCCTCTCATGAGATTATCCCAAAACTACTGCATTATCCTTCAACGCTAGATGAATGCTACCAATGCATCAAATTCCCCAAACCATGATGAGGAGGGGTCCTTTGCATTCAGGCAACCATATCCACAAGAACATTCTTTATAAGTTCTTAACATAGTGCATCAAAGATCCCAATTACCCAACCAAGGTGCCAAAATCAGGGTCTTCTACTTATCGTGCTTGTACAGACAAAAAATCTATTATGCACTTTCTTCAAGGTACCTCTATTTTCATGCTCATAAGGATTGTTACAAGGAACTACTCCAATGTGCCATGCAATTTTTTACTCCTAGCTGCCAAACTTCGAAGGGGTACCCAAAGGTGCCAACATAAAGGTGCTGCATGAACATGCATTGCTCTCACTGCTAGACAAAGATGTGAATGGCTACTACCATACACCATTATTGCACCTACAACTATTGCCACCATTCAAAACTGTAGTTTCCACCACCACTACTCCAAATGTCCATAGTCACTGCTCCTACACTCCTCCTACACTTCACTACCTAAAAACACTATGTTGATTAGCCAATCTGATTTCTATTTCTCAACTCGTCAAGCTCTCTTAGTCATTAAAGTCAAAGTTACTATCTTATTGATTATTGTCATCATCACTCTCAGTGGTGCCTCTAATGTCTCTGTTCAAACAAACATAAAGTCTCTAGTCAAGTTATATCAACTAGTATCATACATTGATCAAATGAATCTGAAGCAACCTACCTACTACTCTCTCTTTTGTATGTGTCAATGAGAATTATACCTTAAGTGTGATGATGCCTTTTTGTTCTAAAGCTGCTTGCTATCAACAGTATACCACAAGGTTTAGGCTTGTTGATGCCTTTTAGGATCCCTTCAGGTTGTTGGCCTTGTTCTGCAAACCACTCATTCAAGACAGTGTTAATGATTATAATGTCATGCCAGCAAACACTAGAAGATCTTTTTTCTTAGCGAAAATGTATGATCTTCAGAACTTACTCACTGTAGGTATACTTCAGTTAGGCCCACAAGAGGACTATCATGAACACTTTAAGATTATTGTCATACAAAAGGTTATTGTCACAAGGGTGTTGTATCAAAACACTGCAATGATAGTCTTAAGCAACTGCTGCAGTGCAATGATGAACCTTGAGGCTTACTGCTGCACTAAGATAAAGCTATTGTATACAGTGAGACTACTTGACAACACAACTACTGTAGAAATGACGAGATCTTAATTCTAATGCCCTTTCACTTCTTCAACTTAAATATGCCAAGAGAAAGTAACACATTATAGAATCTGCAAGTGATCACTATTGCATGTTCCTGAATCCTCTAATTTATTGAACGACCAGTTTCACCAACATAGGGCTTCCCTCATGAACAAGGATTACATAAACATCTTTCATATTCTTAGGGTCCACCAGGTCTTTTACAAATTTTAGGGAATTTTGAATGGTGCTAAGGGGCCTAAAGGTTGAGGGAACCTTGTGCTTTCTTAGGATCCTTGCAATATTGTTAGCAATCCCTTGTATAAAAGAGAGGTGCACCCCATATAACCGATCATTGGGTTATTTTTTAATCTTGGAAAGCTCTAATACTTTGGAGCTTATTATAACCATTATTTTTGAAAACCTTGAGGAAATGAGTTTTCTCATCTTCAAGGTGACTTTCATCAGAAACTTTAAACACACGACTAGCTAAAGTGTTAATAACACCCAACTTTTGCGTAGGAAAATGATGGGATTTAGTGTGAAGATACTTCTCCATGTGAGTTTTCTTCCGAAATACCTTGTGTGAGAATGATCCATCGTCCTTCTTTGAAATAAGGATGTCTAGATATTTAACAAATTCATAGGTGTCTAGATATTTCTTTTAATCTTTTATTATTTTTTAATTTAGTCAAAATTTAAATGTCTACAAATATTTACACTTCTAAAACATGGCATATGAAGCTCCCATTTATATATATATATATATATATATATATTTGTTCCTATATTCAAAAAATATCGAAATACTTATCATCCCTATACTGGGTTGGCTGTAGAGTGTCTTTCGATGCAATATCTTCCTTGGAAGAAAAAGAAAAAAAATGTCGATTTGATTTAACAGTGTCTCTCGATGCAATATATTCCTTGGAAAAAAAAGAAAAAAATGTCTATTTGATTTAATTTATTTCCTTCACTCTGAATTCATTATATGTTTCATAATATTATATTTTAATTAAAATAAAAAATAAAAAATAAAATTTAAAAGTATCAAAAATCTATATATTTTATATAAATTACATAAATTCTAATTGAAATTATTTTTTACATCAATATTTTATAAATATTATTATAAAATGTAAAATTTTCTTTCTTTTTATAAAATATGTATGTACTTTGTTTCTTTACATTTATCATGGGGTTGATCCTAACCGCTACCACATAACATATAGATTTCTATGTAGGTTCCTTTGAAAATCATAAGTGAATTAGGAAGATTTGAGGGCTCCTTTGAAAATCATAAGTGAATTAGGAGGATTTGAGCCTCAATCCAGATCACACATAACACTTTATTTTCACCACATCACTAATTGAACTACCACCTAAAAACTATATATTATATTTTCTTAATCAAATTTTATACTGATTATCATTTATATTAAATGTCCCCCGGATGCGGGTGATTAACTACAGATGTACGTTCTTGGGGATTTGGGTTGGTGCGTGGATTCAACGTGCCGCCACCCATCCTCACGTGAAGTTCTTCATTAATACTCACACCGTCAACTACACCGTTGCATTAATGCAACACAAAAGCCCAGATCAGCTAGCGTCCTTAACTAGCATGGCTCTCTCCGGTAGCTTCATTCTTGCTCCGCCTCCCTTGCGCTCAAACTTCTCCCCTGCTGCTGTAGAGCCCAGCTCTTGAACCAGCACTGGGAGACGCTGTTCCATTGTATGTTGCATCGATTTGGTACCCGGCCTTCACATTTCTCAGAGCCCCTCTGTAATCTGTGGCTCAGCTCCCCCATTGTGAATTCCCCTGCTCTGCGTGAAAGGCCATCCCTGTTCTCTAATACTTCCACCATTCAAGCCCATTCCGACCCCTGTCATTCTGCTACTCGAACCCGTCACTTTGCACAGAGAATCATGTCGCGCCTTCGACAGGGTATGCGTTGTCGGAGAGGTAGTAGTTGGGGACAATTCACTCGCTAGCCCTCCCCATCCTCTACTGACTCTTCGTCCCCCTCCTCTGATAACTTTACCAGGCACTATCCTGAAACCAGAAGTGGTCATGGTCGTGGGCGTGGGCATGGGCATGAGTAATCTCAAGTCGAGATGGGCTCTCCCCATATCCCAGCCTCTTCTATCATCATCCCTACGCATCTCCACACTGCCCATATTCGTTTCCCCTGCACTCTGAATAGGCCTACAATAATAGCCACCATCACCATCGAGCTCAAGGAGGAGTCACCCGGTTCGGCTGCTGAGCAAACTGGTGTTGGGTTGGATAAAAGCGCTGTCGACAAGCATTGTCCTCCACAAAGTGCCGGAATGAAGAGAAAGGCTCCTAGCTACAGTGATACTCAGGATATAGGCCAAGAAGACAACCCAAGTGACATCAAGCGAGGCTGCTCCAGCAACAAAAACACCAAGCAGGTGGAGGAAGATGACTTGTATGCTTATGGTTGCCGTGTTGTTGAGGAACCCCACTCCCTCTCTCATGACAACTAATCTGGTCAGAATTCGTAGTTTTTTCTTACATAGTCTTTTGGCTAGGTTTACTTCTATGCTCCTCATGATATCTAGTTCATCGTTTTAGATTTTGGACAATATGTTAATTTTTCAAGGCCGGTTTCCCCTGCATGGGCGGCATGTTTCAGTTTGTTTAGATTGGGTCAGCAGTCTAGATTTTTCTTGTCTGGGATGTCAGGTTAACATTTTTAAGCCAGTTTTGCAGTGTAAGAATGCCGCTACTATGGGTAAGCTCTGCTGAGGCTGGTGCCTCTTTGTAATAATTTTTTGTATCATAAATAGAATAGTTAAATTCAAAAAAAAAAAAAAAAAATTATATTAAATTTCAAATTGCTACACACTTTTCAAATTAAAATATGGATATTTTAAAACAATAAATTCATTATAATCATTCATGTTACTTTTCCTTTGAAAAAATCAATTTTTTTAATAAGAAATATATTATTATATAACCAGTAAAACTATATTTCTACATTCAATATTTGTTACATCCCCTCTCATTTAAAAGTATTGAAGGTTAGAATTTTTTACAGAATTCACTTGCATGTAACGTTCCAATTACTTATTCGTAATATATCATCATAAACTTTCGATGTAACCTTGCATCATTTTCATTGTTAGTTAATCATATACTTAATAATGTAAATACCATGCCATACAAGAAATCAATATCATAAGAATGACACAATAGATAAACACATCATTGAACATTGATATACCATGGAAACTTTAAATGGTGAAAACAAGCAAAAAAAATCTAGTTTTTGTTAGTAGTAGTACTCCCTCTGCATTAGGCTGAACAAAAATCTGGATTTTCTTAGTCGTAGTACTCCCTCCGCATTAGGCTGAACAAAAATCCAACTTTTCTGATAAGAAATAACTGACATGTGTATATGGATTGATCCAAGTATTTTCCGAACACTCGTTTCATTTTTCGATTCTTATGAAAAGATTGCGATGAGTCACTCTTGTGACTAATAGGAGTTGATGCGTGACTTGATTCAGTCATGGGGCATACATTGCGCTTTTTCTTTGGAAGTCTTCGTGAAATTGGTGCTTACTTGTTATACTCATGGGCTACTTCTTCCCAAGACAATCTGGTGTACCTACATGTGATTTTTGGATGTTTCGTCTCTCACTTGTGAAAATGAAATCACTACGTGTTCTTGTTGTTTTTTTTTTTTTTTCATCATCTTTTTTTTATTGATTGTGCAAAAATGACATGGGTTTATGGGTTCTAATATTTTCAAGAAATCAAAAGTGTTTTATCACTTTTTTTTTCTAACATAAATATTTTAAAATGAATTTTGAATTATAATTTTAATATAAATATTTTAAAATGAACTTTGAATTATAATTTTAAAAATATGGATCTTAATGATGTGATTAATCTGAAAGATTTTTTTATTTACATTATAGATCACAAAAATCTTAGATCTAACATATATACAAATAATAAATATTAAATACTATATAATATTTGAATAATTAATTTATTATTGTTTTAATTAAATAAAAATAATATAATCATTTGTTTTTTAAATAGATATTTGAAATTATGAATTTAAAAAAAAATACAACTCAAAATGTTATCCTGATAAGTTTCTTAATGTATTTATTATTATTAGAGTGTTTTAATGTATTCATAATCCATTAAAATTATTAATGATTTATTTATTTGATTTATTATTATTATTATTATTATTATTATTATTTTATTAAAGTTTTAATTTTAACATATTAATTTTTATATTTAATATATAATATAATTAATATATAAAAATATTTGGTGTATGTCAGTGGACATTACCCACCACTAGATATATATATATATACCGTTTTTAAAATTTTAATAATTAAATAAATTACTTTATGAGAAATGAAATTTCATATACTAATTTAATTTGATTTTAATATGATTACAATATTAAAAATAATTTTTTATTATTAATTTAATTATATATTATTAGTTAATATTACAAATTTATTTATTTAGATGTTTTTTTTTTCAAATTTTGAATTAAAAGTGTTTTCTCCAATATTTTTTATTTTTTAAAATATAAAAAAATATTCAAAATAAAAAAATATGGAAAAGTTTTTTTTTTAATTTTATTAATAAATTCTGATAAAATTTCTTAAAAACCAAAATAAAACACAAAAAAAAAAAAATTAAATTTATTATCAAATTTCGTGGAAAACAATTTTTAAAGAGTTAGGATATGCCTTCACTTAATACGCTTCGTGGCGATGCTCATTGAAATCCATTATGGCCTCTACGTTGACACACTCATGAATTCTAAACCTAGTCGTTTCCACTTCTTGTAGCTAATGGGATAAAATGGATACCATGTGGCTTTCTAGAAATGTTGATGCAAATTAGAGTTTAGATTACAAACAGACTCTAAAGCCATTAACTGTAAACTCGTCTCAATATAGACTGTAGATTTGGAAATATATCTTGTTGAGTTACTTTACCCTATTATGTGGTTCGAGAGTCATTAATCCTATGATTCGAGTATAAGGTCTTCCGATTTTTTGTAATACCTTTATAAGAGCTATAATTTTCTCTAACTTGTCAAAAGAGTCATAGCTTTGCTTGATTTTTTATTGCATTGGACACAATGCGGCCTTTGCTTGATCTTTTATTACATTGGACACAATGCAGGTTGTACCAGGGAAAATTTTAAGAACCCCCCTAAATATATATGTATAATAAACAGGTGAATCCCTATGATACATAGGAAAAATGGAAGGCGATTTTACTAATAATATAATATGTATATATATATATATATTTAGGTGAATCTCTCACGATATTATATTATCTTGTAAAATCATGGTGAATCACCAGTACAAATGGCGAATCACTAGTACAAAATGGTGAATCGTTGTCTAGTGGAGTTCGGGGTGTTGATTCCAATGAAGATATGGTAGTTGAACCAGGAGTTGAAGGAAGCGAACCACCGAGACCAATAATGGAAACCAAGCATGGCACATGGTGACTTGTGAGGGAAGTAGTTCTCGTGCAGTTTGGAAAACATGTTCTTCTAGTTTTGATAAGTGTAGTGTTGTTGCTCATGCTACTACTAGCACTGATATTGAGGTTGGAGAGGAGTTTTAGGAGTCCTCAGACTCTGAGCCAAATGATTTTTATGTAGCTCCTATTGATGATCCCATGTGTAGTAGTGGCGATGAGTTTGATCAGTGATCATGAAGGCAACAAAATATTCAAATTTAAACAGAACCATAACAAAAAATCCATGAAGAGAAAACTCTAGCAAAAATATTCTCCTGCAAATCTAGATTCTATAGAATTATTGGAACTCCCTACTACTCTGCAAATAGATCCATGAGATGAAGAATATGGTAAAAAAATGGGGACCGATATGTTTTATGGGAAGGAAAAATATGGGTGAGGTAAACAATTGCATCCCTTTCCTTGACATTCTCCTCTTAAGAAATGAAGATAGAACCCTTGGACACAATGTGTTCAGGAAGAAATCTCACACTGACAATTACCTATATGTTGATTCACACCACTACCCTGCCCAGAAGATGGGGGTTCTATTGACTCTTTTTACAAGAGTACTCATATTGAGGAAGAAATAAAACATCTAATAATATCATTCCGGAAGTTGGGGTACAATAATAAAGACATCAACAGAGCTATTCAAAGAGCTAGATCCAGAAATAAAAGAATTTCAACTAACAATCTCCCAACAACAAAAGCATATCTCCCCTATATCCAAGGGGTCATGGACAAGATGGCCAAAGTTCTAGCCAAGAAGGACATTAAAGCATCCTTTAAACCTCTAATGACCATCAAACAGAGGATGAAATCAGTCAAATATGACCCCGACCACCTCCAGCAAAAAGGGGTTTACAAAATTAATTAGCCATGCAGAGATTGCTATATTGGGGAAACATGGAGGAACTTTAAAATAAGGTTTAAAGAACATGGTAAGGACATCAAATTGGGAAGAACCAAAACCTCGGCCTTGGCAGAACACTCTAGTAAGACATGTCACCACATATGCCTTGAAGATGCAATGGTCTTTACCAATGAGAAGCGTCATTTTAAGTGTAAAGTGCGTGAGGCCCTAGAAATCATTAAACACCCTCACAACCTCAATAGAGATGGAGGCTTAGAAATTAGTAGGAATTGGAATCACATTCTTTCCCACAAATAAAATTTCCCCCCTATACTGGACAACTTGTCCATCTTCCCGCTCGTCATTTTCCTTGCACACTTTCCCCACGTATCCTATTCATAATACTCCTCCCCTCCCCCTACCTCCTATCTTCATATTTCCTAAATAATTTCATGGCACCTTCCCTCCCACTAATCTGCTACCATTCTTAACCTTTTTTAAAATATTATAATGCTCCTAATCCTACCTTAAACTCTTTTCTTTGCTTTCAATAAAATATAACATAATAGAAAGGCTACAGTGCCTATAAATAACCCTTCTAATACTAATAATTATAAACTCCACATTATCTCATATATTTAGGATCATTTAGAGTTTCCCATTATGATATAGAGCTTCCCTTTACTTACCATCTTAAATATATTCATTAAAATAACCCTAATTTTGTTCCTTAGTCTTAGAAACTTCCAACCTTTAATTACTAATACCTCTTAAATTTAGTATTAATAAAATTGCAAAAACAAATTAATACAATTAATTTTAATAAAATAATAATAGATAAACCCTTATAATATCTCCACTTTATTACAATATTGCTCACCATCTTAAAACATTTCCATCAAAACTACCTAAACTTTTCAGACATTTATTCACTAATATTTAGTATTAACAATTTAAATAAAAGTTTTAATAAAATTAATTTTAAATAATATTAATTTTAAAAAATAATAGTAAAAAATAGGGTAGTATAACTAATAAATTATTCAATAAACAATAACAATAAATTTTTTATTTTTTTTATATGTGGTTATTAAATTAGAAATAAAATAATATATTTATTTATTTATTTATTTACTTGTTTATTTATAGGTAGACTAAAAATGACGACTGTGGATATTTTGAGTTTTGCATCTGAAAAACTACACTACAGAAACCTCCAATCTAGCAACATACTAACAGTTAAATAATATTCATAATTATCACCACTTCTTTGCAAAATAATAGGGAAACATTTTGTAAAATATATAACTCATAATTGATACTATTTTCTTTATATAAACAATTTTTTTTCCCAAAAGACACTGACCTATAGCTATTATCTAGACAAACACATACTCTTTCTAAAGAATTTATTACAATAACTATTATTTATGCGCATATGAATACTCATTCTTCTCCAAAAATACCAACATAATAAATAATATTTTATGTAAAAAATGCAAGTTCTTTTTAATCAACCATATAAAAACAAACACATATCCTTACCAAGAAGTACAACAAAATACTCATTCTTTCCATGTATGCAAGAACACATATTTATTTCTAAGAAATAAAAAACATTGTAGCTATTACTTCATGTATGCAAATACATGTTTCTTCTTCCAGCAATCAAATGCATGGTGTCTATTCTTTTATGAATGCAAACCCATGTTCCTTCTTCAAGCAATCAAATAATCAAATGCATGGTAGATATTCCTTTATGCATGGAAACACATGTTTATTGTTAAATGAGTCAAATGTATGGTATCTATTCTTTTATGCATATGTAAACACATATTGGTTCCTTAAAGAGAGAAAACACAACAATTATCATTCTTGCATGCAAATACACGGTGTTCTGCAAGGAAAGCTAACATAGTAGTTATTGTTTCTTGCATATAGTTACATGTGCAATTTCCAAAAAGGATAACCATGGTTCTTATCATTTTTCACACACAAGATACATATGCAGTGTTTCTTTAAAAAAAAATTAACAAAACTAACTTCTTATATTTTGTTAAACATATAAACCTTTTAAATATTTTTGATAAAATTAACTAGCGCTATAACCATGAAGTCCCACATAAATACCTTGTGCTCACAAATACCTTTTGTTTAAGACACAATACTCCTCCCCAAAGTCGTGCCAACAAAAAGGTATGCTTTCAACATAATCTGCAAATATTGCGTCTATATACATGCTGAAATGAGTTCTCAGCTATGCCACAAGACTCTGAGTTCATGTCTCTACCACATATAAGAGAGTTAAGCATAGATTGAATCGATAAACAAGATACATATGCAGTGTTTCTTTAAAAAAAAATTAACAAAACTAACTTCTTATATTTTGTTAAACATATAAACCTTTTAAATATTTTTGATAAAATTAACTAGATACTTATATTTTATGCGCTATAACCATGAAGTCCCACATAAATACCTTGTGTTCACGAATACCTTTTGTTTAAGACACAATACTCCTCCCCAAAGTTGTGCCAACAAAAAGGTATGCTTTCAACATAATCTGCAAATATTACGTCCATATACACGCTGAAATGAGTTCTCAGCTATGCCATGAGACTTTGAGCTCTCGTCTATAGTATATACCATATATAAGAGAGTTAAGCACACATTGAATCCAAAAACAACAAAACGCAAACACCGAGAGTCAATTTGCATAATGCTCACTTTTTTATTTATTGAGGTAGATATTTTATTCCAGAATTTAATAGTTTCTACATGTGTTTTCCCATAAGATTGTTCTTGCTTTGTCAACCTGATCAATAATATTTTTTATGGGTTTAACAAATTATAGAAAATTCATAAGCATGCTCGATGGGTTTACCACTCATGTTATCATTCATTTGCTATTAAAATTCTAGTACAACTAACAACAAATTTGGTAAAGTGAAAACAATACTTGAATGTTGCTATAAATTTCTTAGTACTGAGCATAGTCAAGTACTGACAACATAAAGAATCCATAAAAATTTATAAATTAACATAAATTTTTTACTATTAATGAAATCGAATTGAAATCAAGAGTTTACAAATTTCCTTTATTATTTTGCGGAATGGAAATTAAAATTTAGAAACACATGCAATGACATGCAATAATTAAAACCACAAGAACATAGTAATACAATTAAGGCCACAAGAACATAATAATTTATAGGGAAACCCAATTGGGAAAAATCCTTCTGCTACTTTTCATTAATTATATGACATGGGAAACTATTACAATGTCTTTCTTCAATCTCGAAGAACACCCTACTCTGTAAAATTGTTCTCTTGTTGATTTTCCTGCTGTAGCCAACACTTATCCAATTCAAGGCCCCGTATTTCTCCTATTTCCTTGCACAATGCTAAAGGAAATTAGCTCCCAAAATATAGGAATTTTCAATTATTTTCTTGGGTGATTATGAAGGAATGGTTCAACTGCTTAACTGTTAAGCCTTTACACTCAACTTGTATACAATTGATAATTACAATGTTCATTTTCCTCCACTCGAGCTAGGAAATTTGAATTCCATGCATGACTAGACTATTTTTAGCTGATTGACTAGTTCAACTAGGATATCACTGAGTTAACAATAGTTCTACTACTCAATTGACCTTCAATTGTCTCAACTAGTTGCTTGAGCTCATTTAAATCAGTGAAACTGAAAATAACTGAACTAGATTGCTAAATTTTAGAAATCACAGGATGCACAACTCTAATTCTAGTTTATAACTTGAATTTACTGAGTAAACAAGTAGAAAAATACATGCCACAAAAGTTAACTACAATCTAAGTCATCCTACTAATGTGGAAAATAGAATCACTAAATTTTATTAACACACAAGTCAAATTTAACTTTTCTTAATACAATTTCTAACACATACTCTTAGCAAGAAATGGATTTCACACCACCCCTATCTTGCACCTGTGGAATTTGAATTTACCTCTTCACAAGGCATTTGTCAAGATATTTGCATCCTACTCCTTCGTTGGAATGTATTGTAGCATCATATTTCTCCTCTACGCGCAATCTCGCAAGTGATGGTACTTGATATCAATGTGCATGGACCTGTCATGAAATAATGGTTTATCAGAGAGTTTAATACAACTCTTATTTTCCTGATCCATATGGCCTCACACGTTGCTTGAACTGCAGCCATGTATTCAGCATCTACTAAGTCGAGTGACATAAACCTCTGTTTCCTGCTATACTAGGAAATATGCAGACCAAACACTGAAGATAGTACCTAAAGTACTTTTCCTTTCTATTGGATTCCGTACCCAGTATGCATCGGTGAAGCCTTAGAGCTTCACTCTCTCTCTCTCCTCCTGTACCATAACCCATACTCCATTGTACCTCTGAGGTACCTCGATACATGCCTTCCAATATAGCTTGGTAGAATTCACCATGGTTTAACTTAACTAATTAACTGAATAACATGTGCCAGGTCTTATGTTTACTAGATAAATCAAGGATCCCATAAGATATCTATAGATAGTGGCATCTACTGCCTCTTGTGAACAAGCACTCTCCTTCCTCTAGTTTGTAGCTAGAGGTGTTTCCATGTTCTTGCAGCTCTCCATGTCAAATCTTTGAACTATTTTAGAGGAATAATGATTCTGACTCACAAACAACTCACCATCACCCTGTCATACTGCGAGCCCAAGGAAGTAATGCATAAAGCCTATGCATTTCATCTCATATTCTCTTGCAAGGTACTCCTTGCAAGAGAAAATCAACTCCTCATCCCTTGTAAGTATCAGTTAATCAACATACAAAACCAAGATAAACCACTTTACATCTACCAAATTGTGATAGATGTTGGCATCTGCTTCACTTTTGGGGAAACCCAATCCACTGAGATATGTATCAATCTGAGTTTACCATGCTTAGGTGCCTATTTAAGACCATATAGGGTTCTCATGTGTCTCCCTGTCATATACCTAAAATCCCTCTGGATGCTCTATGTACGTTTATTCCTCAACAACATCATTAAGAAAGGCGGTCTTCACATCCATATAGTGTATCTTACACATTATTTGTGCAACTAATGCTAGAATGGTTCTCATCGAGGAATATATTTCCACCAATGCAAATGTTTCCTCACAGTCCACTCCCTCTACTTGAGAGAATCCTTTGGCCACAAATCTAAACTTTTACTGCTTGAAGCTCCCATCAGTTGCATGCTTAAATTTCTATATCCATATGGAACCAACCACTGACTTGTTCCTCGACCTTGGTACCACCTCCCGTACATTTTTCTTCATGGTGGAGTCATACTTCACCATGGCATAAACCCACACTAGTTTAGAAACTCCTTACTCAAACGAAGAAGGCTATACCTCAATGAGTTATGTAATGAGAGCCATATACCTAGTGTACTTGTCTGGTGACCTCTATTCCTATGCTGATATGTAGGAGCTCCAACATTCTCCCGTGCATCATGTACCAATCTGTCATCTTATCTAGTTATCTTCCTCCCCTCTGTGGAAGATTATGGTTAAGTGGGTTCCCCCACACTGCCTCTGGTCTACTCCTCTACCCGTGGCTTCTCCACAACATCGTGAAGCTTTTCACAAGGCTCCTCCTTTGGAGTTAGAATCTCTTCCTCCAGTGGGATTCTTAGCTGCCACTCTATAGAGCATATCATAGCCTTCTACTCATCATATTTTACATCTCTCCTCACTATTGTCACCCTAAGTGAGGGAAAATACACCCTATAGTTATTTGGTGTCTCTGTGTATCCCAAAAAGACTCCCATCTCAACTATAGGCTCAAGTTTCTTATTTCTACCCTTGGAGACATGAAAATGCATCATGGCTCCAAAAATTCTGAAAATGATATAAATTTGGCCTCCTCATAGAGAAATATTTTTCCGGTGTGATCATGTCAAGTATTCTTTGAGGAATTTGATTCTGCAAATAAAATATGGTGTTGCATACTTATGCCCATAGAAGCACATGTCTCTGGCTACTCCCATGATTCTTACTTTATTTCATTAAACCACCCCATTTTGTTGTGGGTTATGAGGTGTTATCATTTCTCTTCTAATACCATTTTTGGCACAAAATTCTTTGAAGGTGTTAAATACATATTCTCCTAAATTATCACTTCTCGTAAATTTCAATTTTTGACTAGTCTCATTTTCAACCAATGCTTTGAATTCAACAAGTTTTGAGAAAGCTTCATCCTTATTTCGCATGAAGAATATCTATCATTTTCTTGAGAAGTCACCAAAAAAAATTACATAATACTTTTTTTTTTCTATAGAGGCTATAGAAAAAGGTCCACATACATCAGAGTGGACTCGCTTCAAGATTTCTCTAGCTCTACTATCTTTTCATTGGAAGGTGGATTTGACATATTTCCCCAATGTGAATCCCTTGTAGACATCATTCTAGTAAAGGGTGTATTTCGAGAGACCGATGGTAATTTAAAACATTATTTTTGAAGCTCCATAGTGTAAGTGTCCCATGTGCCTATGCTAAATTTCTCCAACATTCCGAGTCTGCACTTCTCTTGACTTGTTGCTCAATTCAACACACACTTCCACCTCAATTTTGTAGAGATTCTTCATTTTCAATCCAGTTTGTTTCACCTACCCAGTTGCTACATGTCTCAGAAAGGGTTGACCGTTACTTAAAATAACATCATAGCCATGATTCTGTAATACAACTACCAATATCAAGTTCTTCTTCAATCGAGGTACATACACGACATCTTTCAGATGAATATGGTAACTTAAATGCCTCTTCAAGGTTACGATACCAATTTATTGGGTAATTTACTGCCCATCATACCCAAGTTCTACGTGCATCTGAAGATCCTTGTTCTCTAGGGTACTGAATAATTCTTTGCCTCCTGTCATATGGAATGAGACACCTGAATCTAGATACCACAGAATTCCCATTGTAATGTTGGGCATGCATGCAATCAGGGTGAAGTCTACTTTGAATTATGAGAAAATCACTTCATTTCCCGCTCATTTTGAAGGCTTCTTGTTAGACTTTTGTGCAAAAATTTGGTTGCATAGTGCCCGAATTCATGGCAATGAATTTTTTTTATCTTTCTTAAGTTGTTCTTCTTCCCATTTTTCTAGTTGGACTCTAGTTTTATCAGGGCCTTATTTCCCTTTCGAACCAAGGAAAAAATATCTTCCTCATCATCTTTGGATGTTACACCAGCTCTAGTTTTATTCTATTTTTTTTCCTGCACAAGATTATACCAAAGTCTCTGCCAATTTGGCAATTTGTCCCTTCCATTACAGTGTCGTGGTAGTTGTGCCATGATTTTGGAAGGCCTAGGAGAGCTAGGATCACTAGTTCTTATGAGGGAATATTTTCTCCAACTCCTCTAAGCTCATATCGACACTAAGTGAACCTGGAGTGGTAATGTGGAATGGTTTCTCCTTTCAACATGTAGATGTTTATGAGCTTGTCCCTTAGTGCCAATTTCATGGAAACTTTACCATTTTCAAATATATTAGTGAGTTCCTTCCACATAGAAAAGGGAGTCTCATTCCCATGTAAATTTGATATTATGTGGTCTCTCACACGCTCCAGGATGATCCTTCTTTCTTTTGCAGTATCCTTATTCCACTGGGATAATTGCTGTGCATCTAATACTACTAGCTTTGGAATGTCAGTTTTGGTGTACTCCAACACACCATTATCATCGAGCATTGTGTCCATCCTATCTTTCCTGGCTATGAAATTTGATGTTCCCTCAAGGGCATACTCCAATCTAAATATGTTGAAAGACATTTTCTCGCACAGAAGAGAAATTGGTTCACTAATTCTGCAAATCAAAATATATGAAGGAGAAAATATATTGATTGGTTTCTAGTGTGATTTATGCTCTAATACCATTTAAAAATCAGTAGAAATTTGGTACTACTGATGAAATCAAACTAAAATCAAGAGATTACAAATTTCCTCTACTATTCTGCGGAATGGAATTCACAATTTAGAAACACATGCAATGAAATGCAACCATCCAAAACAAAAGAACACAATTATTTACAGGGGAACCCAACTGGAAAAAAACCCCTCCGTTTCTTTTCATTAATCAGATGATAATGGGAAACTATTATAATGTGTTGATTCGATCCTGAAGGACACCCTGCACTGTAATTGTTTTCTCCTGCTGACTGTACTGCTCTAGCCATTACTTAACTAATTCAAGGCCCCATATTTCTCCTATTTCCTTGCATAATCCTCTGAGGAAATCTTCTCCTAAAATATATGAATTTTTTCCTATTTTCTAGCGTAATTCCCCGGGAATGATTCATCTACATAACTGCCAACTCTGTACACTCAACTAGTATACAATTGATGATTACAATGTTCCGTTTCCTCCACTCTAGCTAGGAAATTCAAATTCCATGCATGATTAGGGTATTTTTAGCTGATTGACTAGTTTAACTAAGAGATCACTGAGTTAACAATAGTTCTACTACTCAAGTGACCTTCAACTGACTCAACTAGTTACTTGAGCTCAGTTAACTGAGTAAAACTGAAAACTGAAAATAACTGAAAAAGATTGCTAAATTTTAGGAATCACTACATGCACAACTCTACTTCTATCCTATAACTGAAATTTACAAAATAAACAAGTAGACAAAGGCATGTCACAAGAGTTAACTACAATTCAATTCATCATGTTGATGTGGAAAATCGAGTTACTAAATTTGAATAAGACACAAGTCAAATTTATCCATTCTTGCTACAATTTCTAACAAATACGAATCAATTTCTCGAAAGTTATAAACTATTAAAAACCCTTTTTCACATTAAAATAAGTCCACGAATATATAAATATATGGATCTATAGAAAAAAGGTGGTGATCAGAAGAGAGACTAACGTAAAGTTTTGTCTTCCCCCTCCAATTTACATCACAAAGTGTGTCGATATGCGTACGTCATCAATTTAGTTACAAACAATCGAATCAGTTACACACCAATCACAACAGTTCTTGATCGGTAGCCATGTACATAACCTTCGAGTTAGCCTTATCAATGTTGTGCGTAATGCCCATGGTGTGGCCTTTATCTACACAGCCAACACAAGAATTTGAAATTGTCATATATGAAGGTTTTTGGAGCATCAACGTTCCTAAGGTTTTTGAATGCCTCACATTAATCTTTTTCCTTGGTTTTATCCATAGTTAAGATAACTACATCGAATAAGTTACAAAATAAATGAAACTGTTATTCATTTCAACCATTTCTTCAACATTAAACATTGAAAAAATAAATAGTAGCATTTGTAATAGGTGCTAATATAGTTTGTAATGATATTACAATCTTATTATCTAAATTATTAAAAAATTAAATTATATTTTCAAATTAAAAATATAACTACATTGGTTAATATATGGAACTATTCAAAAAATAATTGATCTTCAAATTAAAATTATAATCACATTTTTTAATGTTATATTTTTACTTTTAAATATAATAAAATATCACTAATTAAAAATAATTAAAAATATAATTGCACTTATTCATATATAATATTTTTTAAATAATATATTATTTCTAAATTTCATATCTCATACAATATTTATAAATTTATATTTATTAAAATCATATAATTTTTCTCATGTTCCTATCACTACAACAATCCTAATATCGTGCTCATTAAACTATTTTTTTATTTGACTTTTTGTAATTTAATACATCATTCTAATAATCCTATTTCTGGCATTCAAGATTTCCAGATTATAATACTAACATATAAAGTTAATCATTGCAACACATATATCTACCATATATCTAAAATTGTTATTATTCATATTGCAACACATATATCTCACGTATATTATTCAATTAAAAATGGTTATTATTCATATTGTTATAGTTTTTTATATTAATTTTATTGAGTGATTTATATATTTTTTCATGGGTGTTGTTTATATGTTAAAATTTTTGGAGTTTTTAATGAGAATTTAGTGAAAATAAATTGTGGTTAAATTTTAATCTATGTTGTTTATATGATTTTTTTTTATTGTATATATGGATTTAACAATCTGAAAAACTCAAGAACACTTGAATTGTAAAAAAATCACCAGAAACTTTTAATTTTAATAAATTTATAGACAAAATAGACACAAAACATTTCATAAATTCTAATAAATAGCCTCTAAGATATTTAATATTTTACATAATATTTTATGAATTGCATTAGTTATATCAAAACTAAATAAAATTTAATATAGAAAAATAAATATTTAAAAATGAAAAAATATTTTGTTTGAAAATGTAGTATTTAATTTATATTTTTAAATTTCAAATTTATAATTAAACTATATCAAATACTAGGATCTTATCGATTCGTAAATGTTTTCATTATTTTAAATATATTTTTAAAAACGTATCAATTAAATAGGGAGTTGTCTTTAGTGCGACTTTTTCGAGTTTTAGGTGCCAGAATCCAATGAAAAAAATTGAGGTGAAATCTTGATTTCTATTATTTAAAATGGTTTTTTTACTATATATATGGATTCAAGACCCTATAAAAACCCCTAGGGAACTTCCATTTTGTAAGGTTACCCATCAAACTTCTATTTTCAATGAATTCCTGCTGGATTTTAGAGAAATTAGACCAAAAAAACCCACCGTAAAACCCTTCAAAAAGTCGCATTAAAGACTACTCGATTAAACAGTATCAATCTGAGTATCTTCTCAAATATAATAGAACATACAAAGTAAAGTAGGTTCACAGAAAAGGGCCAAATTTCATACTATTTTTAAGTTCCCATACAGAAAAAAGTGATATAATCAATGCATGCTAGCCATCAATTTATTGTGATGTTTTATAATTAATCCAAGGGACCGCATTAGTTTCTAAGGCAGCTGGGAGGCAAAATAGTCCCAATAGTCTTTCCCAAAGCATTGACACATACAGAATTTACTTTATTGTAGTCGTTGAAGTTATCTTAACATTTTTCATAGTAATTCATGTGCATGCAACTGTTTTGCTGCACGAAAAATTCACAGCCACATTCGTCGATGACATTCCGTGTATGTTTCTATATGTCACATCTTGTATTTTCACTGCAGATGGCTGCACACAACACAATCATAGAAAGTATTATTTCACTCGAGTATACTCGAGCATGTAGTGAGAATATGGAATTACATAGAAAAGTTAGCTGATCACCTGAATTTTACATGGCGAAGACGAATCACAATAATATTGATCAATTATAATCGGATTCCTAACATTATCAACAACTATGTCCTCGAATGTGATATTCTGCGCATATCCAAAACCACCCTGTATGTTTAGAAAAAACATGAATTCCGTTATAACCATGGTAGATAATCAAGATTAATATGAATCACAATTGTAATGAACTGTTGTCTCATAATGCAAATTTGAAGAGTTAATTTTAAGTTGAGTAGAAATAATTGAAGGAGTTGTACACATGTTAAACTAACCTGCGATGTCTTGATTCTAGCTCCATTGGATGTCTCTGCAAAAGTGATATTTTGGACTAGAATGTTGTCAATTTTCGCTTTTTCTCCATTCTTTCCCAGGCTTCCAATGCTGCTAGAAAGAAGAAGTACATTTGAGATTTCATCCTTACTGTCTCTTTTGAGTGTAGAATAAGGTCCAAGATGCTCATCTCACCTGATGCCATGGCCTGGGCCACAATTTATGTTTTTGACATTAATAGTAGATGATCCAGATGAAATTGAAATGCAATCATCCCCTGGTATACAGCATTTATAATCATATTAGCATAACCTCTTATGTTTATTTTTTGTTTGTCAATATGAATGTTAGATAAGTAAAATAAAGGTTTACACTATACCAACTGCGTTATGATAAAACTAATTAATCTAGATGGATATTTACTAATTCATTATTAAGAAAATGGATCTATGTTGCATGGGAATATGTTCAAATAAACAATTAAACGCAAAGTAGTGAAATTACAAACTTCCAACCTGTCTGGATAACACAATTGTCGATTTGGGCATTTTGAACTCTTTGTATATGAATGCCATCAGTGTTTGGGCTTTCTTCAGGGGCTTCTATATGCAGCCCGCTTAATTGGATATCAGAAGAGTCCACCACTACGAGATGCATTCGTTGGCTATTGACAAATTGCAAATTTCTTACCAAAACATTCGAACATCCAGTAATAGTCATTGCCTATAACACCAACCCAAAATCCAAATAACGGCATGAGCACAACCTTATCCAATTAAAATCATAAAAAATAACATCACATCTTTCTTCCAGCAAATAAAGAAGGTGATTAAGTTAAGCTTGAAGGGTGGAAACAAACCGATGGAGCCACATCCAATCAACCCTGCACACAATAAATTGTGGTGATTAATATAAATTGAAGCAGCCGATTTAAAATACTATATTGTTTTTTAATGGTAAATGTTAGATTCGGGGTAATATTGTGGATGGAAGAGGCTCGACGTTAAATCAATTGGAGTCGGATGTTGGTATTCAATGGTAGAAGAAACGGAGGAATATAAGGGTGGTGTACGGGGGAGATCATGACAGGATTTTCAATGGCAGCTGATATGGAGAATAAGGGTCGAATATGGTGGGATATTCTACCAGTGTCAGGTGTGCATCGTGTATTGTGCAAATGAATGAAATAACTTTTGTCATGGTTTAACAGGACCACCAAGGTCATGTACACCATGGTGTCAAAAAGACTAGGTGAAATAGAACAATAAACAGAACACTTACCTGTTGTTTGTTCACTTTGCAGGATTTAGCCCACCAATCTTGGCCTTGACCATTGATCACACTGCCACCTTCTATGGTCAACCCAGATATACTAGAAAATTGTACCCACATACCAAGTTCATTGCTATTCCATGCAGATCGTTCCTTGGGTGCAAGTATTGTTTCTATTATCTGAAATTTTACGATTTCAACAAACAATTTAACATGATAATTTTGGGAACTTTCATGATACTTTGCATCGATCATCCTAAAATGCATAAAATTCAATATCCAACATTCTTACCTCGACTGAAATTTGAGACTTGCAAGGACCAAGAAATGTCACTGGCATGACTAGAAATTTCTTTCCCGATGGTACTTGCAACACTGCTTTGGAAGATGCCATGCAGGCTGCTTCCCATGCTTTTTTGAATGCCTAAAAATCACAAAGGAGAAACAATATGTAGGTATAACCATAATAATAATTTTCTCACCTTACGTATTTAATTATTTGAAAAAAATATATATTTTGATTACAAAGTATAAGAGCTGGTTTTCTTGGACTTCAAAAAACAGGTTATCACTCTCCTATATGAACTATTTGTGGGTGGCTTGGTTTTCCCTGAAAAATAGTGATGTGTTAGAGTGCATTTGAGGATAGGAGGGAGTGATAGTTGTCCCCTTGCTGATTTGACAAATGAGATATGATAGGTTTTTCCACTGTTAAAAAATGGGCATGGAGTATGCCCTAAAACTTGACTAAGAGATTACCCAAGACATAGATGGAACAGGTAGGAGTGAAAGCCTAACCCCTTAGGGACCATTAGCTGGTAGTTTCAAGTAGCTTGGTTTTCCTTGAATAACAACCTGGAGTATGCCTTAAAACTTGACTAAGATCTTGTCTCTTTGGACGTAAGGAAACATGTTAACTACCCATCAACTAGTAGGAGTGAAAACCTTCCTCCTTAGGGCTCACCAGCGCGTAGTTCTAGGTAGCTTGGTTTCCTTGAATAACAGTGATAAGTCAGCCTCCAATCTTGGATAGTACCTAGTAATGATTGTCCCGACTACTAATTTGACATCTAAGTTATAATCATTTTTCTCACCCTCTTGAAAACATATAGATACTTTTGCCTATTCAACTTATAGGTATAGGCATAGGCACATTTAGTGAAGTGACATGAGAGCGATGATAGAGGAAGAAAAAACTATTATCACTACAAGAATACTAAACTGATTTAAATCTGGAAAATAAAAAATATTTTTGGACATAAGGAAACATGTTAACTACCCAAGGCTCGGATGCAATTAGTAGGAATGAAAGCGTGCCCCATCAAGGACCACCACCTGGTAGTTCTAAGTAGCTTGGTTTCCTTGAATAACAAAAATAAGTGAGTGCATTCTTGAATAACACCTAATGATAACTTTCCCACAACTAAATTTTAATATATTTTCTCACCCTTTAGAAAACATATAAATATATTTCCCTATTCAACTTAGGGCTATAGGAATATTGAACTTATAGCTATAGGAATAGGCACATTCCGTGCCGTGACATTGATAAAGGCGGAAGAAACTATTACCACTACACGAATGCTAAACTGATTTAAATTGCGAAAATAAAAAATATATAAAGCTCCTTGGAGGGAAATTTATTAAAATCTGAACTATTAAAATTGACTCAACTGCCAGTGGGCATTGTTTATTTTATCGAAATGCACAGTGGCCATTAAAATTGACTCCACAGTCAGTGGGCATTGTGGAAACTCGTGTTGTTGTAACATATCCAAATTCCATAAGACAAGGGATAGTTTGATGGTTATTCCTTTTTGGAAGTCTTCACACTTGATTTAATCAATATTCCATGCCAACCGGATAATATGACCACTGAGTTGGCTGCTGTTTTCACTTTTCGAACGATAAATGGACACTTAGCTGCCGTTTTCACTGTCGTTGATCTTTTATTACATTGGACATAATGCAGGTTGTACCAGGGAAAATTTTAAGAACCCCCCTAATTTTATATGTATAATAAATGGGTGAATCCCCATGATACATAGGAAAAATGGAAGGTGATTTTACTAATAATATAATATGTATATATATATATATTTAGGTGAATCTCTCACGATATTATATTATCTTGTAAAATCATGGCAAATCACCAATACAAATGGTGAATCACTAGTACAAAATGGTGAATCGTTGTCTAGTGGAGTTCGAGGTGTTGGTTCCAATGAAGATATGGTAGTTGAACCAGGAGTTGAAGGAAGCGAACCACCGAGACCAAGCATGGCACATGGTGACTTGTGAGGGAAGTAGTTCTCGTGCAATTTGGAAAACGTGTTCTTCTAGTTTTGCTAAGCGTAGTGTTGTTGCTCATGCTATAACTAGCACTGATATTGAGGTTGGAGAGGAGTTTGAGGAGTCCTAGGACTCTGAGCCAAATGATGCCTATGTATCTCCTTGTGATGATCCCATGTGTAGTAGTGGTGATGAGTTTTATGAGTGATCATGAAGGCAAAAGAATATTCAAATTTAAACAGACCCATTACACAAAATCCATGAAGAGAAAACTCTAGCAAAAATATTGTCGTGCAAATCTAGATTCTACAGCATTATTAGAACTCCCTAATGCTCTGCAAATAGATCCATGAGATGAAGAATATGGTAAAAAAAATGGGGACCGATATTTTTTATGGGAAGGAAAACTATTCATGTTCAAATTCTTTCAGATGCAGAGACTTGATAGTTTTCAGTGAAGGAAATATTTCTGAGCTTCGGGATTTCTCAGAACCTTTTTTAGGGAGAGCACCACAATGTATGAAGTTATATCACTATACGAAGAAAGGTAATTTAAATAATAGCACATTAGCACCTCAATTTGTAAAGGATTTGAGAAATCTTTACTTTTAAAATAGTGGTGCAAAAGTGGTGATAATGTGGAGATACGCAAGTGGTGCTATGTTTTTTGGTGCAAAAGTGAATTTAGTAAAAAATGTTAAATTTGGTGTTAAATGCATATGTGGCATTCCATGGTGTATGGGGCAAACCACCAAAAACCAATTTGACGTGGATCAAGATATTGTGATGCAAAGCACCAAAACCAATTTTACAAAAATTAAAAATTTATCATAAAAATATCAAAATTATTATAATAATAATAAATTGTATATGGTGCAAAGCACCATAAAATAAAAAATGGTGCAAAAAAAATAAATTATTATTATTATTATAATAAAATTGTATATGGTGCAAAGCACCATAAAATATGAAATGGTGCAAAAAAAAAAAATATCCTCCTTTATTTAGAAAGGTTATATATTGCATGTGGTGAGTATCCTGGGAAGAGTTTGATTTTATTACGAAAGAGAACATTTTGACCATTTTCTTATGCTTAAATCCAATTACCATAAATATATTTAATTAATATCAAATGTATTAACACAATTGAAGTATCTCATAGTTACATCCAAACATTTTAATTCATTGTGTACAATAAGACTATGGTAGCTTTTTTTGTGCTTGGCTACATTATGGCAAATATCAATTACAAGTAATGGAAGAGTCTCTCCATTGAAACATTCACATGATTCCAAGTTAATGGGCATAATAAATTTACATACATAATATCACTACTGATCATTTTGGTCAACATGGTATTGATCATGTAGATGAATCACTTCAATATTTGAAAATTAAAATAAATAAATAAATAAAATTTCTAAGTAGTGTCATTTCAATTCCAAGCCTCACAGAATTTTGTTTGAGTGAAAACTTCAAGATGGCATGATATTTCAAAAACTTTTGTTTTTCTAATCTATTACATATTTTTCTAGTTATGAAAAAATATATTAAATGGATATCTTTCACATTAAATGAATAATTACAAAATAATAACAATATCTACATATGTTAAAATTTTAAGTATATTATACAACAACCAAAACTATGAGTATATAAAAAGAGAATTTAATTAAAGAAAATAAAAGTTATACATATGTTCCAACATTGGTTATCAAAAAATCACTTTTCATTTATTAATATAATGAAATGTCTTAGGTCTTGAAATTTTTTTATTATGACATATGAAAAAAATGAAACTGATAATTGGTTTGAAATCATCTGTATTGCTCATCTGAAATTTTGTTGCCGCCTGCATGGAAAAATCATAAAAAGAAAATTATAAACATAAGTTTGTGAATAAAAATACATAAATGAAATAAACAGAGAAAAACACAAACAATAACTTCAATTGAGTTGAAATAAACCATAAAAAGTATGTGCATTTAATGGTATTTCATAACTAAAGTATCCTATTGATTTAAAAAATAATAGAAGTGAACTAACCAAACATATGGTAAGGTTGAAGCATGATTCAAAGTTCAGCTTCATCTTCTCTTTCATCATGTTGATCAGTTACCTAAGACACATATAAGATAAGATCAACACAACTATAAATTGTATTAATTGAAACTTTCATTCGCATATACTTCATTTGAAAATTATAGGTCTAAAAATACCTCATAATTTGTAATAAGATGAAATCCATCTTTAATCTTTTGATGAATGAGAGAAGATACACCATAGCATGAAGCAAAATCTTTGTCATCTTCAGAGATTTTAGTATTGAACACCTACAACTATATTTTAAATAACAATGAAATAGTTAGAAATTTGATTATATAAAAAATAAATTTTCCTTGAGAAGCATAGTAGTGTATTAAGCTTACAATTTTTGCCTCTGCAGATAACATGCCACCTTTCCCCAAACGATGGCGTGTGGAAAACCTAGAGGCTCATACAGTATGTGCATGTTTGTCTTTTCCAACCAAAGTTCCATTTTTCCTTTTTTTCTTAATAGAAATCTCACCCAATAACTTCTTCCACTCTCCTTCTCCTATGAAGTGTGGCTTGACTACATCTTTGTTTCTTACCAATTCTCCTCTCAAAGCATTCCTGGTATTTTTAATATATTCAGCAACGGTATTAATAATTTGTTTTGGAAGTACATGTTGGGTGTGGAGCCTGATTATCTTGTTTATTTTGTATCACAGCATTGGACCCCTGTACCTTAATGGGGCGGCAACGCTGCCCGAAATTGAATGCTACTTAGGGGGTCCAAGGGGGGGTGGTTGCGACTTTATGGAGCCCCCCCCTGGCGAGGGGTTTTGAGGGCAACGCCCCCGAAGCTAAAAACATATGTAAAATTGCATTGTAAAAGTATAGTAATTTCTAGTCAATTTGGGCCGTTCATTAGGCGAATGAGCTGACGGTAGAAGTTATGTTTAGTTTAGGGTTTTCTTCCCTAGAAGGCAACCCCTTGCTTGTATGAGGGTATTGTATTGCGGTTGTGTATTGTATGTGTATTCTAGAAGCGAGAAACAGATAGGGAGACTATGAGAGAGAACAGAGGATATTACAGCGGATCTGTTGTAGGTTGTGTCTCTTCATTTTACTGGATAATAGAAAGGAAGGACTAGTTGTTCGGGGTGGACGTAGCCCAAACTAGGTGAACCACGTATATCTGTGTCTCTCTAGTTTCATGTGTTTTGTGTGCTTGTGTTTTTCGCATATTTTATGTGTTTCATTGCTTTGTAATATTTAATTTTCTAATAGTACAATTGTCGATACTTTATGCATAAGAGATAATAACTCATCCTTCTTAGATTTCTCTGCGAAATACACATAGAAAGTAAATAATCCATATAAAAAATCTTAAGGTTTCTAGTATGATAGTAATGAAATTTAGGGAATGTAACAGTGAGTACAATATATAATTTTTTTTAATATGAAACATGAAACGTTAAGTATATAGTTTATACTACATAAATTAAGTATGCAATTTATGAAAAAACATAGTATATGTGTTTTACCTTGACGACGAAAATCTTTAGTAATTGTAGGACCAAATAATCTCAATGCTTCACGGTGAAGTATGTCTCTCCATGTTCTCCCACCTTCATCATTTAACACTTTCCCTTTTTCATTTAATGTGATTGTGAATGGCATACCATTAGTTGCCTCTCCTTTAACATATTCATTTGGATGTTTTAAGAGAGGTTGAAAAAATGCACCAATAGATGGTATAGTTTGTTCATCTGATGGAGGAGATTGATTTTGTTGTCCATTGGTGTTAGTGTCTTCTTCGAGAACATTGATATTACTCCTGAACATTGCGATATAATATATTATTAATAATCATATGTTATGTAATTACAACCCTAAAGTTTATAAGTAAAATATAAATGACTATTTACCTTAGTAGATCATCAACTGCTGTTTCTGCATATGTTGCATTCTCTATGTTAGAGATCATTGTTTTGTATGCTACATGAATTGCATCTCTTATGAATGGATCAACATCATCCTTCGTCAACAACTCTCTATATGATTGCAATCTATCAATTTCAAATCCAGTTTCAAGTGTAGGCTCCACATTATGGCAAGTATCACTTACTACTGGGACATATACATCATCTGTAAAATCTAAATGGGAAGATGGAATTGTAGATAAATTAATTCCTTTGGAAGGTATCTCATTAATACCTATGACTCCAGAAGGTGTGTCCCTCATAAATTCATTTAAGCTCTTTGTCCTAATAGACTTTAAATTTTTTTTCTTGTTCGCATATTGAATCAATAGACCTAATTCAATATTACAGATTTCCCAAGTTAGAATGAGTTTTATATACTTCATTGCATTAATCCATTAATGAAACAAGCGCAATATATATCAATATATATATATATATATATATATATATATAATAAAAGCATCAACCTTTGATTATATGAAGTGGAATAATGAGTATATTATAAAATGAAAAGTATGCAAATGAATTAAAATACATACAAGAAACAACAAAAAATAGTAACTCATAATCAAATGAAACATTTTGAAAATATTTTAATCATAAAATATCATTTTGGAGGGTAAAAAAATCTTAGCAAATCCTCTAATATCTAACTTTCCCTTGTAAAAAATAAGTTTTCAATTCTATAAGAAATTCAATAATTATTAAGTTTTCTAAAAAAATAATGAGAAAAAAATATCTAAATGTACATAATGATAATATATATAACATTGTTATCATGTTATAGTTCTCTCATATGTTTAATATTGAAATACTATTAATTTTTAGATTATGATAGGTTTGATTCTTCTAAACAAATCCATATAATAGATTTAAATGAAAATACAACTCTAATATAGAACTACTAGACATTTACATTTTCTTGAGTAAAACTATTCATAGAATTTGTCATTAATCATCAAAATAATTTGAATAGGCATTGTACATTTCAAGCATGTCTTCTTTCCCATTAAATTCATCATCTGAGCTACCATTAGATGACATTTCTGCTAAGATAGGTTGTTCTTCATGTGAAGGTTGGAAGACTCTTATTGATCTAGGATTATACTCAATGACAAATGACTTTGATTGTTCTATAGGATGGAAACATAAAAATATTTGCTCACATTGGTCAAGAAAAACATATGGTTCATCTGTTTGCTCAAACATGGTATGATTGATGATGAAAAAACCATTCTCATGCATATATGTTTTTGGATGATTTCCAACTACAATATTTCTAAACCACTTAGCTTCAAATAATACCACCTTGAAAGATCTGAAGTTAAGCTCTAAGATATCTTCGATTAATCCATAGTATCTCAAGGTGTCATTTTTTATGTTTCCATCACGAACATGTGACTGAAAATCTACTGTAAAATATGCAGCAATTCCATAGTCAAATGTTTGTCAATTTTCATCTAGCTTCCGAACACGGTAATGACGACCCTTGCATGAAAACCCCTTATAATGAGTCACCTTATTCTCTTCTAGTCCTTTTATAATTTCCAATACATGTTTTGTAACTCTTTCATCATTATTTCTACATGACCTTGCTACTCTATCCCTCAAATATTTTAAACTCATAGATGGAGGCCAATCGTTTTCAAATTTTCTCATTATTGTTGAATTTGAAGATGAATTATGACCACCTCGAGATACATATGACAAAAAACGGATTTTTTGGGCATCATGATGCCTTTGATATTCCTCCCTCCATATTTTTGTGTGTTCACTTTTTCTTGCAACATATAATAATAAAGCCTCCATTTCAACGGCATCTGCAATCATAAACATAAAACACATTATACCATCATAGTCACAAATCGAAATCATGAACCATATGTAGATATAAGTTTAATCACCTTTAATTTCCCTAGTTTTTTCTTGTCCTGTGAATACATGTCCTTCAACTTTTTCACTTTCTTTTGAGTCCCATAGTCGCGGCCCTTCAATATTTAATTCTTTGCACAATTCAATGAGATAAACTGTGGATTTGAACAACATGTACCCTTGAATCATGGAACCTTCAGGACGAGCCTTTTTCTTTACAAAATTTCTCAAAATATTTAAAAAGCGCTCAATAGGAAACATTGTCCTTGTTTGAACTTGTCCACACAACTCTATTTCATGTAAGAGGTGCACAATGTAGTGTTCCTGTGCATTGAAGAAACTTGTTGGGAAGTATTTTTGCATGTCACACATCAAAATGGGGAGTTCTTTCTTCCACATCTTTAAGTCTTTGTTGTGTATCTCTGTTAACGTGACCCACCTAGAATAGAATTAATTAAGTTAAGCCCGCGAGTTGTGTAAAGAAAAAAAAATATTATAGATGAACAATTTTCTAGTATATCACATTGTACTTGAAGAGACCTTTTTCCTTATACAGGCCATGCATCATACCTAAAAAATCTACTTAGCTTGTAAATTTTCCTCCTAGTGTTGTCATCGAGATTATTTGGAAGGTTGGCAGGTAATAGATGTTGCAATTAGAATGTTAAAATTAATCAATTACTCATGCTATATAATTATTTTTTAAATAAAATAATTTTAAAATCACATAATAGATAATATAGTTAATGTTGATCAATGTGCACATACCCTAAGGAAATTATGCCAATCATGGGTCTTCATTCCAACAAGTTCATTTCCTTTTAAGAATTCATTCTTAAAATTTACTCTAAAACCTGTTGGGAATCTTACTGATTTTATGGATTTAATCATCTGCTCTTTCCCCTCCTTTGTGAGAGACCATAGATCAGCTACAAAGTTACCATCATCATTTGGCCAAAGATGGGGCATTCTTCCTACTTCTTTGAGGTCCATCCTCACTTGTAGCTTATTTAGTTTCCTCCCATATATTGAACTCTTCTCAAATAGCATATTATATAAACAAACAGATACATTCTTCCTTATGTGCATTGTATCGAACAAGTGAACAATAGGTAGGTCTTCATAACATGGAAACTCTAAAAATATTGTCTTTTGAGTCATTCCTGAAGGAAGGGATCCTACCAAAAATAAAAATCATAATAAATTTAACAAATCAATGTTTTAGGAATGTAATCATATATCATTTAAAAGGCGAGAATGAAAATTACCATTTGTGCTTCTATATGCATGCATCCATCTCCCGAGATTCATCTGTGAAGGTTCTCTAAGAAGGCACTCCTTTCCACCAAAATCATCCGTATCTTGTACGCGATATTGATGATCAGGCTTTATAAACATTCTATATTCATCGTATACAGTCTTTCCCAAATGACTCAATCTTCTTGATGAGGTGCAAGGCCCACATGTTGGGCATCCATAAGATCCCTTAGTCTGAAGGCCTTTAATTTTTATATGCAAGATCAAGTAATAATTTAGGATTTTAATATGAAATAAATGAAATCAATAAATACAATATGAGGTTATTAACACCAACTATAACTCACCACAACACATGATAGCCCTGGAGCATCATGAATTGTGAAAAGAAGCATTGCATGAAATTGAAATATCCTTGAAGAAATAGGACGAGACACATCCTTCATATTCATTCCTTGCCAAAGCATTAATAACTCGTTTATTAAAGGCTCCAAGTATGTGTCCATACATTTCGGTTGATTTGGACCTGTAAAGACATCAACTTCAATTTGTCATTTGCACCATGAAATTTGTTACTATTACCATGTAGACTCAATATTAGGAATTTCCATAAAGTATAACCTGTTATGATAAGTGTCAACATAGCATGTTCCTTTCTGGTTGATAGCCATGGGGGTAGGTTGTTGTTGATAGCAATTACTGGACATGTAGACCATTGTGTTGATTGATTTCCATAAGGATTCACACCATCTAATGCTAATCATATTCTTGAATTTCGTGGCTCATCTTTGAAAATTGGCCACTTCTCCTCGATCTTACGCCACGCCACTCCATCAGCTGGCATCCTCATAACACCATCTTTTCTCCTTCCCCTCACATGATAATACATGAGTTGTGACATTTCCTTACATCCAAATAACCTCTCAAATTGTGGGGCTAAAGGTATGTGATGTAGTACCTTTCTTCCTACCTTTTTTGATGTACTTATATGGTACCTTTTCTCACCACATTTTGGACATTCATCTTAGGATTCCTTACCATCTCCATAATATAGGATGCAATCATTGAGACATGCATCATACGTCTTGGAAGCATCCATACCTAAATCTTTTGTCAATGACATGATCTCACGTTTTGATTTAGGAAATTTGTTATTAATTGGAAGGAGTAGACCTAATAAAAACCTGTGACATTACCATCAACAATGATAAGATATAGTTTAGAGTGGAATTATATTTTTGGAAACATCTATTAAAAAAAAATTCAAATTTCCATTTTGTATAAAAACACTTACTGTAAAAGATCAGTGAAACTATTATTTGTCCATCCATGGACAACTTTTAAGTTAAGAAGGAGTAACACAGCTTGCAATATGGAGCATTGTGCACTAGGGTATAGTGGTGTCCTTGCCATATGTATAATATCATTATCATGAGGTTGTCCATCAGCGTGTATATTAATTGAATCTAGAATCTCTCTTGCATTGGATTCAATAATTATTTGTTCTTCTACATGTGCATGTTCGTCGTTAGAACCATCCATGTAATCGTTATGTATACTGTCATTATTGGGGCTATGATTAACATTATCTTCACCAATGATGTTGGGTAAACCATTACCAGTTCCAATTGTTAAATAATTATTTTGAATTCTTGTGGACATTTCCATATTCATTTCTTCGGCATTCTCCAAAAAACCTTGCATGGGACCATTTAATGATAATGGTCCCTCTCAACATGTCGTTTTTGGCATCTTCTACCATAGCAGCGATTGCATGAGCAGTAAACATCCATTTTCCACCATTCATATGTGCCATATTCAGGGTTGTTCATGTTTTACACTGAAACCTAAAAAAATTCAACAAAGAAGCTTACTCATATTAGTCTCATAATATATAAATATGTGGTCTCAAAGGTTTTCAATTAAATAAAATAGTGTAATAAATAACTAAAACTACAATTTCTTAGAGAAAAATAGACTGCATAGAATCTCAAACTATTTCCTCTCTCCTAAGATACATTTAAGAGTTAAAAGAAATCCATAAAGTGTTATGAGATAATCCATCAATCTAAAATCAATGATTTAAATTCATCAATACACATTAATTCAATTCAAATATGATACACCCATGATTTCTACTCAGCATATTTAAATCCAATAGGATAAATCCATTATTGTCTCTTCTCCTCTAATTATTAAACAACAATGCCTCTTGAACCTATCTCAGTTTCTCTTAATGATTTCGTGAAATCATGGTGGTTTTTTTGGTATAGAAACAAGCTAAAATACCACCTGTGGCAGAGCCCTCTTCAAGCAAGGATGAACATAAGATAAATCTCAGAAGAGCATTCAAAGAGAGTGCCCAAATCTAATCTATAACAACAATCAAAGTTGCACCCTAGATCATCATCTACACCACTGAAATAGCCCATGAAAATAGTTGCAAAGGCATCCAATAAAGTGCACCAGCTATGACTAACATATTGTACATTAACATGACCTCTTCTTCTCCAAGAGCAGTTACAGAGGTGGAGTGCTTGGTCTGTCACAATTGAACTCTTGAATCAAACCAACTCAATATCAAATCAGCAAATTTGTAGTTTCCTCTCATGCACATTGTGAATTTGGTGAGATTCCAATCATTGACTAAAGTCAGTTGCTCTTAATGATTTCGTGAAATCATGGTGGTTTTTCTAGTATAGAAACAGGCTAAAATACCACCTGTGGCAGCGCCCTCTTCAAATAAATGTCAGAAGAGAATTCAAATAGAGTGCCCAAATCTGATCTATAACAACAATCAAAGTTGCACCCTAGATCATCATCTATGCCACTGAAATAGCCCATGAGAAGAGTTGCGAAGGCATCCAATAAAGTGCACCAGCTGTGACTAACGTTTTGTACATAAAAGCATGATGATGTTCAGGTAGGTACCCAAATTTTCAGAATCCTTCCAATGAACACAATAATGAGTTCAGAGTTCACGAGTATGTGCAGCTTGACAGCTTAATTCCCACCTCAGATTGTAGTCACATGCACAAATAATTAAGCAGGACAACATGGTCCAAGTGCAAGGCCCAATGGAAGCTTGCAGCTCCCACTATAGCTGCTACTATCTTGCAGTACATAAGCTTATCACAGGGTGTTTAATTGATGGCATTAGGGAATTTTGAGGTCTAAAATGGGCTCCCTAAGGAAATTATAAAATAATAGTGGAAAAATCTAATAAGATTTGATGACATCATCAAATTTTAGAGGGACAAATGAAAAAACTACTTTTTCAATTCATATTTCTCAACTTATCTCCCAAAAAATTACTAAGCTGCAGACTAATTTGGATGCGAATTTAATTTTATCCAAGGAGTACTCATGTTGCATACTTTGATGGCATTACACGAAAAATGAGAAATACATAAAAAAAAACGTGATTACAATCAATTCTTTTTATGTATTTTCATTTTTCGTGTAGAGAGTTCATCAAAAGTATAACATGTGGGTACCCTTTTGGATGAGGAATTACCTCGTGATCCAACGAGTACTCCCGTCGAAATTTGAGTAAAAATTTTGGGAGATAAGTTTAAAATACAAGTTGAAAAAGTAGTTTTATTATTTTATTATTTTTTAATATTTTTACCTTTTACTCCAAAATGGTGAATCATCCATTATGGATGACATCATCATCTTGAATCCTATTGGTTGTTATAAAGTTTATTTTTGTTGTACATTTTTCTTATGAGGCCCATTTAGACCTCAAAATTCCCCTAATACGAGGCCACTTGGGGCAGTTCGAGTTGGATGCATTGGCTACTAGTCTTGATGGTCGAGGCAGGGGTGTTGACCATTTTAAAATGTTTGATGATGTCATATAGGGGCTAACTAGTGCTGAGGGGCCCTGGCTATTGATACTGGGGAAGTTTGGGAGCAAGGCAGACCCACATTTTTTCCATCCAAGGTTGCCCCACTTTCTTACCATTCAAGGTTGAAGGACAGAAATGTTGGAGAGAAACCTGATTGTTTGGCTAAATTTGGGGAGCTAAACTAATTTTAATACCCGAGGAACTGTCAAAGCAGAAATAGCTCAGGTAGGTAAAGCATTTCTATCATGAAGTTTGAACAACGCTTGTAACAGGACCTCTTCTTCTCCTAGAGCAGTTCCAGAGGTGGAGTGCTTGGTCTGTCACAATTGAACTCTTGAGTCAAACCAACTCAATATAAAATCAACAAATTCGGAGTTTCCTCTCATGCACATTGTGCATTTGGTGAGCCTTTCCAATCATTGACTGAAGTCAAATGCTCTTAATGATTTCATGAAATCATGGTGGTTTTTTTGGTATAGAAACAGGCTAAAATACCACCTGTGGCAGCACCCTCTTTAAGCAAGGATGAACATAAGATAAATGTCAGAAGAGAATTCAAAGGGAGTGCCCAAATCTGATCTATAACAACAATCAAAGTTTCACCCTAGATCATCATCTACACCACTGAAATAGCCCATGAAAAGAGTTGCAAAGGCATCCAATAAAGTGCACCAGCTGTGACTAAATTTTTGCACATAAAAGCATGATGATGTTAAAATCATGATGATGTTAAGGTAGGTACCCAAATGTTCAGAATCCTTCCAATGAACACAACAATGAGTTCAGATTTCACGAGTACGTGCAGCTTGACAGCTTAATGCCCACCTCAGATAGCAGTCACAGGCACAAAGAATTGAGCAGGAAAACCTGGTCCGAGTGTAAGGCCCAATGGAAGCTTGCAACTCCCACTATAGTTGCTAATGTCTTGCAGTATATGTTTACTGTTGTGGAAAAATTTATGGTAGACCACTTGGGGAAGTTCGAGTTGGATGCATTGGTTGCTAGTCTTGATGGTCGAGGCAGGGTGTTGACCATTGTAAAATGGTTGATGATGTCATCTGGGTGCTAACTAGGGCTGAGGGGGCTTGATTGTTGATACTGGGGAAGTGTGGGAGCAAGGCAACCCCACATTTTTTCCATCCAAGGTTGCCCCACTTTCTTACCATCTAAGGTTCAAGGAAATAAATTCTGGAGAGAAACCTGATAGTTTTATTGAATCTAGGGAGCTAAGCTGAGTTTAGTACCCTGGGGAACTATCAAAGAATAAATAGCTCAGGTAGGTAAATAATTTATGTCATGAAGTTTGAACAACGCTTGTAACATGACCTCTTATTCTCCTAGAGCAGTTCTAGAGGTGGAGTTCTTGGTCTGTCACAATTGAACTCTTGACTCAAACCAACTCAATATCAAATCAGCAAATTCAGAGTTTCCTCTCGTGCACATTGTGCATTTGGTGAGATTCCAAACATTTTTTCAATTATCCTATGATGGGAAACCATGAAATATTATAATATGTTTCCCAATATACCAAAATGTTAAACTCTAAATTTCCAAAAATGTTCTGAGAGTTGTGGACTATTCTATCCAAAAACAATGAGGGTTGAAGATAGTGCCTTCGAAAGTTTCTTCGAGGGGTGTGAATTTATTCATCTATTGGAGTTTTTCTTAGGGATTGTTTCAACCGTATGTCCTTATGGCTTCCCTGAGCTATTCGAAAGACAAAGAGTATACCCCTATGACTATCTCTTCTGACCTTCAACTTTTTAAGATCTGCAATTTTTCTGAAAGTGTATTCAAAACAATAGGCTAAAATATTAAAAGGGATGTTGAACAAAAGAAATGGTTTAATGTCCATGTGTATTGGACATTTGCAACTTTGTTGTGTATCATTGCCGTTACATTTATCTTGTTTTTGGTAAAAGACAAGTCACTGTGGCATTTTTTTGGCTTTGTAGCCTTCCATGAGAAAAATGTATGATGTTCCCATGCATACAATCTTATCCATCTCATGTGTCTTTCCCAAATAGAAATGAACCTACCCTGAAATTGTAGACATGGTTATTAAAAAATCTGAGTTGGAGTGATGAAGTTACATTCTAATGAGCCAGCTGACCTTCCAAGTCTTGGTTCAAAACTATACTGAATCTTGGCATTTACTAATTAAGTCCCACAAAATTAGCAAAGACAACAAAGAAGATTGCATGGTAAAATAGCTCATCTCAAAGTAATTAGTTGTTATGCATAAAGGTCATTATTTTACAGAGTAGAAGCAAAATGATAGAGATATCATCAACCCATTCAAACAAAAATGAAAACGTGGTTAGAATGGTAGACCACTTAAAAAAAAACCGTGAAATTTGCACTATCGTAGTAAAGTCATCAACCGTCTCGTTAGAGAAATGAAGCAAGCATTTTACAGTACCTTTGGGCTACTATTTTAAGAACAAATAATTCACAATGTTCTATTGTTGAAATCCATTACCTGGTTTGTTTTTGCAAGGATAAGGATATGATATTTGCTGATGAGAAAAACATGACTTCAGAGACAGTCTAAACTCTAAACTCTGCTCGATAAAATAGCAAACTGCCCAAGTAAATGGAGAAATTCAAGATAGATAACAAAATTTCTTGCATTAATAACAAATAAATACCTATAAATATGTTATTTGTGTCTCTAATGGTGGCAGGGTTATCAAAAAAAGAACAGAGCTGGCTAAACCAGCCAAGTAGACCAGTTCTGTGGTTTTCTAGGTAGAATTGCCAAGAGAAGGAATGCAATCACAAGGAATGTATCCAAGTTTCCATCAAGAAATGGACTGTTAGAATTCCAGTTTGGGAATATGTCAGATTGGGGCTCAATAAATCATAGTGGCTTCAAATCATATCTGCAAACCATTATTGCAGAATCCTCCTTCAACATCTAATGGAATCAACCATCAAAGAGGAGAGCAGATTCAAGACTGTTTATCTGAAGTTGGAGGAACTACATCTATAAAAGGAACCGAAATTATCATTAGAATTCGAGACACAGTGAAAAGAGACGAATTATCTACCAAGCTTGATAAGGCCTATACTTTTGAACTTTAATCGTCAGATCTTCTTGTAGAAAGATCTATGTCAATCCCCTTATAGAAGTGAATCCAATAGTTGGAGGAACATATTTTTTCCTTCAAGTTTGGGGATTCTTTTGGGGAAAGTTGCCATAAAATGGCCTAAGCCATTACGAATATTGCACTTTAAAGGGATGTTTTAATAATCCATCTTTTGAGTCCATGGGAAGCCCTCGAGATAGAAATGATTATGTCCAACAAATTGTTATTTGAGCTTAGTCCAACACAATCTAGCACACGTGAATAAACCTCCTCTTTTTCTGCTATATGAGCCTAAATATATGCATAGAGGGTTGTTGATTTCTCTCACAAATTCTTCCTTCCAGAAATGAAGGGGAAATTCACAAGCTTGATCCTAATTTTATTGGTGGTAATAATAAAGGTGGATCTAATCACAGGGCTATCTAAAACTACAATGAATATGTATGTACTTTGTAAACTTAAAAGTTAGTGCCTATTTAACTTGAGTCCACAACAAAAATAAAACATTGTTAATAGCTTTTTCCTTATTGCATTGTTGGTGGGTAAAGTTTTTAGTGGCATTTAAGATGAGTAATCCATTTGGTGAAACAAGTCTCGAAGAATGAATGCCATGCACAATATACCGCAGGGCATGCCTATATTTTTTTCATGCAATGCCTTATTTGCATCGTCATGGTATAATATGTTTATCAATGTTGGTGTTGGCTGTAATGCTTTTACTAAATGGTACAAATATGACTGGGAATTGTTTATTGAAACAGTAAAGAGAAATAAGCAAACATATTTTAGGAGAAAATTCCATAAAATCTTGACCCAGTTGGAAGCACTTCTGAACTGAAGCCATATCTGAACTGTTGGATGCACTTCTATATATTCATGTATTATACCATCATCCATAGAGGTTATATATATAAATATGAATACAGCTGATGAAGGACAAAATATAAAAAATTTAATTGTATATTTTGATCTAAATTTGGAGGAACTACATCTATAAAAGGAACCGAAATTATCATTAGAAGTTGAGACATGGTGAAAAGAGACGAATTATCTTCCAAGCTTGATAAGGCCTATACTTCTGAACTTTAATCATCAGATCTTCTTGTAGAAAGATCTATGTCAATCCTCTTATAGAAGTGCATCCAACAGTTGGAGAAACATATTTTGTCCTTCAAGTTTGGGGATTCTTTTGGGGCAAGTTGCCATAAAATGGCCTAAGCCATTGCAGATCTTGCACCTGAAAGGGATGTTTTAATTGTCCATCTTTTGAGTCCATGGGAAGCCCTCGAGATAGAAATGATTCTGTCCAACAAATTGTTATTTGAGCTTAGTCCAACAGAATCTAGCACACATGAATAAACCTCCCCTATTTCTGCTATATGAGCCTAGATATCTGCACAGAGGGTTGTTGATCTCTCCCACAACGTATTCCTTCCAGAAGTGAAGGGGAAATTCACAAGCCTGATCCTAATGGTATTGGTGGTAATAGTAAAGGTGGATCTAATCACATGGTTGTCTAAAACTACAATGAATATGTATGTACTTTGTAAACTTAAAAGTTAGTGCTCATTTAACTTGAGTCCACAATAGAAATAAAACATTGTTAATAAAATTTTCCTTATTGCATTGTTGGTGGGCAAAGTTTTTAGTGGAATTTAAGATGACTAATCCATTCGGTGAAACAAGTCTGGAAGAGTGAATGCCATGCACAATATACTGCAGGGTATGCCTATATTTTTGTCATACAATGCCCTCTTTGCATTGTCATGGTATAATATGTTTATTATTGTTGTTTATCATCGTTATGGAATCATGGTATGCTCTGTTTTGTTTATATATTGGTCCTATTAAATCCCCCCCCCCCCCCATACATAACGCATTGTTGATTTCAGAGTGCTTTCATACCCCACTTGTTTGCAAAAAACAGAGAGGCAAAAACAGAGAGGTACATTCCATGGTTGGACTGCAACTATAATGAGAATTATAAAACCCAAATAAAATTTTAATTGAATCTATGCTTCCAGAGCTAATTTGAGTTTTTATTAAATTGATGTATTATTATGATTCTGGGAGTTTCATCATGGTGGCTTTTTAGCTAAACATATCCATGTGGTTCAACAACTTTTGTTGTTGAACTTGTTTCCTTGTACAAGGTTTTTGTTGTTAATCTTCTCCCCTCTATATGTACTTATTCTAGAGGTAAATGATTCACTCACTATATGAGGTTCCCCTCTTACAAACTAGTTGTTCCCATTACTTGTTTAACCACAAAACCAATTCCATCTAATCACAGGGTTGTCTAAAGCTAATTTGGGTTTTTGTTAACTTAATGTATTATTATGATTCTGGGAGTTTCATCATGGTGACCTTTTAGCTAAACATATCCATGTGGTTCAACAAATTTTGTTGTTGAACTTGTTTCATTGTACAAGGTTTATGTTGTTAATCTTCTCCCCTCTATATGTACTTATTCTAGAGGTAAATGATTCACTCACTATATGAGGTTCCCCTCTTACAGACTAGTTGTTCCCATTACTTGTTTAACCACAAAACCAAGTCCATCATTTCCTGTCCTTGTATTCGGCTCCATGGGATTTCTAATTCTTTGCCCCTATTTGCCTAGACCTTTGCTGCCATGAAATCTAATCTAAGCTTGGAACCAATTTCTTTGGTAGTTTTTTCAAAACACCCTTTGCATTCATCTTTAATGTTTGGTACGTCATTTTCATAAGTCCCATATCATGCAAGAGACACACCATCATTATTAGTAACTTCAAGAAAACTTTCAAGCTTTTGAATTGTGTCAAAGGTGTCATAAGAAACACCTTTCACAAAAATCTCCTTGCAATCATGTTTTGTGATCTTATGTTGGTTTAAAAACATTTTTATAGAATTTAAAAGAAATCTATATATGAACCAATTCTATGTATAGGTTCTTGGTATTAAAGATTTCGTTAGCACCTCATGTGGTCCTCCTAGGTGGTCTTTCCCACAAGAAAATACGTAGGTAGAAATATAGTGACTAGTGCCTACTGAGATGTGAATTTGTTTTGTGTAAGCGCATTGTTTGTTTGGGTTAATGTTTTTTATCTTTAGCTTTAGTTCTGATAGTTTTTTGTTTTATCCAGTGATGGTGAAACTTTCATATTAGCAGATGACCTAAGAATAAACTTATGGAACCTGGAAATATGTGATTAGAGTTTCAACATTGTTGATGTCAAACCTGCCAAAATGGAAGACTTGACTGGTAATTGTTGCTTTCCTGGTTGCAAAAAAACATTGTTTTATATGTATATGATAATTATTTGGAACTATTTCTTTAAGATGTAGATTTATTGTCTGAAAATTTTTAATGTCTATTTCAATTTATATTTGTGAACTTATTGATAAAATTCCCAATAATATCTCTTCAATTCATGTGTGTACTGTTTTTACCCCACATTCCATACAATAATTATATGATCAGGACATCATGTAGTGTGTTGCGCTTGTTACCATAAAGATTTGCTTGTAATAGTTTTTCTACTTATCTCTTTCATTGCCACAGGAGTAGCTTTGTTTTTTTATTCCTTTTAGCTAGTTTCAAACATGTAGTGGGGATTTTCTAGTGCTGCACCATACAAAAAGCCAGTGACCTATTTATGATTGATGACAAGAGGCAGTTGACTTTTGAAGTTCAGATGATCACATCATCACCTTAAGATGGAGTTATGAAATCCATGGATTGATATCAGATGGTTAAATTCTCAAAAGAATTATTCATCTATTGATGTTGTATTTTACATTCCATTAAAATAAAATGATCCATACTTCATCACAATAAGTTGCAGGGCTGTCGGTATGTAAGAGAACTCCTAGGTGCCACATCTTTTGAGATCCACCATGGATGAATAATTGACTGAAGTTAGTTGCTCTGAGAAAGCATGGATTATTATGAAGCCACTCGTGGTTTTTCTCTGGCTAAGGCACACACACATAGAAGACCTTCTTCACTACACTTTCAACAAGAAAGAAAGGAAAGTCTAGAACAAATAATAAATGAACGTGTTATTATTGTGGAAAGGCAGTTCATGTTGCCTAGAATTTTACAATTCATGCTGCTAATTTGATTGAAGGGAATAACCCCTAACCCCTAACCATGTAGCTGATTTGCAGTTTGGCTTCATGACCCTACACAAAATGACTTCAAATATGGGTAGTCTATCCTCTCCAGTTCCGCAGCCTGAAAGCTCATCATACAAATTATGGAGGCTAATGATGAATGTGAACCATCTAGAATATACCTTGAAGCTGCTAACAAAAGGGGGGAAATCTTAGATAAGCACACATGGATCAATAAGATAATTCAGTCCATGAACATCAATTGGAGGCAGAATGCATCAATAGCAAGGTTACAGGAGCCCTCCCTAACAAGTCAGACAGGCCTACAAATAGTCGTCTCACTACAGACCAACCTCAAGTTTGATGTTTAATTATATGCTGGTTTTGGAGTCATACTAATGTACAATGCAAGAGTATCACATTGGAGTTCTGAATATCCCTACAAAAAAAATTCATGCAGTTGCCCAGGACAAAAGCTGCCAACATGAGAGGCCACCCAGGATACCCTGGGGAATCTATAAATGATTCTCCTAAAAGCCCAGTTAATGTAATGTATATTTGTTCATTTTGACAGCTATTACCACATTAATGGGATTCATTGACTCCAACTATTCTAGTAATGAACATTGTGACAACTTGTTATGGATTCTACTCTATTATGATTGATTCTAATTTATAATGGATATAAGCTTATGTCTACTTATACGGGAGAGTAGTAATTAGTCTAAGCATTGTAACATATATGACTAGGATTACCTATGTAAGGTATGTATTGCTTATACTTATACCGAGATCATTATATTGATAGCTTGATTACCAACCTCATCATATCTAAGCTGCTTAGTACTAATCTCATCTATTGAAAGATGTTACTCCTTGTAAGCTTTATTGAAACATATCATGTACTTTCCAATGTGTTAATTTCACATAATAAAAGCTTATCTATTCTAACTAGTGTATACTAATATAGCTAGTAATTATTAACCATGGGAATAATAGAGATAGAGTATTGATTCTAATGTAAGTGATATCAATGGAACCAGTAGTAACTAGTTATAGAGAAACAAGTGTTACTTTACCTAATCAAATCACTATCATTATGGACTAGTAGAGGTTTCAAGTTTATAGAAAGAAGAGCTTCCATTTTGTATTGCTTGGACTGTAACTAAGTAGTGACCAATGAACACTATGACTCTAACTAAACAGTTACTCTACATGATTTGGTAAGCTTATACGAATCATTACCTTTACTGGATATGAGTTGTTACCATTGTAGAAGATGAGTACAACCTTGACAGGTGATCATTAATTACAGATATACAATATCTTACTTGTGGCTTACTTAAGCTTAGTGACCAGTAAGTATAGAAATAATCAATATGCTCTAGTTATAGACATAATCAATAAGCTTTAGTTATGGAGAGATCAGGTAAGTAAGCTTTATTACCCTTACCTTGTGGTTCAAGCTGTGATAATCATCATATTCCAAGTACCACTGATTATGTAATAAAATGAGCTCTATTAGACTTAGAGTACTAATAATGAGCTTATATGACATATGTTTCTGTATTCAATAAAACTAGCATGAAACCAATGTGTTTGATATCTTATGCTAACTAGTGAAACTAGCACACATAGCTTAGATTAGTTGTACTTGTTCAAGGAGTTGAGTGTAATCAATTACGTCAATAAGGTAAGTAAACACATAATCACAATGATTTCACTATTAGTAATACAAGATCTTGTTGTAATCACTTGGTTAATCGTAAACAATACAACCAGTATCTTTTAAGGGCATTGTGTTTCTAACATACTCTCTATCATTTTGGTGACCATGGTTTTGGAGCTACAAAGGCTACAAATATTTCCCCAAGGATTTCATTTCGCAGCTACAAAGGTTGTGGAAATACTTTTACATATGTTTTGATGAAGCATTCACATGTGCACAAGGAGGGACTATATGTATTTTCTTATGAAGCATGTGGCTAGAAATTTCTAACAGCTCCAAGACAACAATTTTTCAAAAGCTATTGTTCAAGGATCAAAGCAATACAAACCACCAGCTTATGAGTACCTTTAATTTAGTAGTTGAATTATATGAAGGTATTTGCAGCCCAAAACAGTTGGATCTGCAATACAAGATAGCTCATGAATCATCTATGCAAAAGGTGAAGGAAAAAGAAGTAAAAAAGTATAGGGTGATTCTGGGAGCTAGTAAGCAGGATACCACAAGGTCTTCACTATCACTATCCAAGCAGTTTATTAATAAATCACGCTGCAGTTCTTCTATACTAATTGTTGAAAATGGAAAGGTTCGACTTCAGGACTGTTTACAGAGAAAATAAAAACCTCCATACATTTCATATTTTAGGAATTGTAATCTGCTACTTCTGGTTTTTCAACAAGGAATTTTATAGAAAGGGGAAGCTGGAATCAGGTATACAAAGAAATTCTTACTGAGAGAGAATCAACGACAGTAAAAATATTAAATTCTTCATCTAAAACAAAAGAATAAATTATTTCTGAAGTTGTGGTCCTTACTATACTGAAACACAATCATATCATTACACTTCTGGGATCGGGACCAAAATCGGTGTAAAATCTCGAAAACTTTCACCAATGGAAATAGGCTGTCGATACTAACAAATTGGGTTTCCGGTTGCATTTGGAAAACATAAACCACAAGGTCAATCGATATGGAATTCTTACATTCAAAAAATATATTCATTAGCACAGACCCATTTGAACCCAGGTGTGATATGCACTTCCAGGTTGAGATATGCATCCTTGAGCTTTACAGCCTTGAGGTGCATAAGAGACCCCAGTTTGAATGGGTCTCTGCTAGTGTCTATATTTAGTATGCCCAATGAATTCTCTAAGTACAATGCACGGTTACACACACACACACAATTGATGGACCATCAGTACCCCCACCCAGGCTCTAGAATGCACCTAAATTCTGTCGGTGCAATTAAAGAATAGGCTGGATCATGAAAGATTCAGGTATCTATAATTCAAATCACTCAACAAGAGCTCAACAACATATTACAATCTATTATACTGAACCAAAGAGGGAAGTGGAAATTTCCCATACACAAACGAGTTTATTCTTATACAGTATGTTAAAAATCTGATAAACAAATACAGTATTTGACACATGCCTCTGTGCTGGGACTAAGGCCAATATATCATCAATTATCTAGGAGAAATGAAGGTGTGTTCCATGAGGCCAATAGGGGCCAACTTGAAGTGATACTATATGTCTAGGGGATGTACACATGCTAAATAATATAATACTACTAGGCCAGCAAGCTAAGAAAACAAATTAGATTCTGATGCCTAAAGGAAGCAGACATGGGTCATAGTGTCTCATTGTCCAACAACTATCCCATGAGAAAAGGGTGCCTAAAGGAGGTAGACATCATCTGTAGATGACCTAAATTGGAGAAAAGGGAAGTACCTATAGGAAGGAAACATCATGTATAGATGACGTAACCTAGAGAAAAAGGTAGGACATATATGAGGCAAACATCAACTGCAGGTCGGTTGACTTGGACGAAAAGGGTGCCTATAGGAGGGGGATTATCAAACATGGTGTGACAAGCTTGGATAAGGGCAGTGCTAAACAAGTGGGTCACGACATAGGGAACATGTATATTGATAATAAGGGGCCTTGAGAGGGGTCATCGTAGGGAAATCATTGGGAAACATAAAGAATTGAGAATTAGTTTCAGTGGTAATGTCAGGGGTAATTTACATGTGGGCCAAAGACTATATAGGAATTTTGAGTGTGTTTGCTTCAAATTTCATGGAGCAAGAGGAAAATGAGGAATATGTTGAGGGAGAAGATGAATTGGAAATTATGCTTGACACCAAGAAGCTAAAAATTGCAAATGATGATAAAGAAAAAAGGGTTGATGCCATAAAGCACAAAGAGGAAGATCAGGATGCAATCATATCTTTAGGGCAGCAAGAGAAGGAGCCAGGGTCCGAATCTCTTTCTCGAAGGATTTCCTTTTACAGCTATAAAGGCTATGGAAAGACTTATACAATATGTTAGAAATCCAATAAACAAATACAGTATTTGACACATGCCTCTATGATGGGACTGAGGCCAATATATCATCAATTATCTAGTAGAAATGAAGGTGTGTTCCATGAGGCCAATAGGGGCCAACTTGAAGCAATACTAGATATCTAAGGGATGTGCACATTCTAAACAATATAATACTACTATACCAGCAAGCTAAGAAAACAAATTAGATATTTGATGCCTAAAGGAAGCAAACATGGGTCATAGTGTCTCACTGTCCAGCAGCTAGCCCATGAGAAAAGGGTGCCTAAAGGAGGCAGACATCATCTGTAGATGACCTAACTTGGAGAAAAAGGGAGTACCTATAGGAAGGAAACATCACGTATAGATGACGTAACCTAGAGAAATGAAGGTCAATATATCATCAATTATCTAGTAGAAATGAAGGCCAATATATCATCAATTATCTAGTAGAAATGAAGGTGTGTTCCATGAGGCCAATAGGGGCCAAATTGAAGCGATACTAGATGTATAGGGGATATGCACATGCTAAACAATAAAATACTACTAGACCAGCAAGCTAATAAAACAAATTAGATATCTGATGCCTAAAGGAAGTAGACACGGGTCATAGTGTCTCACTGTCCAACAGCTAGCCCATGAGAAAAGGGTGTATAAAGGAGGCAGACATCATCTGTAGATGACATAACTTGGAGAAAAAGGGAGTACCTATAGGAAGGAAACATCACATATAGATGACGTAACCTAGAGAAATGAAGGCCAATATATCATCAATTATCTAGTAGAAATGAAGACCAGTATATCATCAATTATCTAGTAGAAATGAAGGTGTGTTCCATGAGGCCAATATATCATCAATTATCTAGTAGAAATGCAGGTGTGTTCCATGACGCCAATAGGGGCCAAATTGAAGCAATACTAGATGTCTAGGGGATGTGCACATGCTAAACAATATAATACTACTAGACCAGTAAGCTAAGAAAACAAATTAGATATCTGATGCCTAAAGGAAGCAGACATGGGTCATAGTGTCTCACTGTCCAACAGCTAGCCCATGAGAAAAGGGCGCCTAAAGGAGGTAGACATCATCTGTAGATGACCTAACTTAGAGAAAAAGGGAGTGCCTATAGGAATGAAACATCACGTATAGATGACATAACCTAGAGAAAAAGGCAGGACCTGTAGGAGGCAAACGTCAACTGTAGGTCAGCTGACTTGGACAAAAAGGGTTGCCTATAGGAGGGGAATTATCAAACATGGTGTGACAAGCCTGGATAAGGGCAGTGCTAAGCAAGTGGGTCAAGACATAGGGAACATGTATATTGATAATAAGGGGCCTTGAGAGGGGTCATCGTAGGGAAATTATTGGGCAACATAAAGAATTGAGAACACAAGTGCATATTTTGTGCACAACAAAACCCAACCAAATATGTTTTATCTTCCAACTGGTTCGTACAACTTGTACATATTGCAAATAAGTTAGATCCTAAATTTTAGAAAACTTGGAAATGGGTACAAGTTTCGAAAATATTAACACCTAGAAACATTACCCCAAAAATAGTATGTCCAGGGAAAACAATAATATGTGTGTAATATATATAGATAGATAGATAGATAGATAGATAGCACATTATCTTGCAATAAGATGAGAATGATAAGTTAATAATTTTGTAGGTAGATTTAGAATCAAATTATAGGTCAATGTGTCATCGTTTTCAATGGATTGGGATTTTTAAACTTCCTATGGGTCCCACACCCCTCATAGGCACCTGAAGAGCATTGAAACAACCTAGAAAAGATCTCAGCCATATCATTTGGCCTTTCCAAATCACAAAGGTCATAGAGTACGGTTGAATGCATTTCCATGTTTCAGTATATTTCCAGTATTGGTACATGGAGGGGTTAGGAATTTCTTGCAACTTAAGTTATAACCTAGTCTATAATTTTGACCTATCCATAACTTGCAAAAAACAATTGATATTGAAATAAATTTGAACAAAAAAACTATAGGCAGAAAGAAATCTACTAAAGCTTGGCAGTGAAATTGGGGATCGGGACCACAATCGGTTCTGATAGAGATGGATATAATTACTTGTTTATATTCCCCAAGAAAATTGATCATCATAAACACTGACAAATATGTTATGAAATTTCTTTGAGTGCTCTGGAAAATGTGCAAAACGTGCTCTAGAAGAAATTAAACGAGTCTTGTAGCTTGAAATTTATATGTTTATTTCTTGGTCTCCAAATTTCATTTCATCATTATTTTGGGTTGCAACATATGCATCCTATCAAAACTACCCAAAAAAATCATTTTAAGAAGAAAATAAATTTGTTGAAATTGTTCAAAATTCACACAGTGTGTAATCTCGAAAACTTTCACCAATGGAAATAGGTTTTCCATACTAAAAAATTGGGCTCCGGTTGCATTTGGAAAACATAAACCACAAGGTCAATCGATATGGAATTCTTACATTCAAAAAATACATTCATTAGCACAAACCCATTTAAAACCCAGGTGTGAAATGCACTTCCAGGTTGAGATATGCATCCTTGAGCTTTACAACATTGAGGTGCATATGAGATCCTAGTTTGAATGGGTTTCTACTAGTGTCTATATTCAATATGCCCAATTCTTTAAGTGAAATCTGTAGGAGAAGTGACGTTTTGGTGACTGGACAAACTATTAACTTAAGTAATTATTACCACTAAATGATATATAATTTACATAAGCAATTCAGATTCTGAAGAAGTACAACGAGATTTAGAATGAAGTTCTCATGGAAACGATACGGATCCCAAAAGGATCTGTAACAGTTATTCATCTAAAGTGCCTCTATTAAATTTAGGCAAAGTTTAAAATGGAAAATAATTGTGGAAAGAAGAGGATTAAATTGTCACAAAAATATGCAAAGAATGAAAAAATTCAATCGAAGAGAATCTTGCTGGGTAAAAGTCCACCTGCAAAGAAGAGAACTGAAACTTGGGAAGAAAGAGGACGGTAATCTGAAAAGAAAAAGATTTGAAAGATTGGGAAGAAAATTGATAGTAACCTGAGAAGAGGGCTTTGAAGAAGCAGTGTGCTTGAAGCTCAGAGAAGGAAGAAAACAAGATCAAACAAGAAACAAATGATTGAACTTATCTATTGATCAATACAAACAATTTTACCGTCCCTTGTATTGGGTCATCAATGATACAACTCTACTTGGCATTATATACAACCATACTATCTGGTATATTGATAAATGATTGGTGGTTTCTCGTAAACGATTGAAATTATCTATTGATCAATAGAAACAATTTTATTGTCCCATGTATTGATCAAATTTAAACCATAAAATTTATCAAACGATTTTCAGGAAATACCCATGGTTGCGCAGTGTGAATCTAGGATGGTTGAAACTTGGAATTCTGACCAAAGGAATACCCGGTTAAAATGGATCTTCTCCGATTAGATCGATGAAAAATCCTTAGCAGGAAAAAATATAAGGGTTTTCAGCCCCATTATCATTGCTAGTCTGCTGGTCGGACAAATTACACTTGCCATTTCTGCATAGGCTTTCCATATTACGCTTCTGCGGAGGCTCTCCTGAAACTTACCATTACATTTTTGTTACCAAAGTAGGAGCTCATACAGGTGAAGACATAGGTGACCCCTATCAACCAAGGGTTCGAAAGGTTGAGACCCGAGCTTCACCATTTAACCCTGCGCAACAAAAGGAGTTCTACAGATAAGTTGTTGATACATTTTGAGATATGTCTGCACCCCTGACGCCTCCAAGATTTTTTTAATGCTACAACAACCCCTAGGGTGCCAACCTCTAGGACCCAGTTGCTGCCCGAGACCAGGGCCTAGGTAAATTGGTATTAGATGACTGAAATTTTTAGAAATTCCCGGGGAATGACAACCCTTCACAGGGTGTTTTATAGTATTATTTAAATTGTTTTATATACGTGTAAATATCAAAATAAAATATATAAAAAAAAATCGATGGGTAATTTTTATAGGTTAGGCTTTTATGGCTCGTGGTGATCCCCGTCCTGTGTTGTTAGGAATAATTATTCTACGAAACTCTCCAATAACTAAGTCTAATGGTTTAGGCTAGGTTACAAGGAGAAAAGGTAAAAATAGTCTTTATGTACTAGATATAAGAATATCTCTAATGAATAAGTTTAATGATTTAGGCTAGGTTACAAAGAGAAAAGGTAAAAATGGTCTTTATGTACTAGATATAAGGCTTTGAGAAGAAAACATATATATGTACTTTATAGAAGCTAGTTGTAGACACATGTTATTAAATAAATTAAATAAATGTAGAGTGAACTAACTACCTAAATATAATTTCACAGGTTATTGAAACTACGACAGATCGATCCAAAGTAAACATGTAAAAGAATTTAAGTATCAGCAACATGTGGAAAAAAAAACAAGAGAATTCCTTGGTTTATGTTGGTGGAAAAAAACTGGAGGATACAAAAATCCACAAAGAATCATTTTCATCAGGAGAATACTTGTCACCAAGCGTGGAAGATGAGACTAGAAGATGAGACTAGGAGTCGATACCTGTCACCAAACTAGAAGACCAGAGATACCCATCACCAAGCACAAAAGCACAGATCGAATTAACAATGGAGATGAAGATTAGAGTGTGAATATATATATTTCCCAACAAAAAATGGAGGGAAAAGTTTGGAATTGGAGGGAAAAAAATGGAGGGAAGAGATTGGAATTGGAGGGAAATGGAGGAAAGGAGGTGTGGGACTTAATCTTTAATTGTTATTTTTACTTTCATTACTAATTGTTAATTTTTTATATTAATTTATTAATATATATATATATATATATATATATATATATATATATATATATATATATATATATATATATTCAAAAATTAATTTATATTGTAAATTAATTCATTTATTAATTTATAAAAAAATTAAATCTAATAATGATTGAAAAATGGTTTTGCCAAAATCTCCATTATTAATTGTTAATTTTTTATATTAATTTATTAATCTATATTCATAAATTAATTTATATTGTAAATTAATTCATTTATTAATTAAAAAAATTATATTAATTTATTAATCTACATTCATAAATTAATTTATATTGTAAATTAATTCATTTAATAATTTATATAAAAAAATCTAATAATGATTGAAGAATGGTTTTGTCAAAATCTCTTTATGAGGGTATTGATTTCCTCTTATTTTAATTTTCTCAAGCCTCATGTTAAATACTCATTCTTTAATAGGTTTTGGTTAAACAATGTGTCAACATATTTTTTTGATTGTTTGTTGGAAATAAGAATAATTGGTTTAGTGGTTTAAGAAACATTGAAATAGTTTCTCTCAATGCAACTTAGCTTCAAAAATTAGTTTCAGTGAAGGAAAGCTATATACATTCCTAAAAAATAAAATTCATATCACCTAAGATTAAACATAAACTTAGCCCTATTATATTCCTATTCTACTAAATTTCTTTGTATTTACATTGATGTGGAGTGTTATCATATTGACATCATTACCATTTAACAAAGGTTTTTCAAATTTACATAAATATATTTGAGGAAGGTTCAACCAACCATTCTTCCAAGACTATACTCAAAGATAAAGTTGGTTGCCCTTCCTCCACAATAGTAACCTCAAAGACTATAACCATAGAGAAGTATTCCAAGTAAGGATTAGGTAACCTGTCGTCTATAACAATACCCTCAAGGAGGAAAATCAATTGGAAGCATTGATCAAGCCTTCATCAAATATGATATTTTGGCAATGATTCATGTATTGGAAGGGTTGATTAGCACTTCCTCTAGGGTAATATTATTCACATAAAGGAATGGTCTATTGAAACAGGAAGGGCCAGTTGACCCTTCCACCAAGATAGTATTTTATTGAAAAATATGAGAAAGAGGAATTGTTGGCTAACCCTTTCGAAAAATATGGTGTTTTCCTCTTTCATAATCTAGAGGAAGAATCAACCAAACATTCCTCTATGATAGTATGACTAAGGATATGGATCAATTATAAGGGTCAAACAAACCTTCAACCATGATGATGATATAAAATATTATAATCCTTCAGAAATATTCCAAGGGAGGGTTGGTCGACCCTTCCTCTAGGACAATACTCTCAAGGATGAAAAGCAAGTGGAATGGAAAACTAATGACCTTGACTTAGAAGGGTTGGTATATACACTTCCTCCATGTTAAAGACCTCAAATACTATAATATTAGAGAAATATTCTAGGTTAGAATTGGTCCTCCTCTCATAAAGGATAGTAATCTCAAGGACGTAGGTGAAGAGGAAAGGTTATCTAACCATTGCTCAAATATTGGATTTTACTTAACTCTAGAGGAAGTGTGGGAGGATGAACCATTTTGTAGAACCTGGCGGAAGTCATATTTGAGGATTGAGTAAGTAGTCCCTGAATGCTTACAGGGCGCTTTATACACATAGGATCCAGTGATTGGGTTCTCCTTATTGGGGTTTATGGGCCTCATACCCCAGGGAAGAAAGAGGCTTTCCTCCACAACCTAGCTAGTATGAGAAGAGAATTTCAGGAAGAATTATGGATAGTAGGAGGGGAATTTAACATGATAACGTCCCTCGAAGAGAAGAAAGGAGGAATTCCTCGACATGACCCAGATATGGATATGTTTAGGGATGCAATATCAGAGCTCAAACTGGTGGACATACAAACCAACAACGGAAACTTCACCTGGAACAATCAGAGAGGAGGTCAAAATGATATTGCGTCCAGATTGGATCAGTTCTTGGTCTCGGAACAGGTCATCTCTGGAGACATATACATGGAAACCTCCATTCTCCCCGGAATGGGCTCGAAACACAGCCGGTAAGACTGGAAATCGACCTCAAAACAGGATCAAGGAATAATACCTTCATATTTGAATCATTTTGGCTTTGGGACCCTAAGCTGCTTGGGAAAATCAAAGAATGGTGGAAGAACAACGAAGTGGTGGGAAGAAATCTTATGCATACACTCCAACTCAAGCTAAAAGAGATCAATCAAAGGATCAAGAAGTGGAAAAAAGAGGACTTTGGCAACATCTTCAAAGACCAGGAGGAGTTAAGGAAGAAGTTAAAGATTTTCTAACTCCAGATTATCACAGAGGGAAGATCAAAACTTCTAGTAGAAGAAGAGGGGTAGCTCATAATGCAACTAGAAGAATGCAGAAAACATGAGGAGATACTCTGGAAGCATAAATATGGAGTCAACTGGTTGAGGAAAGGAGAGAAGAACACACGCTTCTTCCATAAAGAAATGGTCCAACACAGACAACATAATAGGATCTTCTCACTGAAAAATGAGGCCGAAGACAAAATAGTATGTCACGAGGACATGGAAGAACTAGTTTTACATCACTTTCATACCTTTCCCTCTGAACTAGAGTAGGATCGCTCTAAGGCAATCCATAGAATCACCCAAAAAATTATGCGCCTCATTACCAAAGATCAGAACCTTGGCCTTATCTGAGTGGTCACAATGGAGGAGGTGGTCAAAGGTATGGCAAAAAACAAAGGCCTAGGCTCTGATGGTTTCACCATGGAATTATTCCAAGATGCATGGAAATTCATATGAAAAGACATTCTAGAAGTGGTGGAGGAGTCAAGACGGCACCAAAAGGCATGTCTGAGTCTTAATGCTACTTTTATAATGTCGATTCCTAAATTTTCTAAATCGGAGGATCCCCAAGGATTCTACCCAATTTCTTTATGTAATTTCATATACAAAATCATTGTAACTATTATGGTTAAGCACCTTAAACCTTTGCTGCCTTCCCTCATATCATCTGAACAAACTGGTTTTGTAGAGGGCCGTCAAATCCTAGAAGGTTTTATTACCTCCCAGGAAGAAATTAACTCCTTGAAGCATATGAAAATCTTGGGGATGATGATCAAACTAGAATTATCTAAAGCCTATGACTGCATAAGTTGCACCTTCCTCAACAAATTCATTCAAGCTTATGGGTTTGATCAGAGATGGATCTGATGGATGCAGGCTATGGTTTCCTCTCCTATCTGTTCCATTCTCATAAATGGTTCCCCCACCAAATATTTTAACCATACTTGGGGGCTAAGACAAGGAGATCCCCTGTCCCTATTCTTATTTATTCTGGTTGATGAAGGCCTTGGCAGAATCCTAAAGAAGGAAGCTCGTAATCTCAAGATTCGTGGTCTTAGGCTCTAGGGTAATGACCTCCATCTTACACACCGGCAATTTGTTGACAAAATTATGCTCTTTTTTCATGTCTAGTTGAAGGTTGGGTCGGGACCGAAACAACCATCAATACATAGCTTCAAGCTAGCTTCCATGACATGCGGGTCTTCATTACAAATTCAAGGAATTGGGATTTGAGAAGGGGATTCGTCATTTTTGCTGAAGGCTCCTTGCAGGAGGAGGCAACCTTTTTTTGCGTTGTTGTCTGCTTCCTTGTTTGAACCTTTGAGTATGTGAAAAAATTGGTATGAGGAGAAGTCTAACAGTATGTGCTTAAGCCTTCGAAGGCTATTGTTTAGGATAAATTCTCAATGTGGACTTGAATCAGTTCACTGAAAGTGATAAATTCAGTTAGCTACTGGATTTCGAGTTAGAGGTAGTTGGTGAGGCATGTAGAGTCATTCTAGTTGTAACAGAGTTCAAAGTGCAGTGGTGCATTAGTTAATGCAAGTTGTAAATATTTTAACTCAGTTAAGTGAGTTAAACTTAGTTGTGCTAGTTGTAGCTGAAGATACACTAGTGAGAGATCAAGTGCATTAAATATTAATTAATTCAGAATCAGTGATCTCACATATGACCATATAAATTTGTAGATTTCTTCATCAGAGAAAGGCTTCACGAGGTTAGTATTGTCTTCTCTACTGACAAGGGAGGGGATGTGAGAGAGGAAGTCCTTTGTGTCCTCTTCATTTCTATCACTCTCTTTTCTATATAGATTTTGGAAGTGAGACTCTGCAACTGCTTTGATATTGTTGAAACCTTTGCAGACCAACCCTTCAGGAGTGGTGATTTCCGAGATGTGATTGCGTGAGAGGAAAGCTCTGTAGTATTGATGGAAGAAAGAAGTATTTCAATCTCCATATTTTAGCCATAGGCTACGGGACTTAATCCTCCAATATTCTGCATCGGTACAGAAAAAGCGATAGGAATTACTTTTTGTGATTTGTTCCTTTGCAAGCTCCATAGAGTTGCTGTCTCCTTTTTCCATTTCCATTTGCAGGTCTTCCAACAGCTGGACTGTTTCTTTTCTCTGACTGGTTGGGGTATTTATGGGCTTTATGATCCACTCTTTTAGCATGTGTTTTGTAGCCTTGAGTTTCTGCTCCCACTCATAGCTTGGGGATCCTATGAAAGGTTTAGACCAAGCCAAGCGAATAGTGTCGAGAAACTTGTCTCTCTCACTCCAGAGAGGGCTGAACCGGAACGGGATTGGGCCCAAGTTTTCTTCCTCTTCCAAGAGGAGCAGAATAGGCTTATGATCAGAGGTTAGCTTGGGAAGGATTTTGGAGGAAATTAGCCTTTGTTCCAGCAGCAACGAAATCTGTACAAGAACCCGATCAAGGCGAGCAGAGATGTGGTCTTCCCCTACTCTATTGTTGGACCAAGAGAATAGTCCTCTCGTTGGTTTAAAGTCCAAGAGATCCCATTGGAGTACAAGGTCTTCCACCTTGGGGATCATTTGGTCCCTGCTGCTACTACCTCCTCTCTTTTCTTTCAAGTCCAGGACAATATTTAGGTCTCCGGCTAATATGATGTTCTTGGGAAAGTGAAGGTCTAAAAACTCAGAAAGAGATTTCCAACAATCTCTTTTTTCTGCGTACAACACAGGAACATAAAGATTAAAAAGAGAAAATGTTAACTTACTTGTGGAGTGCCTTAGCTCAGTGAAAATCCAATGTTGGGTCTCAAAGGATTTCTCCAAATGAAATTGTTCCTCCAACCACAGAGTGGGAATTCCACCTGAGGAGCCCCTTGTAGTTACGACCTTCCCTACATTTTTCTTCCATTTCATTTTGATAATGTCAAGAAGGGTGTCCCCTTTGATTTTAGTCTCTTGGAGCATGAGGATTTTAGGAGGTTACATCTTCAGTAGATCTTTGATAGCTTTAGCTTTCATAGGGTTCCCCAAGCCTCTGCAATTCCAAGAGACTAATTTAATTATTTACTGTTGGAGGGGTTGGTAGCTCCTCCCTTGGGAGGCCTTTTTCTGGTATTTCTCTCGATGGAAATTTCGATTGTGGATTTACTTCCTTGAGTTTTTTGTCATTTTGCTTCTTCTTCCCTGGCTTCTTTATGTGATTTTCTTCCCACTCTTTTCAAAGGCCTCTTAAAGGTTTCATCCTTTGAGGAGAAATTTTTTTCCAATGGCTTCTTTCTAATCATTTCAGCATATGAGGGTGGAGAGGAGGTACCTAGGATTACTCCAGAGGGGGATGTTTCTTCATTACCTTTTCCCAAGGAGGGGGAAGTATTCTGTTATTCTATGGTTTCCAAAGTTGTTACTGAGGGGTCTATGAGAGTGTTGAGCTATTCAATAGGTTTTTCGGCTTCAACTAATGGGGGAACATAGCGCTCTGCCCCAAGAGTCTTCCCTACCGCTGATACTTTGGTCCCTTTTGTGACTCCTTTTCCTTTAGCTTTTTTTGGGGCTACTTTCTAAACTAGGGTCCATTGTTCTCCTTTCAAATTCTCACTTTCTTCTTACGCCTTATTTTTGTAGTGCCTTGCAAAATGGCCATAGCCGTGACAATGCCTGCATTTAAATGGAAGCTACTCATAATCCAGCTCCCGGATATGGGTCCAGTCAGTAACCGTTAGTTTGATAGCTTTAGGTAGCCTAACTTCAAATCCACCTCGACACATATACATGCACATGAGTATTGATCTTTTCTCACTGCTTGATTAGTATAATTTCTGAGGGTATTGCCAATGGTTTGGAGAGACTTCTGGTTCCAACAATGTAGTGGGAGATGTGGGAGGCGTACCCACACTGGAACAGTTAAAGGCACATCTTGAGCGTGATCGAAGTTATGGGTCCATTTATTTAATTATAGTCCCTTAGGAGCCATAAATATGGGCCATTTCTGAAGACGAGGCTTCTGTCTTCCACATTCTCAAAAACAAAAACAAAGTATCCTTTTCCTACAAAGTGGCTTTTGATGCCTTCCGAGACTAAAGGAATCCAGTTCCTCTGCACCCAGTCTTCCAGAACTTTGGGAGAGGGCAAGAGGCCATTAAAATTTCCAATGAGCCCTCTTTCAGCCAGGTTCAATGCAGATTGACAAGTTTCTTCGATTGGAAGGGCCACCAAAGGGATGCTATCCAACTTCTTCACGAACTTTTGCTGAGATTCAGTCAGAGGGTGCTTGCTATTGGCTACTATTAGTTTCTTGAATGCAAGGACTTATAGAGGAGGAGGAAGGGGAGCCTCGAGTCCCCCTCCTGATGCCATGGTGGCTGGGAGGTCGCAGGTAGGTACAATAATATCAAAGCGCGCACTAACTGGTACAATAATATCATCTAGTCGTATATTTTAACCCTAGACTAAATACATCATTTAAATTAGTCATTTTGAGTTAGGTCACTTAAAATTGATCAAATTTAGTAGTAATTCACTTGAAATAATTGTGGGGACTAACTTTTTTAGTCACCTAGTCACTAATTTCATCATTTTCTACTAGTGCATCCTCTCGGAGAAATGGATGCCAGATGATTGGAAAAGGGCTCCTTAGGAAGAAAGAATTCTCCAGGGCCTCCACCTAACGCCTAGCATGGTCTCCCCAGCTTCTTGGAAAGCTATCCCTGAAATAGGGGACACCATTAGGATCTTCAAACTTTCTCTAGAAGGATTCTTCAAACTCAACTTTGATGGAGCCTCGAAAGGCAATCTGAGGCAAGCAGGGGTTGGAGGGATTTTTCGAGATCATCAAGGCAAAACAAGATTCATATATGCTGACTCCTGTGGCTTTGCTAACAACAATGAAGAATAATTCATAAGAGTGCACCAAGGTCTCCTCATGGCCATCAGGTTAGGATACAGAAAGCTGGTAATCGAAGGAGACTCTCAGTTGGTTATGAACACTCTCAAAAAACTTAATCAAGGAATGAAGTGGGGAAAACTAAGCCAAAGATGTTGTACTTCTTCGCATGTGCAGGGATTGGAGGATACAATCAAGAAATTTTATTATATCATATATCACCCATGTAAGGAGGGAAGGAAACAGAGTAGCAGCCCTCCTGGGAAATTGTGGTTGCGCTCACCTGAATGAACTTATTGAATTAAGAAGGCCTCCTAATCTCGGGGAAGAACGATGGATCAAGCTACAGAGCATCAAAGAGTAGGATAGGTCGAAGGACAGAGCTCACCCACAGTTCCCGGACTCAGGTCCCCGATCAGAGTGTAATGAAGAAGACCAGCCCTCCCATCAGTGTTAATGGTAGTGGCCTTAGGGTTGAAACCCACCACCTTCCACATGAGTGGAAAGGGCGACAGGTTGTACTGTCGCATGCAGCACAAGGTGAGGTAATGGGACAGAGGCCCGCACATGGAGCTTAAAATAGGGTGGAGGAAGGCGTGGGGGTTTTGTTATGACATAAGACTTTGGTCCAAGTGCGACAGCCGGATAAAAAATCTCCATTGCACTTCCACCACGACAAAACTTAGGTATGTCCTTGAATTCGTCTCCCTTGTTCATGCCATGTTTATGTTTTATGATTTGGGCCGGTCTCTATGGGAGTCTAAGGGGATTAAGTTGGACTGGTATAAACTTCTGCTGGGTAGGGGAGAGCGAAACCATTCCGACTCTGGTTGGGGGAAGGTTGGGGTTCTTTTAGGTCTCTGCCTCTGTGTCGGAGTATGAATTGGGCATGGCCTCAACATGCACCTGAGTGTGAGTTTGTCGGGTAAGGGATGCCAACAAGATGGAATGGTGAGGGGTTGGGCAATCCTGCCAGGGTATAGAGTTAAGGAGCAGTCTTGGGTTGTATTTAGTTCATAGGTTTTGCTGGTTTATACCACCTTGAGCTACTTGGGATCAGTGCGCATGAGGAATGGGAGAGGGAATTTCACCCAGGCCCGAGTAATGGCCAACGCCGCCTCCTCTGTCAATTTCGAGGGTGGGAGGTATGACGAGAGAGAGGAAACCAAAAGGGAGGTCAGGATATTGAAGGAAGGTGGGAGCTCTTTGGGTTATGGGGATAATTTCTGGGGTGCGTGCGACCATCAGGGATAGGGGGTGGAAATAATTAAGCAGGTTATGAGGGCGATGGGTCCGCAAAGGGATGGGCAGGGGAGAAGTCTTGGGAAGAGGCCCCCGAGTCACCTTTCTTCTGATAACTGGGATGCATGGACCTTTGATCGTTTTCATTATATGGAATTATGCCTCTGTTTGATTGTGTGGATATGTCACCTACCCAGAAACCTAGTCAAATATTGTGGGATGACATGCTCCAAGAGTACTGCAGCTCGCGACCGTTCCAAGAGCGCTGCAGCTTGAGGCCATGGCTGGAAAGATAAAGGGAGAAGTGCAACCCAGCTCACCCCCGAGCAAGCCGAGAGGAAGGAGGCCTGCAATCGATGTGATCCAAGAGGCTGTGAAAGCATACCACGAGAACACTTCAGAGGAAATTCAAAAGCTCATTGAAAAATGGGAAGCTAACATAAATAGACATGCAGAGACAAAGATGGATACTAAGGAATGAAGAGGTTTAATACCAGATCTGGGACAAACAAGAGGAATACTAACATAATTCAAGCAGACACTGTATCTTTATTTGTCTATGAAGAGCATCCTTGGAAAAGCCTTGGAGCAAATCTCTATGAGCCTGGTGACATTAGCCCAAGACTTCCCAGACTGCAAGAGCGAGTTCGATAAGATCAAGTTCTAGCTGAGGAAACATGATGGGCGCCTCGAGCATATTGACTGCCACCTCCCGTATTGACTACCACCTCCCGTGTATTTCCAAGCCTTTTCAGCAGGCTAGTACCTCGGTTCAGGATCTGGCACCAGTGGAGTCAGGCTCGGTTCCAGATGAGGCTGAGTAGTTCATGACTTTTTTAATCTTCCTTTTTTCTTAGTATTTATATGTGGCTAGCATTTAAATTTCAAGGATCTAGTAAATATGTTAGTCAATCTGTGAAAACTGTATATATGTGAGCATCCAAGATTTGTTTGTTTGGCATGATAGACTCAAAACCTTATTTTTTTGGATGACATACCACGCCATCAGGTGGCCAACAGAGTCGATTCCCGCTCAGGGTGGGTTGAGACCACCAAATTGGTAAATCTAGTTGTTTGTTGTTTATAAAATGAATGAAAAAGGATTCTTACCAAGCTTACAAAAAAAAAACACTATAAAATGTATAAAATTAATAACAATAACAAATTCTAAAATTACATACATACATGTATGTAATGAAATAATAAAAAATATACTAAGTATAATATAAAAATGCAAACCATACTATACCATGTGCAATACTATTGGATTCTCAATGCCATGAACCCATAAAACACTATCATTAAGTTGAAGCAAAATTTAATGGCACATGTACATATTATAGCTCTATCAAGCTATGTGTCTCCATCAAGCTCCATAGCAAAATGGAGCTATGTAGTTTAATTGAGGGCTTTTTAAAAGCTTTGGTGGAGGGCTTAAAAAATACTCTCACAAAGATACATTTTCAACCTTTGGAACATAAGTTATTCCAAAAAAGAGTAACCCCACTCCATCGAATTCACCCTTATTTTATTTTGAAATCACAATAATATAAAAATATTTATCTTAATTGGCTTATTCATAAAATAAATAATTATGTATTATGGTTTTGTGTATTTATTTTCTCATGAAAATAATATAAAAAGTAAATAATTGAAATAAAATATTTAGAAAACAATTACTTTGAATTTGTTGTATTTATGGTGCAAACTTACATAAATGAATTTTAGTTTTACATGTAAACATGACAAACAAATAAATATTATAAAATAAATATTTGTGAGTTTAGTTCTAATTTATATATTCATAATATAAATATTTGTAATTTTTTTATGGTTATGGTAGCAATTCACATTAATAAATCCACTTGTACATGCCAACATGGCAAACACAAAGTTAACTACCCTACTTTATATAACTTGACAATATAGCATACACCACTTCTTTAAATATATGGTGATATACTCCACTTCCAATAAGATCAATAAAAATTTATTTCACTTTAACACCACATAGTAAGAATTGTGCTAACTTGTCCATCCTATATGGTGATTGCATACTTCATTTTTAATATGATACATAAACATTTACACCACATTAACACCACATAACGTAAGTGGTGCTAACTTATGGTGATATACTTCATTTTTAATATAATACATAAACATTTACACCACATTAACACCACATAACTTAAGTGGTGTTAACTTATGGTGATATACTTCATTTTTAATATAATACATAAACATTAACACCACATAACTTAAGTGGTGCTAACTTATGGTGATATACTTCATTTTTAATATGATACATAAACATTAACACCACATTAACACCACATAATTTAAGTGGTGCTAACTTACGGTGATAAAAGAGAGCTTTTCGGAGTTGTCTACCGATACAGAATAGCTCAGACATCAGTGTTTTGCCAGAATCAGATAAACAAAAATTCAAAAAATCAGGTAGTTGGAGTGTTTAAATTGCATTTTTGATAGTGGAAATGAATTTAGCACTATCAAAAACCCTTAGAGCACCCAAAATACTGAAGTTTAACGACTGTAAACAAGATTCTAATAAATCTTTCCCTAAATTTTTCAAAATCTTACAGAAATTTCTGAGTTATTCTATGGGATTTTTAAACTACAACAAGCTTTTCTTATTGTGATAAGATCATCATTATCAAATTTAATGATTCGTTTACTACTTCCCATTCACATTCACATGCACATAATTTCTAAGAATGAAGTAGCTCCCACCAAGTGCATGAGATGGGTTGGGAGAGCATCGTCCAATATTGACATTTAGTTTTTGAACTTGCTTAGGCAACAATAGTAGAAATAAGTCATCCAATAAACAAATAGGGAAAGCACGTCTCTTGCTTAGGTGGTATAGTAATAACATTGCTAACGAAATAGATAAACAAGATAAATTCTAAGTAACCTAGCAGGAATTTGGCTAGTGAAATAGAGTAATCACATAGTATGCATATGGGCCTCTCTCAATTATTTTGAATTTCAATCTTGCGTATTTTTTAGAGTATTGTCCAGCTATTTATCTCCCACACGCTTAATATCATATTAATATGTGTTACGGTGGTAGTATGCACTATATGACCACTCATAACCATGGTTGGTGCACTTGAACTACTTAGCGCAATTATAGAGCCCCTGCAATAGATATAACAACAAAGGAAAGTGAAGTAGTTGTGCAGAAGAGAAGAGAGGTGTGTGAGGGAGAATATTTACTCTCCACACATCTTCACTTTCGTTCCGTATAACTATTTTTGCAATTGGATAATGTTTTACCTATCATGTATTTTGTTTAGTTTCATATTTGTTCAACTCATCACTTCACTTTCTCATTTATGTAAGGGACCTATTACCTTTTTAGTTTTGGGATTATTAAGGAAAGCAATAGCAATGTTACCTCTTAGTTTTGGGATCATTAAGGAAAACATTAGCAATGTTAATGTTAGTGTTAGATCACTCACGAATGGAATGGAAACTTACATAATTATCTTTTTTTTTTCATTTTAAAATTATTTGTTAGGCACTAAAAAAAATAGGGAAAAAAACACTCCGCCAGGGTTTTACTTCCCATCAAAGTGGTCTAGGCCAATCAAAAAATGAGATATACATTTTCCAAAAAATTATAAAATTGTGTTAGTTGTCTCATTATCTTCCTCATTCATTGGTCTTGTCTCAAGAACATTTGCTTCCTAATCCTTGATTAGGGGTGTGGCTCTGCTTTGCCCCACTACTTCTTTCATGGGGTCAATCTAGGTGGTTCATTAAGCTGAAGATTTGACACTAGAAATTATGTTAAGTTAGGGTTTTTGCCTTATAAAAACAGAGGACATTATGTGAGAATGAAGAGGAAATTAACATTTTTGATCTAATGTTGACCCTATTTAAAAATCAATCTAATTATTATTATGTATAAACACAATATAAATTTAAAATATAAAGAGGTTTACAAACACTCAAAAAAGAGGTATGGTAAATAAATAAAAATATAAACAAACTAAAGGTGTGGTAACTAAATAAAACCTCTGTTTATATTTACTCCATAAACTTCTTTATATTTACAAAAATTCAAAAAACACGTTTTAATACCATGGGCCAAATACCATATTTATAAAAGAGGTATGGTAAATAAATAAATATAAAAGATGTATAAATAAGTATGGTAAATAAATAAAAATATATCAAATAGGATTAGAAATCAAAATCTAATTATATGTCGAGCCTATGGGCCAAATACCATGGTAAATAAAATAGGTATGGTAAATAAATAACATATAAATAAACTAGAGGTATGGTAAATAAATAAAACCTCCTTTTATATTTACTCCATAATCCTCTTTATATTTACTAACACTAAAAAGGAGGTTTTATTTAGGTGAAGCCTATGAGTCAAATACGATTGGCCAAATTATTATTAATACCATGGGAAAAAAGTATTATTAACCCTAGTATTAATATTAAAATATTATTATTATTATTAATATTAAATATAATATTCATATTAATATATTATAATATTAATATTATTAAATTTAATAAATTTGGATTAATGCAATATTAAATTTTTTATATTAATTTTAGATATATATGACCATGATGTGTAAGTAAGTTGGAAGCCCAAAAAACACTAAAGAAAATTAACAATCACTTACATAACCATATAAATAAGCATTTAAAAATTCATTAAAAATAAATTTAAACAATATAAATTAAAAAAATAAAGATATTTGTGAACACTCAAAAAAATATATGGTAAATAAATAAAAATATAAATAAACTAGAGATATGGTAAATAAGTAAAGCCTTTGTTTATACTTACTCTAGAAGAGATATGGAAAATAAATAAAAATATCAAGAGGTATGGTAAATAAATAAAATCTCTTTTTATACTTACTCTGGAGGTATGGTAAATAAATAAAAATATAATAAACTATAGGTATGGTAAATAAATAAAAATATAATAAACTATAGGTATGGTAAATAAATAAAACATATTTTTATATTTACTCCATAAACCTCTATATTTACAAAAACTCAAAAAAATTGTTCTATCTAAGTGAAGCCAGCCAAATACCATGAGACAAATTATTATTAATACCATGGGACAAATACCATGGGCCAAATACCATATTTATAAAAGAGGTATGGTATGTGGCTCAAAAACCATGGACCAAATTATTATTAATACCATACAAAAAAAAAACATTATTATCTCTAACATTAATATTAAAATATTAATATTATTAAATTTAATAACTTTAGATTAATACAATATTAAATTTGTTATATATATATATATGGGAGGGAAGAACAAAGACATATGATAGAGGTGGAGAAATAGGGGGAGTGACAAGGGAGAGATAGAGATAAACTAAAGGAGAAGGGAGAGGAGGAAATAAGAGAGAGAGAGGGAAAGGAGTGAGAGAGGTAGAGAAGGGTAACAGAGGGAGAGGGAGACATAAAGATGGAGGTGGGAGAAAGAGGAGAGAGGATTGGAGGGTAGAGAGAGAGAGAGAGAAGGGGAAAGGGAGAGGAAGGATGAGAGGAGGTTGAGAGAGGGAGGGATAGAGAGATGGAGTTGGAGGAGAGAGAGGGAGGGAAGAATAAAGGCATAGAGAGTGAGAAGTGGAGAGAGAAGGAGTGACAAGAGAGAGATGGAGAGAGAGTGTGTATATGTTTAGGGGTGAGATAAAGAGACATAGGAGTGATGGAGACAAGTGGGGTGGGGGTGGAAGGAGAAAGGGAGGAATATAATAATATAGTTGGAGAGAGAGAGAGAGTTGTGGGGTAAGAGAGAGGATGGGAAGGAATAGAGGAGGAGGGGGGGCAGATAGAGGGAGGAAAAAGAGAAAGGGAGAGAGAGAACTTGAGAGAGGGGAAGGCATAGGATTGTATGAGAGAGAGAGAGAGAGAGAGCGTAATGGGGAAGAGAGAGGGAGATAGAAGAGAAAGGGAGAGAGAGGAAGAAAAAGAGAGAGGACTTGAAAGAGAGGAGGAGAGAGGGAGGGATAAAGAGATGGATTTGGAGGGGGAGAGATTAGGGGATAGTGAGATGGAGCTGGATGGGGAGAAAGGGAGGGAAGAAGAAAGACATAGAGAGTGAGTAGTTGAGAGAGAGAGGGATTGACAAGGGAGAGAAGGAGAGAGTGTGTGCATGTTTGGGGGTGAGATAAAGAGAAAAACAATGAGAGATGGAGAGAAGGGGGGAGAGAAGGAGAGAGATAGGCATATAGTAACAAAGTTGGAAGGTGAAGATAGAGAGAGAGAGAGGTGGGAGAGAAAGGAAGAGACAGAGTGAAGAGGGGTAGCGAAAGAGATATGGAGATGGATGGGGAGAGAGAGACAGGTAAGAATAAAGAGAGAGAGAGAGAGAGAGAGAGAGAGATAAGGAAGATGGAGAGAGAGGGAGAGAGGATAACATGAGGGATAGGGAGAGGAGGAGGGACTGAAAGATAGATATATTGGAGAAACAAAGTGTATGTTTTGGGGTTGATATAGAGAGACAAAGGGAGATAGAGATATAAATGGAAGGTGAAGAGAAAGAAGAGATAGATGGAGATAAGGAGGGAGGGACAAATAGATTGATAGATATGGAGTGAGAGAGTGTGTGTGTTTGGAGGGGTGGGATAAAGAGATAAAGAAGGAGAGATTGAGGGAGATATTGATATAGATGGAGGGGGGAGAAAGGGAAGAAGATTTATTGCACTAGATGCATTGATTTAAGTGTGGATGGTGATTTCTAATCCTATTTGATTGCTTGCACTAGATGCATTGATTTTAGTGTAGATGTTGATTTCTAATGATATTTGATTACTTGCACTAGAGGCATTGATTTCAATGTAAATGATTGCTAATCCTATTTGATTGCTTGCACTAAATGCATTAATTTCTGTGTATATGGTGATTTCCAATCCTATTTGATTGCTTGCACTAGAGACATTAATTTCAATGTAGATGTTGATTTCTAATTATATTTGATTGTTGCACTAGATGCATCGATTTTAATGTAGATGATTTCTAATCCTATTTGATTGCTTGCACTAAATGCATTGATTTCAGTGTAGATGGTGATTTCTAATCATATTTGATTGTTTCCACTAGATGCATTGATTTTAGTGTAAATGTTGGCTTTTAATCATATTTTCCTACTTGCACTAGATGCATTGATTTGAGTGTAGATGTTGATTTCTAACCCTATTTGATTACTTCCATTAGATGCATTGATTTAAGTGTAGATGTTCTTTTCTAATAGTATCTGATTTCTTGCATTAGATGCATTGATTTCAGTGTATATGTTGATTTATGATTTGATATAATGGGATGTATGATGGTACATTAATTTTAAAGTCATTGGATTAATAGTGTGCATTGAAATCAGTGTAAGCACAAAACATTATTGACAATGTACATTGATTTTTATGTTATAGAAATTAAACCTATTAAGGTATGGTGTTTAGTACAACAATTCGAGCTAAATATTTAAATGGTTTACGATTCCAGCTGTCCTTTTCATATAATCGATATGAAAAGATGACAAAGCTAACAAGGGTGACAATAAGAATAGTAGAAAAAAATAGTTTGGGATTGATCACAATGAATGATATTTGTAATTGAATACATTTTTATTATTCACATTTTCTATCATTCAAGATTATTACATTGTCACATTGCATTCAAAAATTTTATAATTATTTTACAATATTTATCATCTCAACAAAATGAGGTAACTAAGAAAATTTAAAATTAGAATGACTCATAAATCATATCTAAAATGGTTATATTAATATTAAATGTATTTACATATTATTGATAAAATTAATCATATGTTCCTCATATTATCCATAGATTTTTCTTGGCCGCACACCACTGAAACCAACTTAGATCCATCTTAACTACGGATCTATCAAGTGCACCTCTTTTTTGAATGCAAAACTTAAGGAAAGGTTTGCACCTAGAGAGCACTTAATAGATCCAGAGTTAAGATGATGTAGGCTGGTTATTCACATTTTCTATCATTCAACACTATTATTGTCACTTTGCATTCAAAAAATTTATGCACTTGATAGATCCAAAGTTAAGATGGATGTAGGCTAGTTATTCACATTTTCTATCATTCAACACTATTATTGTCACTTTGCATTCAAAAATTTTATTTCATCATTAGAGTTATAAACAATATTTATCATCTCACCAAACTTAGGTAACTAAGCAAATTTAAAATTAAAATTACCAAATTAATTTCATACATATTTAGCATATTTAAAATGATTATATTAATATTAGATATATTTACATATTATTAATAAAATTAATAATATCTTCCATAGACACACAAACTAGCCTAGATCCATCTTAAGTCTCGATCTATCAAGTGCTGAGAGGGATCAAATCTCCCTAGATGCAAACCTTTCCTCAAGTTTCGCCTTCAAAAATGATTTGCACCTCTAGAGATTTAACCCCTCTTTGAGCGTGATAGATCCGGAATTAAGATGGATCTAAACTACTTATATAAATATTATATTATATATTAAAATAAAATTATATTATTATATAATATTATATTAAAAGTGATACTAAATGAGATATAGAAAATTAATATCATTTAGTTATTATGAATAATATTTATTTATCTTTAATTATATATATTTTTATATATTATTGAAAATAAATAAATTTTATTTATTTATACAATAAATAAATAAATAAATTCATCTCTAAATTATTTATATTATTTCTCTATAAATTTGATTGCATTTTCGATTTATATATATAGTATTAAAAATTATATTTGAAAACTTAAATATTAAATTTATTACTAAAATCTAAATCTAGATAACCTTCAGTAATGCAAGGCAGTCTCAGAAAAACTCTGTAAAATGTATAAATAGCAAGGCAGTCCCAGAAATACTCTGTAAAATGTATAAATAGCAAGGCAGTCCCAGAAATACTCTGTAAAATGTATAAATATGGTGTATGGCCGTAGTTTATTTATTATACATTTTGGAACATTTCAGACATTTTTGTATAGAATTAAGCCAAATGTGTTATAATCACAAATTTGAATTGTGACCTTTTGACAATCAGAGTGATAAAAATTTTTAAGAACTCCAAAACAAACAATAGGCGATGCCAAAAGAATGATGCACAAAATACAATACATTATAGGCGATGCTAGGAATATATAAATGGCACAAAAGAATCATGCACAAAATACAATAAATTATATATACATGTATAGTTGAAAATATAATATATAAAATTTATAAAAAGCACAACTTCACAAATAAAAAACCCTCGTTTGAGTGTTCTGCTTCTCGTCCTCTCTGTTCGCAGCGTCCAGCAAGAGCCACCACTGATCTATCCAATAATCCAAATATTCTTGTTCCACCCTTTCATGACCTTTATTGACATATATCATTGCATTTCTATATCCCCCCATCCGTTCGAGGAAATCTCGCCAATTCCATTCAATTAGTAGATGAGGATACCTTTCAATATCATGCACCTCCTGGGATGATATTAAATGGTGTTCAACGCCGGGCAGTGCCTCTACATTTGGACACGCGCTGAAGTGGAGATATTGAAGCTTGACCAGATGAGAAAGCCCTCCAATTCCTGTCAACATGAAACACTCCACCAAGAACATATATTGAAGGTTTGGGCAAACACCTTCGTGAAAGAATACATCTGATATTTGTGTGCGTGCCAGCACTAGCGTCTTGAGGTTAAGCATGCATTTGTCATGGAGGAAGTCACATTCTCCTTCAGCCTTTCTAAATGGAAGTTCCCGCAGCGGACAATCATCGATTATTAAAATTTCCAGCTTCTTCATCCCCAGAATATCTCGTGGTAGATATTCTATTCCACATCTGCAAATTTTCAACTCTATCAATTGACCAACCAGCCCAAACGAATCCGGCAAGCATTTCAATTTGGAGCAGTTTAAGAGAAACAATTCCTTCAAGCTCTTGAGGCAACCGAGCAATGTTGGCAGCATTTCCAACAAAGGCTCCCCTCCTAATTCCAGAGCTTCTAATTTGCATATGTCTCCAATACCGCTTGGCAATTTTGATAACTTCGTTTTACACACATCTAATGTTTTCAAGGACTGTTGGTATGCGATTTGGGAAGGCAATTCTTTCACATTGGTACAACCTGAAAGATCTATGTGTTCCAGGGTGGTAATATTTCCAAATGCTCCATTGGAGATGATCAAACTGCAGCAACCTCTCAATACTAGATGTTTGAGTCGACTTAAATTCCCAAACGAGTTTGGAAGCATCTGCAAACTCAAAGCACCCGACAAATCGATGTGCTGGAGGTTTTTTAGGGTACCGAAGGAATCGGGAAGCAACACAATTTCTGAGCAGTATCTTAACTCAAGGTATTTCAACGATGGCAGACAGCAAAATTCTTCTGGCATGGTTTTGAATAGTGCATGAAATATGGCTATCTTTTCTAGGTGCTTCAGCTGCCCTATGGATTTAGGAAAGCTTAAAAGGGGAGCACAGATATTTAGCTCTCGCAGTTGGAGAGGGGCCTGCAATTTACATGTTTCAACTATCATAAATAAGTATATAGGCTGTTGGCTTTACAAAATGAAATGGAATTAGTTAAAAAAAACATACCTGAGATCCACGTTGCCACAATAATTCTAATTTGGCCCCTGCAACTTCTAAAACTCTCAAGCTCTCCATCGGAATCCAGGGAGGTAGGCAAGAGTATCCACAATTATACCAGCAGAGCCACAGGAGTTGTGGTGACCGCGCCCTCCTCAATATGCGTTTTAAATAAGGTCCTCTGGTTGCTACAATTTGCAAATTCGAAATACCACCAAGATCGAAATTATTGAACAGACACCTAACACAGTTCTCCAATACCTCTTCAGTCCATCTTTTGTACCATGACATTTCTGAACTCTCCATTATAATTTGCGAATCCTCATTAAGATCTACCCGATTGAACATCTTAATTCCGCGAACTTTAGCTATTACCTGTTCCTTCGAAAAATGTATCCACGCCACAGATCTATCATAATCTTGAATAAAGAAGCCTTAAAATTTTTATTTAAACTAAAACAAAGGAAACGACCCTAAAAATTCATCTTCAAACCAAAAACAGAGCTTTGAATGATTGAAATACTTACACTGGATGATCGTTCCAACAAATCATCAATGTTGTTGATCGTGTGATGCCGAAGACCACGGGGCATGATTTCTTCCTCCTCAGCAATGCTTCTTCCCAAATCCCTGACATGATCATGCATTTTGATCTTATATTCACTGTCCGTTTTAAAAAGACACTTGTTCTCTATATTTCGAAGCCCCACGGAACCCCAAATTCTTGCGGCAGTATCTCTGTCTTCTCCTATAAAAAAACAGGAAATGTTCAAGAAAATATGCCGTTCCTCTAAATTAAGTGAGTCGTAGCTGATTCTAAGCCTTTCTTGTATCTCAGGAGGTAGTTGGTGAAGCCGATTCAATGTCTCTTCCCAGTAAGATCTTTCGTTTTCTCCAAAGAGAAGCGCACCAAATACTTTTAATGACAGTGGTAATCCATCGCAGGCCGTTATAAACTGATATGCCAAATCTGCAAATTCTGGTTGTGGATGCGATTGACCAAAGGCGTGAAAGCAGAAAAGCTCTTCGGAGTGCTGTCTGTTTAGCCCCTCTAGCTCATAAATTGATGCCTCTGCAATTTTTGCTTTTTTGAGGACTTTCTTGTAACGAGAGGTAATCAGAATTAAGCTATTGGGGTTCACGATATCTTTAATTGGCAAAAAGGCTTCCAGTTGGAAGGCTTCATCTATGTCATCTAAGATTATGAGAATGTGAGAAGAAGAAAGATGCCTTACAAGCATCCCTGTGCCTTCGCGAATGTTGTCTATTGGCAGATCCAATTCAGTCAACTGCTTAAGGAGTTTCCTTTGCAAAGAAGGTAGAGAACCCTTAGCTGCGTTTTCTCGGACATCGTATAGAAAGCACGATCTATTGTAATTTGACCTCCTCTTGCTGAAGAATTCTGTGGCCAGGGTTGTCTTGCCAATACCACCTGCACCCACAATCCCGACAACCTTGGTTTTCTCTGGCCATAACACCTTGCTTTCAAATTCTTCTAATTTTTCTTTCAGCCCAGTTGGGTGTTCGGCAACATACTTCAGTGGGGTTTTGTCACATACTTTGGATACGCATCGTAACAAATCATCCAAGAGTTGCTCTACGTTGCTGAATATCAGAGTGCAAAAGAAAAAAGTGAGAAGGGTCTACAGAAATCTATCACTTCAATAAATTAAAAAAGTAAATCGGAAAGGGAGAGAGGCAGAGGTCAGTTGGAAGTCCTCACCCATTAAACGCCTCCAAATCGAGACCACTTATTTCTGCAGCCTCAGAAAGAGCGCGTCTCCAATTCTGAATGGTATTGAAGTCGAATCGCTGCTTCTTTTCGTGATTGCTTAGGGCTTCAGCATACTGTCCTTTAGTGTTCCACCGGAGCTCCAAAGGCTTGACGCCATAAAAGACAGGAATAATAGTAACCTCATTCGGCCTACACTGAAATTCCTTCAACATGTGCAACAGTTCGTCTAGGCACCATTTTGATTCCGCATAGGTCGATGAGAAAATGGCGATGTGGATGAAGGAGGTTTCGATGGCGTGTAGTATTTGAGGAGTAATGTTTTGCCCAATTTCTAGTTCCGGTTTGTCGAGAAAAACTCGCAGTCCACGGGAATTAAGACTACGGTATAGATCGGTGGCGAAGGTGGTCTTTACGTCAGGGCCACGATGATTGATAAAAACATCGTAGCTGTTATAAGAAATCAGGGAAGAACAGGAGGCCATGGAGGAGGTGGAAGAAGCAACAGAAGCATCGACATTGTTGCTGGTTGTTTGGTCTGCCATTGGAAAATGGATATGGGTGAATTGTATAAACAGAAAAATAAAATCGATATACTAATAACAAAAAGATGAAGGGCAAGCAGGTATACCAGAGGAGTGGAAACTGCAGGCAGCGTGAAGCAAGAGAAATTCTTTTAAAGATTCATCAAAGCGGAAAGCACTACTCGGTGATCAGCAATGATATATTGTGGTTGTCACAGCTACACTCGGCACCATCCGCTACTTGATATTCAAGATTCCCTTCCCACACAAAAAGACTCAAAGACAACATTTGGCATGTGGTTCACTTAGCATCAATTATGGCATTTATATTTTATTAAATACTTTGCAAATATTAGTCACTCGATTTTTTTTTTTTAATTATAATATTTTATTATTTAAATTTATTTCTAAATATAAAAATATGTATATTATTATATAAATTTAATAATTTCAAACTATAATTTTTCCGTCATCAATATATATATATACTTTAAAGTTTAAACCACTGCTTCAGCAACATATTCACGAATTAAGGTTTATATAAAAGTCAATTTTCCATCAACAAGTAAAAAGATGTCCAAAGCCAATAATAGAGTCAATAATGGAATGATATTGACCAATGCCAATACTGCAGGTTCATTTGAATAACATATGCATTGTTGACTTTGAGGATCCAGAGGATAATGAAGTGGGAGCAGAAATACTGAACTTTATTATTGATCCTGGTAACATTACAGGTCGTATAACTTTGTTTTAGCAAATTGTCCATACTTACTGGATAGTCAAGTGTCTTTTGGCCAAGGCAATGCAGAGTTTCTCTCCTACTCCAGCAAGGATTGAGCTAAACATTGTGGATTTGCTTCAGGATATTCAGAACCAGTTGAATCACATCAAAATTACACAGTATCAGGCTACTAATCGTATCAGTAGAATTGATGACCGTGTGGGCCGAATGGAAAAACAACTTCAGCAACTGCAGCAAGTGGATATGCCTGGTTCCACTGGGAAGGATCCTGCTCCTATTTATTCCTTTGATGGCTAGTTTGTATTACAATTTGCTCATGGTTTTTAGATGCATTTTGTTTTTTTGTATGGACATTTTTTAATTCCCCAACTGGTAGATAATTGTGTAATAGGGCAGTTAGCTAAGAAGACTCATGAACAAATGAAACAGTTTCAATTTTGGCTTGCTTTGAATGATTTAAGGTGGCCAACAGAATGGGTTTCCTATGGGCAGGTTGAGGCCACAGTCTGGATTTTATTTTTTGTAACCTGCTTTCAAATTATAAATAGAAAATAGCGAGGTACTACCAAATTCACAAAAAAAAAAAGACTTTGATCACTCTTTATTTATGATAAAATTCATTCTCCATCGAACACGTATAAAGGAGGCCCCAAGCCATTAGTTTTGTCCATATGGTAGGAGGCACTAGAGTACATTTAGTAGTGATATGAGATGATAGTCTTGGTACAACAGATCCTTTATTTATTGGTTTAAACTTTAGTCTGTGAATGATGGGAAGTGAGATTCCAAATTAACATGTTAAGTATTTGGCTAATTTTATATTTTTATCGTAAAGCTTATTTACGAAGTGACATGATTCAAATCAATGATGAAAATCTCGTTTGATTTACGAAAAGTTATTTTCTTAAATTGAAAAAGTTATGCATTTCATGCGTTCTTGCAGTTTCGTTTTCCTTCTTTTCAAACCGACCAACACGTGAAGAGGGACCACTTGAGGAAACACCAAGGACAATGCTTGCAAATTAATATCCCATCCATCATTTGCAGAGAGAGATTCATGTTTAGGGAGCAACTTAATGGAGTTTCTGTTTGGCGATTCTCTTCTGTGATGGGACAACTCTGGTTAGCGCCTCGCCGACATCCGTTTTTCCGACTCGACAGGTGGGCCTTGCTCCGCTATACTTCTCTCCACTGGGCGCCTCCGCTCTTGATTTAAAATTTAAAATCCTTTTCCACCCGACTACCATTTCCATATTCCACTGTGCCTGGCTACCATTTCCATTTTCCACTAAAGAGCGTGAGCAGATTCCAAGAGCCGACTACCATTTTCCACTGAGGAGGTTGAATTCGTCCGCGCACTAGTGAGTTAATCGCAATGAAACACAAAGTGTAACAAAGAATCTAAGAATTCGCAGACACATAAACACTGGACAAACATTTCTAGGAGCAATGTAGCCATATGTGTTGGAATTTCCAATGGCAAGCTCTGATACCATGTTGGAAATTCAGGTATGCTCTGATGCTATGTCGAGAACATACACAGAAAACAGAGAAGAAATATATGCGGAAATTAAAAATTCACACACAGACACACAACGAAAAACACAGGAGAGGAATTCTTCTTTTCATTCGACTCTTCTCAATAAACATAGGTAAATACATTCCTTTAATACAAAAATGGTCGGAGCCTGTAATTTTAATGCTATTCAATGTAGGACGAGATGGATAACCACAAAATCGTCCTTCTGTTGTGAAACCCTGATTCTTCACAAAACAACATACAAAACGCAAAAATATGGACTTGAAATTTTATGGATTTCAACTACGAAACCACATTGCATTCATGCTCTCATCGCAAATTGCATTTCGGCGATTTTAACATTTAACTGGGTGTGATACAGGAAAACATAAAAACTTACGATTGTAATGTGCGATGGCACGATTTCATCACAACTTGTATCTTTTAACTTGCGCGCACTATCCGTTGAGCTTTGCGATATGCGATTGCAATCGCATCGCAACTTAAATGTAATAACTTGTGGGCGCTTATGTGTGTTATTCTCCTGAGCTTGCGACATGCGATTTGCGGGCGCATCACATTGCAAATAAAATAACTTGCAGGGTGCTAAAGGTAAGTCATAAGATATGTGAAGTGCATAGTGCGAGCGGTAAAAAGGTAAATGGAAGAACATGCAAAGTGCAAAATTTATGTTTTGTGATGTGCGATGACGATGTCGCATTGCAACATTGCAAGTTTTGGTGCGGGGCTTTAAACGACAAATGTTAAGATGTGCAAAGTGTGGTATGCGGGCACTTAAATGGTGGGGAGTGCGAAAAAGCAAAAAGGTAAGGAAAGACGAAATAACAAAGGTTTGTGGGCAGATTGTTAATGCGGTAAGGTATAGTGGGTCCCACTGAATCGCATCGGCGGAAACTTAAGTTTCGGCTACGCGTTAAGGGGTAAACCTTAAAACTTGCGGGCTGCAAACTACGGGCAAAAGGTAAGTGATGTGGTGGGTAAGGAATTAAATGCAGAGTAAGGCTTGGGTACTTTGTTTCTTGATTTTGGGTGGAAACACATGCGAATTCAGATCCTGGGCTTTGTCCTTCCTGCAACAAAAATTCAATGAAGTGTGGGCTGCTGCCAGTTTTATTCATGGCGGTGGTTGGGAGTATTTTCAGCACTCCCTCTTAATCACAACTATTGCCATCAATCATTCCCAAACATTTTCTAAAGCAAACAATTTTTTTTTGTCCCAATGGCTTTGTGAGGATATGTCCAAACTGTTCCTCTAACCTACAATGCTGCAACACAATTTCACCATTGTTAACTAATTCCCTTATGAAATGGTAATTGTCATCAATATTTTTTGTTCTCTTATGGAAAAGATAATTCTTTGACAATGCAATTGCTGAGTTGTTATCACATAAAATTGTGGTTCATTTGTCTTGTTCATGACATAATTCCCTCAACATCTTTCTCATCTTTGACATGTTGTTGTTGTTGTTGCTATATATTCAGCTTTTGCTGTTGATAATGAAACTATTGGCTTCTTCTTGTAAGCCCATGAAATGGCTCCCGATCCCAAATGAAAAACATACCCTAATGTCTCTTTCTATCATCCGAACACTTCCAACCCAATCACTGTCAGTGTAACCAATTAGCTTAAAATCATCGGTTGCAATATAGAACACCATAATCCTTTGTCCCATTGACATACTTTAAAATTATTTTGGTTGATTGCCAATGTGTCTCCATGAATTTGGATATCAAGCTTACTGCATACATTATATTAGGCCTAGTTGCAATCAAATACATTAGATTTCCAATCATGCTTTTGTATAATGTCGGATTGACGTTCTTGCTGCAATCTTCCTTGCTCAACTTCAACCCATGACAGTTGGAGTTGATGATGGCTTGTTGTTCTGCATATTGAACCTTTTTAAAATCTCTGCAACATACTTTGCTTGAGAGATAAAAAATCCCTTTTTTGTTTGCTTTACTTCTATGCCCAAAAAATATCTTAACATACCCAAGTCAGTCATTTCAAACTCACTTTTCATGACTGCTTTGAAATCAACAATGAGAGAAACATCATTGCCTGTAAAAATCAAATCATCTACATACAAAACAAAAATAAGAATTTTATCGTCATTTTCTTTGATGTAGAGTGTGGGTTCACCATCACACTTGTCGAACCCATTGTCTATCAGGTAAGCGTCAATCCTACTATGCCATGCTCGTGGTGCTTGCTTCAACCCATAAAGAGCTTTTCGCAACTTACACACCTTGTGTTCTTGGACTTCTATTTCACAGCCAGGAGGTTGTTCAACATACACCTCCTCTTTCACCACTCCATTCAAGAATGCTGACTTCACATCCATTTGATAAAATTTCCATTTCTGTTGCGCTGCTATAGATAACAATGTCCACACTGTATCTATCCTTGCAACTGGTGCAAAGGTTTCCTCATAGTCTCTTCCTTATTGCTGCTTGTAGCCTTTGACAACTAGCCTTGCTTTGTGTCTTTCTATCTTGCCTTCAATATTTCTCTTAGTCTTATAGACCCATTTCACTCCAATAACTTATTTTCCTTGTGGGAGCTCCACTAACTCCCATGTGTCATTTATTTCTATTGCTCCTATTTCTTCATTCATTGCTTCAATTCACTTCTATTCTTTGACTGCATCTTCAAAATGGATTGGGTCATCTACATGACAAAATAGTGCAAATAAATAACTTAGACTAGCACTATTATCAACTTCTTCTTGCTCATAAATTTCACTTAAATTTATGAATCTTGGTCTTCTTGTATTTGTTGAAGATGTGCTTGGAGTTGCACTTGAACTCGAGAGAGTTGTTGATCCCTGTGGTGTGCTTTGAGAAGCACTTCCTTGGTTTCTCAATGTTGTTCTATTGCTTGCTTGTGGTGTGCTCTGTTGAGCTTGTGTAGGTGGAGGAGGAGCCACCGTTGAGGAGTTGCTTGCTGCAGTCCATTCCTCTTTCTCTTCATGAGACATACATGTCTTCACATTTACTCTCTTCTCTAAACTTCCATCCCAAGATTCTTCTTCTATGAACTAAACATCTCTACTGATGATTACTTTTTTGGTTGATGGATTATAGAGCTTGTAAGTCTTGGATTCATCACTGTATCCAAGAAATATACATTTCTTCCCCTTGATGTCCAACTTCTTCCTTAACTGATTCGGGACATGTGCATATGTCACACATCCAAACATTCTCATGTGAGTGACAAATTGCCTTGTTCTACTCCATGCTTCTTCTGGAACTCTATTCATAACAATTTTGGTTGGACATCTATTTAAGATATATGCTGCACAAGAGATAACTTCTACCCAATAATCATTTGGCAAATGCTTTGCCTTCAACATAATTCTTGTCATGTTCATGATGGTCCTATTTTTTCTTTCTGCTACACCGTTTTGCTGAGGTGTATACCTTGTGGTAAATTTCTTGTGAATTCCATGCTCCCTGCAGAAACGTATGAAGTCTTTGGAGATATATTCTCCACCTTTGTCAGTTCTCAACACTTTTATGTAGTGTGCACTTTTCTTCTCAACAAGAGCCTTGTAGTCGTAGAACTGTTCAAACACTTCACTTTTCTGTTTTAGAAAATAAACCCATGTCTTCTTTGTGTAATCATCTATAAATGTCAAAATATAGTGATTGCCACCTAATGATGGCGTTTGCATTGGTCCACATAAATATGAGTGGACAATATCCAAAGGTGCCTTTGCCCTTATACTCTTTCCCGCTGGAAATGATTCTCTGTGTTGTTTGCCTAAGATGCAGCCTTCACATAGGCTGTCTGGTTTCTCTATGAGTGGTAATGCCTTTACCATGCCTTTTCTATGCAACAAGTTCAAACCTCCGAAATTGAGATGACCAAATCTCAATTTCCATAATCAGTTCTCATATTTCACTTCTTCTTGAAATATTTCTTGTGTGACAACTGCTACAACACCTCCTTCTTTCAAGTCTAGTCTCATCTTGAGAGGAAACATTATATTGCTTGTGATATGCACTTTTGAAATGAGATGTCTACTTGGAGGTCTATCCATGATTGTGCACACATCATCTTTAAAAAACACATTGTAGCCCTTTTGCACAAGTTTTCAAATGCTTAGAGGGTTACATTTCAGGCTAGGGACATAATAGACATCTGGCACCGACTTCTCTCCCTTCTTGGTCAGAACATTTACTCTCTCTTTTCCCATGACAGAGACTTTGTTATCAATCCCCAATGTCACTTCAGATTTTACACTTTCATCTAGATTGGAAAACATTGCTATGTTTCCAGTCATATAGTTACTACACCTTGAATCTAAGAACCATATATCTTCTTGTTTTTCTTGTGCTACATTACAAGCTAAAAACATATCTTCATGGTTTTGCTTTTCTTTTGTAAAATTTACACTTGGTTTACTACCCATGTCATTTTTCTTCTTTCTACATTCATTTGCATAATTACCATACTTTTTGCAATAATGACATTGGACATTAGATTTATAATACCTCTGTCCTTCTGCTTGGTTCTGGCTTAAGCCTTGGCTTGGATTTTGATTGCTTCCCCTTCCACTTGTGCTTGCAGGGTTGCTTCTTCCACCTTTGTGTGGGCTTCTTCCTCTTCCTCGGTAATTTGATCTTCCTCGACCTCTACCTTGACCAAAAGACATTTGTGTCTTAAATGAATGCTCCAATGATGAGTTTGTTGCTTTGTTCAGTCTATGCTCATGAGACATCAGTGATGCATCAAGCTCATCCACTGAAAACTATGAGAGATCCTTTGTTTCTTCTATGGCCACAACTATGGCATCAAACCTTGACGGTAGACTTCTTAAGAATTTATCAAATATTCTCCTATCTTCAAGTGTCTCACCATGAGACCTGATTTGGGTAACCAACCCAATCACATGTGTAAAGAATGAGTCTATGTTATCAGACTCTTTCATACAAAGAGTTTCAAAATCTCTTCTCAGCATTTGAAGTTTTGTCGACTTCACCTTTGCCATGCCTTGATAGGCTGTCTGGAGGGTATCCCATGCCTCCTTAGACTTCGTTGGTGTTGCAACCCTTGGGAAAATACTTTCATGCACTGCCTGGAAAATATAGAAGAGGGCTTTGGAGTCCTTCTTATTGTCTCTCAACAACTCTATTTCTTCTTGTGTCAAAGAATTATATGTTGTTGCATCTACTGGTTCTTGGAAACCTTTTTCCACCAGCTCCCAAATATCTTGTGAAGCAAACAAGGCCTTCATTGTAATGGCCCAAGAATCATAATTCTTCCCATTGAACTATGGTAGTTGAATATTTTTCAGGCTTGTGCATGTCGCTGCCATCTTGATTATGTAAACAAAACCTTCTCACTGTTGGAGAATCCGCTTCTCAAAACAACCTTTCAGCTTCTTCAGTAAAGAGCAAGCTCGTTCTTTCACTGAGAGCCTAGACCAGCTCTGATACCATGTTGGAATTTCCAATGGAAAGCTCTGATACCATGTTGGAAATTTAGGTATGCTCTGATGCTATGTTGAGAACATACACAAAAAAATAGAGAAGTAATACATCTGGAAATAAAAAAATTCACACACAGATAGACAGAGCGAAAAACACAGGAGAGGAATTCTTCTTGTCATTCAACTCTTCTCAATAAACATAGGTAAATACATTCCTTTAATACAAAAATGGCCATAGCTTGTAAGTTTAATGTTATTCAATGCAAGACGGGATGGATAACCACATAATCATCCTTTTGTTGCAAAAACCCGATTCTTCACAAAACAACGTACAAAATGAAAAAATATGGACTTGAAATTATGAGTTTCTGCTGCGAAACCACATCGCATCCATGCCCTCCTTGTAAATTGCATTGCGGAAATTTTAACACTTAACTGGGCGCGATACGAGAAAACATAAAAAACTTGTGATTGTGATGTGTGATGGCACGATTGCATCACAACTTAAATCTTTTAACTTGCGGGTGCTATCCGTTGAGCTTTGCGATATGCGATTGTGATCACATCGCAACTTAAATATAATAATTTGCGGGTGCTTATGTGCGTTATCCTTCTGATCTTGTGACGTGCGATTTGCAGGTGCATCACATTGCAAATAAAATAACTTGCGGGGTGCTAAAGGTAAGTCATAACATATGCGAAGTGCAAAGTGCGGGTAGTAAAAAGGTAAATGGAAAAACATGCAATTTGCGAAATTTATGTTTTGTGATGTGTGATGACAATGTCGCATCGTAACATCGCAAGTTTTGGTGTGGGGCTTTAAACGATAAATGTTAAGATGTGCGAAGTGCGGTATGCGAGCACTTAAACGGCGGGGAGTGGGAAAAAGCGAAAAGGTAAGGAAAGATGAAATAAAAAAGGTTTGTGGGTGGATTGTTAATGTGGTAAAGTATAGTGGGTCCCATAGAATCGCATTGGCGGAAACTTAAGTTTCGACTAAGCGTTAAAGGGTAAACCTTAAAAATTGTGAGCTGGGAACTATGGGAAAAAGGTAAGTGATGCGATGGGTAAGGAATTAAATGCATAGTAAGGCTCGAGTACTCTGTTTCTTGATTTTGCGTGGAAACTCCTACGGATTCAGATCTTGGGCTTTGTCCTTCCTGCAACAAAAATTCAATAAAGTGTGGGCTGCTACCAGTTTTATTCATGGCGGTGGTTGGGAGTATTTCCAACAATATGAACCAACAACCCTGGAAGTTGCAAGATGAAAATCAGAAGCATCAATCAACTTGGCAAGGCCGAAATCGGCTAAATATGGCTCAAACCTTGGATCCAGAAGTATGTTATTACATTTGACATCCCTATGCAGAATTGCAGTCACACAAGGATCTCTATTTCTGATGCAAAGGCATCCTGTTGTTCTTTTGCATCATCCCTCTTAGAAGGTAAAAGTTTCTTCACTACAATCACTTTTCCAGTCAGCATTTCAGATTTGTAAATGACTCCAAAACAACCTTTACCGATGATATTAGTTTTTGTGAGGTCCTCGAGAACATTTTTTATCATAAATTTGAGCTTTTGGAAGGGAATGAATGTCCAGGGCCAAGATAAATCATCTCGGATCAACTCCTACCTAAATTGGTTGCCTGTTTTAAAAACTAAATACCATATTGTGCACAAAGCCAATGCTATGATGCCAAACAAAATGAATACAAGGATAGTGATTGCTCCAACATGGGTTGAATGATGGGTTTCAAGAGAAGAACAATTTTGGTCATCAAGGGATAGACAAAGCCCATCATTGCCTACAAAAGAATTAGTTTTCAAGGTTCTAAAAAAGGGTGTTGCAAGAAGAGGGCCAGAGAAATTATTGAAAGAAACATTCAAAGATGTCAAGCTTGTAAGTACCCCAAGCACCTTGACATTCCTGGATAGGTAGTTATGGGAAAGATCCAATGATTGCAACTGTGTTAAAAGGGAAAATTCCTTAGGGATTTGGCTAGTAAATGCATTCCAGTTGAGGTTGATATTGATAGCCAAGCTAGTAATGGATCCTATTCCTGAAGGGATGGTAGATGAAATATTATTACAGCTTAAATCAAGTAATTTCAGCTTCTGGCAATTTTGCAATGCTTGAGATATGTTACCAGATAAAATATTATTGCTAAGAATCAACTTGTTGAGGTATTTCAGTTTGCCCAAAAAGAATGGAATCTCACCACTGAAGTAATTTTCACTAAGCTCTAGCTGCTCTAGATTAATGAGATTACTAAGCTCGACTGGGATTTTACCTGCCAAAAGGTTATTGTGGACATCAAGAAGTTGTAGAGATGTATTATTTCCAATCTCTTGAGGAATAGGTCCAGTGAATTTATTTGCATAGAGGTCCAAGAATAAAAGGCTTTGGAGCCAACGTAAGTCACCCACAACAGCGTCAAAATATTCATCCAGTAAGATGTTGGCTACTTTTACATCACTATGAATTATCTTGGGATCACACTGCTCGTGTAGGTATAGAAGTCCCCTAATAGCTCACAGGGATATCTTCTTCCTTGTAGACCAATCTAATGCAAGTTTTCCATTAATGCTATCTCCAAGTTTCTAATATTCAATTAGTTTGTTTTACTTGAGACCAATTCGGTCCGGCCTGTAATACAGATCAAAATCAAACAAACTTGTATGCAACATGTATATTATTTTTGTGGTAAGCAATGTGACTCTTACTTGATCTACCCTAATATTTTTAGAATCGAAGACAAAACATGCCACAAGGGAAAAAGAAAAGTTACCTCTCTGGCAAGATGCAACACTTTCATTCAACATGTATGGATAAACCAATAGTCTTTCTGTGCATGTCATGCAAAATTCACACAATCTCAACAAATTCCTATGCACAACCAAGTTGATCATCTCAACTTCTGTCTGAAATTGGACTTCTCTCGCTGCCGCATTAGCATCTTTAAATTTTTTAACGACTACAAGAGTGCCATATTTTAGGCATCCCTTGTACACATTCCCAAATCGTCATGAACCTAGAATATTCTTGCTACTAAAATTATCAGTGGAAACCTGGAGCTCTTTGAAATGGAATCTCTTTAAATGTCCCAAGTAAACTTCTAGATCATGCTGCTCTGCAAGAAAGCTACTCAATTTTCACACGGCGGTCCAGAATAGTTGACAAACAAAATTGTATTCCAACACCGAGAACAAGATGAGTAAATTGGCCATCCAAGGAGATTGCATACATACCATTGACATAAAAAAAAAACTTTCTAATTGTGTCTTTGTCTCCACCAAAAGAGAATTCCAATTGCAAGGCCAATTGCACCCACAAAACCAACAGTCGCACCTAAAGCTATAGAAATACGGTATAGTTTCTAGAAACTCTAGAGGGAGCTATAATATCTATAAAACAAATATCAATGTGCACCTAAATTATCATGCTACTCTACTTCAAAAATGGAATTTAACATGGCGTGATTGTATAGAAATAAGGGGTAAAACTTACTCTCTGTTGTATTAGCAGTCAAAGGCATGGGTGTCAGAGCTTCTCCATTGCAAATAAAGCCATCATCACTTGCACATTCGAGGCCAGATAGTAGAACAATTTTTTTTTTCATTTAGGTCCATAGCATTGATTTGGTTAATGACATGTTCATTGTTAATGATTTATAGGTTCATGGAATTTATATGTGATTAAATTTATTAAAAAGTTTGAAGAATTTTATTGTAAAATGCCTTGAGCTGGTCAAAATGAATGAAGATATAACTTTGAAAATTGGTTTTCCTGCAAAAGGAAGATATAAATTTGAAAGTTGGTTTCCCTGCAAAAGGATTTCCAAGATTGAATTTTGTTGTACATTTTATGAGATAGAATTTTATTGTACATTTTATGATTTCTTTTAATTGTTGATGTTATTTTCATTGTGTGTTTTACATTTGGTATGAGAACAAGGCATACCTACACTACTTGGACTTTCTAGTGAGAATGATGCCATCAAAACCATGGAAAGAGTGGTATATTCTCATACTTTGGTATGAAATTGTAAGTTAATCACATATAGATGGGCATAAGAATTATTTTGATATGTGTATCCCAAGTTTGATAAATGACTAGTATCACGTTGAAAAGTAGATTTTGGTGATGGGGCATGTTGTATTGTTGGATAATTGGTTAATAAACTTTGAAGTTGGTAGGTGGTTAAAAGGAGGAATGTAATGTTAAAATTACTCAATTATAGAGTAATTAATATAATTGTTGGTGGTTTATAGGTTCAAGGTATTTAGCGATGGTGTTAGCTTGTGATAAAACTTATTTAAAATCTTAACTCCATTTTAAAGTACCTTGAGCTGTCTATTCTTTGGCTAGTTTGACTAGATTTTTTTCTGCAGGTTAGCAGAGGAATTATATTAAACTAAAATACAGGTAATTATACAAATATTGAGTTCATTGATCTGTCACTTGAGAAATCAGACTAGTAGCAAGGAAAAGGTCTTTATTCCATCTTGAATAACATGGAAAAGAGAATTGTTTAGATGGGAAGGTCACAAATTAAGTCCTGAACAAATGTACACAAATAATGGGAATATTTTCCTTTGGCATAACCACATATAGGTTGTTTTCTTCGTTGGTATATAGGTAACCACATTGGCAAAAATATAACCTATCTTCCAAGCAAAGGATAGAGTCATTTCTTGACTTTCATAATATCACCTCTAGCACAAACATTACTGCTCTATTTTTTGTGGTCAGACAGTCTTTGGATACTGTAAATAATTGGGCTAGAAAGAGTAATGAGTGGAAGCATACGTTCTAGAGCCCAAAATTAAAAGTAAACATGCTAGAAAAGAAATTATGAGAAAAATATCTAAGGCCATGGGTGATAGAACTGCAGAGATCCTTCATGAAGAGAGTGGAGGCCGAATCCTAGAAATAATTTCCTGTAACCAAATTGAGGATAAGGACTTGCTTGTTCAAGAGCCTATCATATAGAAAAAAAGGTATGGAGAAGAGGACAAACAACATGGGAAAGATAGAATAATGCTATGGAATTGTATTACATAGAAGAATCATTACAACAATGTAAAAGTCCTAAGTTCTGGCTGTAGAAAACCAATTGCAGAAATAGATTTTGAGGGATTCTACTAACTAGTGAGCCGATTCTTCACTTTTTAAAATATAGTGAAGAGAAGCTATAGAAAAGAATACAAGTTCTTCTGAAATCCCTTCCATGCAAATTAACTGGATCTTAATTTTCTACAATACAAAGTAATCTTATCTGAGATACTTAGTTCTACATTAACTCTTACGTGAGAGCCTGCAAATCACTTCTCCCTAAGATAAAAATTTCAAACTTTGGTATGAATGCACAGACTTACTAAAGATATATTATTGGTAGATAAGTATGTCATTTCATGTCATCTAGGAATGTAGGATAAGATTATATTTTTAGTCAGTTAAAACTTAAAAGGACACAAATTAATCTCATTAGAAAGTTGTCCCTTTACTAACAAAATTAAGGGAAAATTTACTTTTCTTATGGTAATAAGAAAAAGTGCATAATTCTACATTGCTTGGTAACCAGATTATGAAGGGAAGAAAAAGCAAGAAAGGAGATTGGTAGCTCTAAATAAGTGTATGACCAATTCCCATTCTGATCTTATATTGGAGTCCTCATTTTTAACTAAGAAAGAATAACTAAGGAACCCTTGATTGAGAACTTCAAAAAAGACTCTCTTTGGAGCTTTTCATATGGCAATTAGTACATAAGATTAGGGATGAAGTTGGACTTGGGAAAGAAGATATACATAATCTCAAGGAGAATCCTGCAAAAGGGGCCTGACAAAATTGAGCTCTCTCTAATGTAGATATTAAAATTGAGCTTTCTCTTCTTAGAGGTTGGAAAATGCAGTGCATACTCGGAATGATTCCACTATTTCCTATATGGACACAAGATTTTGGTTTCGATTTGTAGAGGCAGGATACCCACCAATTTGTATCAACTGGATAGAACAAAGGAATGCATATAAATTTTTTCCTGTAGGCATTGGAAAATGATTTTCCAGCGCCTACAAGAAAAAAATTATATGCATTCCTTTGTTCATAAGTTTTAGCAAAATGAAATACATGATTAACTCACCAGGTAAAGGTATAGTTTCTTGTGCCCTTTTTGTTCTCAATCTCTTATTGTTACCGCTATTCTTCTTAATTATCATTGAAATCTATCTCAATCTCTTATTCCTGCACCTAAGACAAATTGTCCAACAGATTGCATTCTAGGCTTGTTATATTTTACAGTAAATAGTTGGATTCAATATATTTGAAACTAGATGTTATTAGATTCATTGAGTGAAAACATTACCGGTAGAACAAGAAAAAGTTCCTTCTTGAACCTTCAGAGTTTGATGTCATGACTCATGAGTTTCAACAGGGATATATATGGATTCACAGTGCGCCCTCAACATTTGCAGCAGTATCGTGAATATGCAACAATTTACAAGGTACTTTTGTACTCTATAAAACTTTTGATCTGGTCTCCTTTTTGTTTTCAATTTTTTTCTTGATGATAAAATCATCAATGTATTTATTGGTTTAATGTTAACACTTTTGTGTAGGAAGAAGAAGAGGAGAGATTAGAAAGATGGCAACACTTTCTAGAAAATGATGTGAGTTCTGCCCAACTATCTACCTTAGATTCACTAACAACTTAACAGTTTCAATCATCTATTCCATCCCTTCATGATGCATATCCTAATGTTGCTACTAAAATTGAAGATTTTACTGGTAGGTTGGAGAGAAGTTCTCCTAACAAGCTATCCAAAATAGATGATGTGAATCAAGACAAGGAAAACCATAAAGCTAAAACATGGTCAGAGATAAGACCATCTTTGGATGCCATAGAACAAAATCTGAGTTTCTGCATCAGGAAGAAGAGAATTGCTTCAGTCATTAACAAGGAAGCCAACAGTGGAAGCAAAAGTCCTTCTGTGGAGGAGCCCAAGTTGTTAAAATTTGGCAGTCTTGTCTCTCAAGAGGATTCAGAGGAAGATTTCTATGATGTGGAGCGATCAGATCTAGTCTAGGATGCATCCTCAAATGATAGCACAGTGGGTGATTCAGCTGCAAATTATGCCAGCCCTCATAGCTCATATGCAGGGTCATGTGCTCAGAAAGAAGATTTGGAGAGCCTAGTTCGTGGATGTGTCACTATGGCTCTTAGAAAAGAGGTAAAGTATGGGCACAAAAGGAAAATTTAAATTTTAAATCAAGAGCGGAGGGGAGGTGGAGGTAGCCGACAAAAATCGGAGGGGAGGGGAGACGGTGGCAAAGGCAAGCGGCGTGGGGTAGAGCGGGGTCCACTGGGAGGTCAGGGGTAGTTGGACGATGGCAGGACAAGAGGTCTAGGGTAGTTGGACGATGGGGGGACGACAGGGACTGAAGTTGTCCCATCGCCCGGAAATTCCTCCATTTCATCGAATGGAAGACAACTCCAATGTTTAGTGGTGACAACATTGACTAAAGGTCACGACGTTTTTTTTTTACTGGATTATATGAAACTTGTTTAATTTATAGATGAAATCTATTTTTTACATTAAAACAACTTCAAGAAAGAATGTGATTTTTTGTTATTGAAAATACATTTTTGAATGCTTAAATAGATTCAGCATCATGAAAACATTTTGGGCACTCCAATTCTACAAATTAAACAACTTACACTCATTCTTTTAAAATCTTTGCTCTATTTTTATTAAAATTAACATATATATATATATATATCGTGAAAAAGATGATTTCGTCTCTAAATTAAACTACATTTTATTTTAATATTATATATTAATTATATATAAAAATTTATTATTTTTTATATAATTCGTTAACTATTTATTAAATAAAAATAATAAAAAATAAATGAAAAAATAGTAAGTAAATCATTAATTAAGTGAAAGGTATTTCTATTATGGAGTTCCCTCAACAATTCACTCACCCTATATGCACGCCATAATCGTTCAAGATTGACGTTAAGCCTACTCCTTTTTATGGTTATAGAGCAGCGTAGATAATTCTGAATTTGTTAATGCCTGGTGATTATACTCACTCTCTGGTCCGGTCGTCGATGCTATAGTAGAGAGTAGAGAGGGATTGGAGTGTCTACAGTTCCAGGTTTTGTCTTTGGAAGCCCCGAAGAAAGAGGTGTTATTGGGATAAGGTTTTCCTCTTTTTGTTGACCAGATATTCGGATGCTGGGGTAGGGAAGGAAGGCTTGCGGGTTCACTCACCGTATCTACATGCGTTCACTGGAACTATGAGACGTTATTTCATTGGATTTCTTAATGAATATTTCTAATGAATTTTTAAATATTTTGAGTAACTTTCTTATGTTGATTTCACAACATAGAGGTTGTCATTTCCACAACTAATTCTTTGAGGAAACCAAACCAAATCCTTGAAGCCTATGTAAGAAAACACATTTCCTATGTAACGTTGTTCACTAGCTAATTTGCCAGAAAGTACAAACTGACATTCATACTACAAGTTGGAAATGGCTTAAGGAGGGCGACCTTAATACAAATTATTTTTCATAATATTGCTAATGGTTGTCGGAACACAAATTCTATTTGGCAACATGAGTTGGAGGATGGGTCTATGATATATTCAATTGAGGAAATACAAGAGGAAACAACTAAACATTTTTCAACATTTTACAAAGCAGAGGGGGACATTGATTATCAATGCCAGGAATGGGAGTTGAATTAGATGCCAGCATTGTTTGATGAAGCAGCAAACGAGATTATGGGCCGAAGCATAACTATGACAGAGATAGAGGAGACACTCAAATCCTTTGCTCTCAATAAGAGCCTTGGACCTGATGGGTGGCCAACTGAATTATTCATTCATTTCCTGGATCCGTTGGCTGATGAACTATTGACTATTACTGATTTGATTAGATCCTTGAGGCATGTTCCCGTTTTCATGAACTCCACATTTATTACATTAATTCCAAAATCCTCTGATCCAAGATCTAGCCAATTGCCCTATGTAATACAATATATAAGCTCACACCAAAAATCATAGCTCATTTTGAGTGGATATATTTCTATGGAACATCATGGTTTCTTAGCTGGGCGCTCCATCCAAGATGCGGTGGCGTCGACCCAGGAGGTTATACATTCAATCCACACGCAAAAGTTAGAGGCTTTGATTTTCAAAGTCGATCTGTTCAAGGCATATGATATGGTGGATTGGTCATTTATTAGATTAATGTTATACACGTTGGGGTTGTCCATGAGGAACATTAGATGGATTATGGCGTGCATCTCGTCAGTAAGTTATGCAGTCATCATCAATGGATCTCCTACTAATTTTTTCAAATTTGGGCTTATGCAGTCATCATCAATGGATCTCCTACTAATTTTTTCAAATTTGGGCGGGATCTCTGACAAGGATGGGCATTATCTCCTCTAATATTTATTCTTGTCATGAATGGATTCAATAATCTCAAATCTAGATACTTTACGGTTTATCCTTTTCCCCTATTGTCTCAATTTCACACTCATTATTTGTAGACGACTTACTTGTATTTGGCAGGCTTCTTAGGAACCAGTGATTTTATTTACACTTCATCCTCCGGAGATTTAGCGCATTTATCCTTTTCCCTATTGTCTCAATTTCACACTCATTATTTGTAGACGACTTACTTGTATTTGGCAGGCTTCTTAGGAACCAGTGATTTTATTTACACTTCATCCTCGGGAGATTTAGCGCAGCTACGAGACTGAATATCAACAAAGGGAAATATCTATTAATATATGCATTAGGTGATATGAATGACATAATATTCATTGCAGATTACTTGGGGGTTCAAACCAGAATTTTATTTGAGGGGTTCACCTACCTGGGTTGCAAGCTGAAAGCATGTGGATACAAGGAGGATTGGAGGTGGCTCGTGGACAAATTGAAAGACCGAATTTTCAAATGGATACATAGGTGGCTATCTCTGGGAGGAAGGTACATACTCATTCAAGCTGTACTAATCCAGTTCATTATTTACTGGGTCACCTTTTTTTCTTTCCTGTTCACACGGTGGATTGAATCAACGTAGTCATTGAAATTTTTTTATGGTATGGGAGTGCCACAAATAAGAAGATTCACCTATGCAAACTTAGTTCTATATCAATCCCGAAAGAACAGGGCGCATGGGGTCTCCTTGATGTTCCCACATTTTCTAATGCTTTTCTCATTAAATCATTATGGCAAGCAATGACATCTAAGGGCATATGGACAACAATAATTTTTCATAAATATGTGCATCAGAACCCGTTGTTGCAGATTTACAGAGGTACTGTCATTTCTGCAAAAATGGAATCTTGTATCTGGAAAGGTTTTAAGAAGGTAATGAAATTGGTTAAGGACAGATTGGTATGGTAGTTTGGTAATGGTCTCGATATTATCTTGGGTTGTGACCGTGTTCTAGGCATCAATATAGGCCAGCTTATGGATGACAGGATCATTCAGAGACTCGCACACATAGGAATCTTCCACCTATCACAGTTGATCACATACTGGAAGCAAGGGATTCTGAGTTGGAAATCTGCCTCTCAAATTGGCTTGCCGGAGGAGGATAGGCACAATTGGCAATTGTTTATCAGCATCCAAAAAGAGGGAGGGTTGTGTCATAACCAGGAGGGAGACAAAATTGTTTGGAATGGGGCTATGAATGGAGAAGGGTTGATTGTAAAAGAGGTATACAGGTGTATAATTCGATCATCTGAAATATCCCCATCTCCTTACAGGATTTTTTAGACCTGAAAAATTCCCAACAAGATTCTATTATTTGTCTTGCTGGTGTGGAAAGGTCATATCTTGACCTGGGATAACATTATGCGAAGAGGTTTCTGTGGCCCGGGATGGACCGATGGTGCTCATTCTGCCATGAATAGCTAGAATCGGTTGCACACATTTTGCTTGACTGTAAGTTCACATGGTCGATATGGACATTATTCTCTCGCTTCCATATTGGACTGGCTTGGAGACCAGATAGCATTATGAGCACATTGGAAGCCCGGGGTACATTGAAAAACAAATTCAATTCTTTTCCATTCTACTTAATGTGGGAAATCTGTCTTGCTAAGAACCGTTGTATATTTAATGGTGAAATTGCCAATACTGGCCGCATATACGGAGCGATCATGGTTTGTATGGATGGGCTGGCTGCTATTGCTTCACAATCAAAGGACATGTCAATACAAATGTGGCCACATTCCATCACTCTGCTTGCTATTTTCTTAGATGGGGCACAACATAATGGACGTTGTGGTTGTGGGGCATGGATAAAAATGGATAATTTGGAGAGGTAAATGTTATTTTGGAACGACGGGGAAGGAACTAACTGCAAAGAAGAGCTATTGACATTATGGAGTGGACTTTGATTTGCCTATAACTTAGGATTGCAATCCATTAATATATATGGTGATGCAAAAGCAATCATTGATGCGATTCAAGGCCATACATTATTTAATCCTACCGGATTGCAGGGATGGATTTCTCGTGTCAATCATCTACTCCAGAAGCTCAAGGATCCCCCGATGCAACACATATTCCGTGAGAACAATACCAGGGCGGACTGTTTATCAAAACGGGGTCTTATAGCTCCGATGGGCAGTATTAATATCATACACTACAATGGGAATCAACAACTGAATGAATACTCGGTCCCTCTGCTTTGAAATTGATCTTTTTTGCAGGTATTTGGTTCATATCACCATGTTTTTATCTTTAGGACAGGGGCTGTAGTGTGCGGTTCATATGTTTCGGAGGACCAAGCAAGCGAGCAGGACCTTTACCATGGACAACCTATCAGGTATGCGAATCAAGCGAGCCAGTTTACAGTTATTATCGACACCCTTCCTTATCCAACTGTTTTTGGATATTAGAAGGTGGATTATCTTTCAGGCCTGGAGGGCTCTCTCTGTATATAGTAAGATGTATTATACACGGTCTTATATTTTGTATGCTCAAATATCATCTTTTCATGGAACTTTGATGCTGGAGTTTAATGTATAAGGTTGATTATCATTAGTCATTTATAGTTCTACCTGATCCGGTGGAAAGGTAATATGCTTTCGATATGGTGCACACTGTAACCACTCATTATGATGAGGCTATCTTTGTATATGGAACTGGTTATATTATATATAATACAACATTTTTTCTTTCTTGAAAAAAGAATATTGAATATAGGCATTCACTAGATAATTGGAAATTGGAAATGGGCAAATGTATGGTTTTTCATTTTAGAGTGTAAAGTCATTAAATGAAAACATAAATTTTAATTTATTTTGATTTAGTAATTTTGTAAAGTAATAATCTATTTTTTAGATAAAATGTCTTTTCGGATTAATCACATCATTAGGATTTGGTCGACGAACCAACTAATGTGGATGAACCACATTAGTTGGTTCGAAATGTTGACCAAATCCTAATGATGTTTTTAATCCAAAAAGACATTTATCTAATCTATGGATCAAAAAAGTCTCAGATCTAACAATCTATTTTTTTTTATGTTTTTTTATTAAATTTAATGAAGAAATAAAACTACAATGATCAACATACAGTCAATCTAAAATTCTTATGTCTTTATTAAATTTATTGAAAGAATAAACTTGTAATGATCAACATCCAATCAACCTAAAAAAATTTGTTGAGTAACCCATTTTCTAAAAAAATTATGAGATCTATTGAAAAGTTAATCCAAACTAAAATTTGTATCTAATTTACTTCCAATTATTAATATGAATTGGAATTTAAGTGTTTTTTCTCAATTACATTGGAGTTTGGAATCCAGATTATTATACAAAACAGAGTTTTCAAAACTAATAATTGTAAAGCTCTAATTCAAAGTTCAGATTTTCCATGGGTCAAGTCAACAAAAAAAAAAAAATAATTTTCAAAACTTTCACTTATTTTAAAATCATTTTATAACATTTTAGTTAAATATAATTATGTTAATATTATGTTTACGATAAAAAAGTAAGATTAAGTAGATTAGCTAAATTTTTTAACACTAAACTAAATTAATTGAATATTTTTAATGATTAAATAAATAAATAATTTATTTTCAAAAAATATGTATTTAGAATATATTCATTAAATTTAATTCAAATAATTGAAAAATAAACGGAATATATATATTTTTAATTAATTAATTTTTTTTTAAACTTTTATATAAAAGTTACATTTAAAATTGATTTTATGAACCATGGAAGTGATTGGATAATCAAAAAATCTCCACATTTTAATATGGAAATTATAATTTAAAAATAATTTTGGAAAGTATAATGTAAATGTAATTTTATAGTTAACTTTATTTTTTAATAGGAAAACATCATAGCAATTAAGTAATATAATTAGTTTTTTTTAATAATCTGAATAGATTAGTTATTTATTTGGTAATTAAATAGATTTTTTTGAAATTTTTAATATTTTTTTTCTCAAGAAAAAATCACAATTTTCATTAAATAGTTGAAAATTACATGTTGTAGATGCATATGTATATGCATCAAAATTGTGATCAAGATCACATTCAAAAATATCAAAAAATAAAAGGATCCCAGAGCGGGATGCATTAAGTATCCAGTCCCAGAGTTGCTAGATATATACATCATAAATAAATACACGTGAAGTGTCTGCTGCATGAATCATATCCAATATGATAGAAGTATGCAACAAAAAATAGGAGGCTATATATGTCCTCCACGATAATCTATGTAAGGCCAATGGTAGTATCTCTAATGTCCATGTTCATTCAGCTCTTCGATGTGCCAATGCCCCCGAGGCTGGCCCACAGCCGCCTTGGATAGCGAGTCAGAAAGCTTATTGTGTTCCTCATAGATACGTTGACAAGAAATAGAAATAAAATGAGATTTGAGCTGCCATAAGTCCTCAAGAATGCTTCAAAATGTATGCACATGACAAATCAATATTTGGTTGAACCAATTAATAATGATTTTTGAGTTAGAAAAAATCTGCAAATGTTGACATCCCTGTTCTAATGCAAATTGTAAAAGGTGTCTGAGGGTAATAAGTTCTACAAAATTGTTGGTGCCAGGTCCTAAGCCCATCTTAATCTTGTAATATTGATGTTGATGTAGATACAGTAAGGCTCCCCCATCACAGCCAAGCTACTGGGAAAAACCATCAAAGTATGGCCAAGGGTGTTCATGTTGATGAGTTCAAAAGAGATGGACCTCGAAGGGTGGGGAGGGTCTTCATCAGGAAGGCAGTGGTAAGTAGAGACAATGTAGGAGGATGTGAGAAGCGAATTGGGAGCCTTGTTTGGAAAGATACATATGTTCCGAAGGATCCAAATTCCCCAACAGATAAGGAGTGGGAGATTGCAGGCCTTATGGGGAGTAGCCGAATTCCACTAATGCATCCAAGCAGCTGGTAAATCTGAACCAGTCCATTGAGGGTTAACCTGGAGTGAAGTGAGAGTCATATCCCAGAGGGCCTAAGAGGAGGAGTAATGAAGGAGCAGGTGGTCGATGTATTCAGAATCAACATGGCAAAGTGAAAACCAAGAGGGGTCGTGGAGGGACCGTTTTCATAATTTTTCCGATGTGGGTGCAATGTTTTGAAGTGCACACCAAATGAATAATCTAGCCTGAGGGGGAGCCTTTAATTTCCATATACCATACCACCAATAGCATAACTTCTATGGATGATGGTCTGAGAAAATGTATAAGTGGTCATCCTTAGGACTTAAATTACCATGGCATGAGTGTGACCAAATCAGCTCATCATCTCTCAGGGATAAGCGGATGTGAGATTCAGATAGAGAAGATATGTAGTTGTTCCAAGTCTGATGTAGGGGATCGGGGATGGCCAGTTGATGAGCATTTTTCCAGCCTTGGAGAAAAGGGGTGGAGGATGTACGATCCGTGATTTGGGAGATGTAGATAATTCCCTGCATAGAGAAATGCATGATCAGATCGGGGGGTAGGGGATATGCATTGCCACATCCTGACCATGGATCAATGTCGATTATGGTCCGATTCCTGGATCAAATTTTCCAGGTGAGACCATTATGGATGTAAACCAGAGAGTCGAGGATAGCCTTCCATATGTTGGATATATGCCTTGAGTTCCATGAGGGCGATCTGATACAATCTAAATGTTGCATGGGTCGAATGTACTTATGTGTGACCACATGTGTCCATAAGCTCCACGTGGTCATGATCCTCTAACCCATTTTGGCCACAAGGGCTTTGGAAAATATAGCAAGGTTCTTGATGCCCCAACCACCCCATTTTTTTGGTAGGGCGATACGATCCCATCTAATCTAGGAGAATGTATGACCTTCATGATTCCCCATCCATAAAAATTTGCAACAAAGGCGTTAAATCTTGACAAGGATACCTTTTGTGATCCATGTTATTGACATCCAATACACAGGGGTAGCTTCAAGAACAGATTTGATCAGGATGAGCCTACCAGCTCTGGATAGCCATCGGTGGTGCCAAATGAATATGCACTTTTCCAATTTTGCAATGAGCGAGGATCAATCTACAATTATGTAATCCAAGGGTTTAAGATGAAAGCCTAGATATCTTAGACCATCCTGTAATTCCAGAGGTGTATATGGAAATCTATTGAGAGCAAAGGCTCGCTCCTGAGGGGTGCATCCCATGGCTGTCATAGTGGATTTGAGATTATTGCATATCATTCTAGTGGCTAGACAGAAAGAGGATAACATAGAGGAAAATTATATGGAGTCCCCAATAGATCCGTTGAGTAAGATGAGAACGTCGTCAACGAATAGGAGGTGGGTGAGAGTGCAACCTTCAATATTTTGATGCCCAAGATTCTGATCTGTCTGCGCTCTTCTATGATTAGATGGCTGAGGGCTTCCATAATGATGAGGAAGAGCAAGGAAGATAAATGACATCCATGATGGAGGCCCCGCTCTGAGTGGAAAAAAGGAGAATTTGATCCATTTGTGAGAACACTGAAGGATACATTGGTTATGCAACACATAATTCAATTGATGAATGAGTGGGGGAAGCCTAAGTGAGTGAGGATCATGCGAATGTATAGCCAATTGGCACAGTCTAAAGCCTTCACGAGGTCAATTTTCAGGATAATTCCTTTGATATTATTAAGTTTGATGGAGTACAAAGCTTCCTGAGCAATGCCAATAGCCTCATGGATTTGACGGTTATGAAGAAATGTGATTGGATAGAATGGGCCTGAGTCTGTTGGCGATGATATTGGAAATGATCTTGTAAATACAGTTGCAGAGGGAGATAGGCTTGTAGTCTACGAAATGCCGGGGGGATTTATATTTAGGAATGAGGGCAATAAATGTAGAATTGAATGCATCGTACATACGACCATAAGTTCTACATTCTTAGATCAATTGGAGAATGTCATGCCCGAGGATATCAAAGAAGGCTAAATAGAACTCAATGGGCCACTCATCAGGTCCTGGGCTCTTGTCCTTTTGAAACCATTTCATGGTGGTCTGTAGTTCCTACATAGTGACAAACCCAATCAGGTTCTCTTCCTTGTCTGGATCCACAAATCGGGGGAATAGGTCTGCCACTTTTATGATTTCAGCCAAAGAAACATTGTGTGGTGCCTTGAAGATATTTCAGAAGTGTGCAACTCTCATGTTGGCCAGTTGATGAAAATTCTGAGCTTTATTTCCCTTATTGTCTTCAAGTTTCCAGAAGGTGTTTATGGCTCATCTGCCCCTTGAAAAATGGTGAAAGAATTTTTATGTTATCGTCGCCAGCCTGTAACCAAGTGGCTCTACTTCAGGGACGCCATGTTTCCTCCCATTCTTTCAGTAGTCTATTATGTTCCACCTCTGACTGATTAAGATGAGCTTTGGCATTCTCCGAGGAGTACCCCCCCCCCCCCCCCCATTAGTCCCCAAGGAAGAAATCTCCATATCGATGTCCTGGAGAGCTTGGTTATCTCTGATCTTATGCTATTTTCCCCAATTAATCGTCAGCTTCTTGACATCATTAATTTTATATGCAAAAGCTGCCGAGGGGGTCATATCAGGGGTGGGTGGGTGAGTGGTCCAATTCTGGGATATCATATTGATATACTCTGCATGCGATAACCAAGAAGAATTGAATTTGAAGGGGATCCTAGGCTTGCGAACCCCTGTCGTCAACTCCATGTATATGGGATAATGATCTGAAATGCCTCCAGTGCCCACCCATTACCAGAATAGTGAAAGTATCAATAAGGGCCTCATGCATAAGGAAGCGGTCAATTCTCCTGGCTAATGAGGCCCGGTCAGTCCTATGATTTCGCCAAGTAGGGAGAGTGCACAACGAGGGAATATACACCATATGATGATCCTCCAGAAGGTTTTCCAAGGGCTTAGAGAGGTGATCTGGGTCGAGTGACCCCATGATTCGATGTGCCCAAGTGAGAAATTGAGGTCCCCTCCTAAAATGAGATTTTCAACCAGAGTGGAGGATCGGGAGAGTAGGTGCTCCCAGAATGGTAATCGGGCAGTGCAAGGTCCATACAAATTAATCAGTCGGAATTCCCCATAAAATTCATAGGAGAAGATATTTGCACCCACGAAACCCTCCCCTCCCTAGAGATTAATAATCTGAATTGAAAGAGGGTCTAAGCCAAGAGCGATACCCCTGGATCATCCCCGAGAATCCATGGCATGAAATATCCAACCCGGTCGAAGTGATTGTAGTGCTCGAATGATAGATTTAGCAGGATCAAGTGTCTCTTATAGAAATATGATGTCGACCGGAAGCAAGTCAAGTCTTTGTAGGGAAAGCTTTTTGGCGGAGCTGCCCAACCCACGACAGTTAAATGACATAAATTTCATGAGGTAAACTCGTGGGGGGTAGACTGTGCTCTAAGGACCCAATCAATTGTGTGTTGTCTTTCATCAGCGACATCAAGCCGCGCCTGAATGATGGCTTTGGAAATGTTGGAGTGACGACCACGAGAGGCTTTTGGGATGCAGGGAGGGGTGATGATCCCAAGCCGTTTAGGTGATACTAAAGACAATTTGGAGAGGGATCAAAGGAAATAGGAATGGGAGTTCTTGTAATACGCAAAGGTCTCAAAGGTCGACCTCGGGGAAGAGTGAGCAGGGATGGTTGGGGGGATATCATAGTAGGTGGGGTTGGGGGAGGGGGGGGGGCGAGAGGGGGGGAAAGAGATTTAGGGGATAGCATGAGGGAGATATGCATAATGAGACCCTACCAAAACCACACCAGAAGCACAAGAAAGAATAGATAAATCACAAGAATATGTCAGAGGGTTACTCGAGGATTGCTTCATAATCGTTGCTCATGCCCGAGTCATCCGAGGAGACAGAGGTTGAGGAGAAGGCGGAGAACTACCAGTGCCGGTAGTCGATGTCCTACGTCTTCCAAATGATGGATCCCGAGAAGCTTGCGGTGCCTTTGGAGGATCCTCTAAAGAAACAATAAGAGTGTCCCTCTCTTTAGTAGAGGGATGGAGAGGGCAGTATTTGTATAGATGACCCAAAACATGACAATGCCTACAGCAGAAGGGGACTCCTTCATAATCTAGGGTCTGTAGCCAAATAAAATGTTGCCATTTGATAGTAATAGACTTCTCCAGTCCCTCTCTATTGTCAATATGAACCAATATGCGGGCGAGGGACATGTTACTAGTGGTTGTATAAGAATTTTCATGATCCAGATAACAGCCCAGGGAGTTCCCAATCAATTTGAAGATGTCATTGGACCAAAAGTGCAGAGGTAGTCTTGGGAGGCAGACCCATATCGGGCCATCACCAATTTTCTCAAATTCCAGATCAAAAAGTGGACTCCATCTCTTCAGAAGAATTGTGACTTATTCAATGTGCCAAAATTTGGAAAGGACCCACTAAACATGTTCAGGCCGCTGAAAACTAAGAGAGAACCAACTGTGGTGAAGCATGACTACCAAAGGTAACTCCTCTAGAATTTTCCCCCAGATCTCAATCACCTAGAGATGTAGTCATTCCAGATTGTATTTATGGCCTCGGACATGTCTAACCAATACTTGATCTGCAGTCTCAATGATCTCACCCATATGCAAGCCATCCCCCAGAACCATTTCAACCTTCTTGGATCTGGATTTGACACACCTATTCTTCTTAGATCCCCCCTGATGAATGTGTGAAGTCAGAGGGTCCGAAGCAGAGCCAGACCCCGGAGCAGATGAAACCCTAAGGAAATCGATGGGAGGGGGTACAGATGGAGATCCCGCAAAAAATACCGAAGAGGGTGGGCACGAAACCAGTCAAGGAGCCAAATTAGGGCAAGCGATTCTAGGCCCAGCATACAGAGGTGGGGGAGGGAAAGAGCTGACATCCAACAGAGAATGGGATGTGGAGACCTGTAAATAGGAGGAGAGAAATTGAATGGTTGCCGGGGAGAAGGGAGTTGGATCTGAAGTCGTAGGGCCGTCAGAGAATAAGGGGATAGAGTCTAATAGTGAAGACGGGGGATATTTTGACGGGAGGGGGTAAAGGAGGGACAGGGGATCGAAAAATGGGAGAGAGGAAATGAGGACAAAAATAGGGCCAGTCTATGAAGAAGAGGGTATCACTAGAGGGTTCATGGTGGACGACGAAGGATGTAATGGAGAGGAGGGTGTACAGATCGGCATCCCCTCATAGGGATCCAAGGTGTAGTCAACCAACTCCTCATCCATAGCTTCCAGTTGAGCGAAGATACCTGAATCTGCTGAAAACGGTCATGTAACTGTCAGAAATGATCGCGACAAGGTCGCGCCAAAGGGACCGAAATTTTTAATATATTTTTGTTAGTTTAATTTAGTTTAGATAATTGAATATATGTTTATTTTCTTTTGAGTAATATTTTTTGGCTTTGATGGTATCATGTTTTGTGCTTACAGGTGTTGGAATAAGTAGTAGTGGAAAATATTCCTGAGAAGCCTATAGATGCAACTTTGGATAATGCCACAAGTTTTAAGTAGCCCTCAGTGTTAGAAACATTAGAAGTATGAGTTTGTTCTTTTATAATTAGCAGAGCATAGATCAGAGAAATATAATCTGATAAAGATTCCCTTAGAGGTGATACAAACAGAGAATTATGATTTTTTTTTTCAAAAATCCGGAACGTTTCAAAAGAAAACAAAATCCCCTAGAACACTTGCATCATGGAACTCTACTCAAAGGTGAAAAACCCCTGGACCACATGCATCGTGGAACTCTCAAGTGTTTTTTCGATTTTTTTAATAGATGACTAGTATCCCATTATCCTATTTAGTAATGGGAATTGGTATTTAATGATGGAAGTTTGGAATTGAATTTTTTAAGCCAGGCATGTCACTAACACCATACCATTTAGTAATGGGAATTGGAGTTTTTAAGAAAGGCATGTCACTAATGGGTCTTTTACTAAGAAAGGCACGTGAAAAAGAGAAGAGAGTAATGTCTTTGGTTTTTTCTTTAATTGATATTTAAAGCATGTCAGATATTTTACTTTTACTATTTTAAATATGGTATTTTTCATTTATTTTGGGAGTAAATCATATTTTTCACTTATATTATTAGTGGTATTTTTTTATTTAAATTATCTTATTTAATAATGGTATTCTACACTTATTTTATTTAGTAATTGTTTATATATTTATTTTACTTATTGAGTTGAGAGGTTTATTCTACAATGACATATGAGAGATGTGTAATTCCTTCTATGCTCAATTTAGAGTTGACACGTGTGTCTTAATAAAAATAATTTAAATTTTGGTTATAGTAAATATATAAATAATTATACATATTTGGTTAGTTTTAATAAAAAGAATTATAAAACATCAAATCTTCTCAACGCCCTTAGGGTTAGGCACTGGCTCTTGTGCCGAAGACAGGTTGATCCCTTCGGATTGATGTGTGTTAATGTTTATCTTGGTAAAATATTTCAATGCTAGCAAGAAAAAAGTAATTAAAGGTAAAATAATTTAGTTATTTCTTGATAAGAGGAAAATGTGTAACTCATTCATTTTTTAATATAAACTATTAATAATAATAAATTATTCAAAAATACAAGTTAAACAATGAAAAATTACACATAAAATACTACTAATAGTAAATTATTCAAAAATACAAGTTAAATAATGAAAATTTACACATAATTTATATAGAGAGACATATCTATCTTAATCACAGATTTATCAAGCACCAAAAAGGATTAAATCTCTTATGTGTAAATTTCAATCACCAAAAGGGATTAAATCTGTTACATGTAAATTTGTTTCTTAGCTCTTGGTAGATCCATGGTTAAGATGGATCTATATACAAGCCAACCGAAATGCTAATACCAAACTCGACAACACTATTCCACTACACATCATAATAGTCACACATCTGATAATGAGAACCATAACAACAGGATGTAGAACACATATTCGTCCAACAACGATGAGGATTTTGTACCTAAACTGACACTAGAATATCCAATAATAATATAAGTGAAACAAGCATGATTAACATGGATAATAATCTTAATAATCTAAATAATAACCTTACTAATCTAAATAATAATCTAGATAATAACCTTAATAATAATCTTAATAATCTAAATAATAATCTCAATAATCTAAATAACAACTTTGTTAATAATAAAAATGTCATAAATATCTCCTCATATGAATTAAAAAAGGAAGAAGTTGAAGTCCTAGACAAAGGACTCATTTTTTCCTTAGCCCCCAAGCATATACCGAATGAAGAAATCATTTGTAGCCTTGAAGAGGGAATCAAAGCTCTTAGTGAGGAGGATAAGGACCTAGTCATGTAATAATGTGCCATCATCCTGAGAAAAGTGAGGCCTCCAAAAAGCAATTTAAGCCATGATCATTTAAGAGCCTTCAAAAACCAAAGGAATAATATTAACATTGTCATCCTGAAAGCAGACAAAGGGGGGGTTACGGTGGTGATGGATAACAGTGGAAACTGCAAGAAACTAAAAGAAAATCCTATTTCCAAGATTGCAAAAATTGTCAAAAAAACCATTAAGGAGTCTAATTTAGATGAAAAATCGAAAAGCGCTTGTCTCCTGATATTGAAATCACCCCTCGAATTTATGGTGCCCCAAAAATTCATAAAGTCGATGCCCCCCTTGGGCTTATTGTTAATACTATTGTAGCACCCACATATGAATTAGCAACATATGTTGATAACACATTGGCCCCTCTAGCCGGTAAAACCAACTCATTCATTAAAAACTCCAACCATTATGTTGAATTATTTAAAAAGGAAAAATTTGATCTGAGTGATAATATTGTAAGTTTTGATGTAATCCAACTCTTCACAAATATCCCTTTAGATGAAGTTGTCCAAGTGGTAAAAGAAGTCGTGGACCCACAAACTGTAAAGCTAGCTGAAATATGTCTCTGTTCAACTTTCTTTACCTTCCAAGGCAAAATATTTGAGGTGTAGATATGGGATCTCTGTTATCCCCCATAGTGGCCAAACTCTTCATGGAAAAATTTGAAAAGAAATATCTTGGATCAGGTTCGTTGATGACACCAATGTCAATTGGTCTCATGGGGACACAGAGCTAAGAAACTTCCTAGATCACCTCAATAGCATATCCAAATATATCAAGTTTACAATGGAGGTCGAAGAAATAACAACATCCCATTCCTAAACATTATACTCATAAGAAATAAATATGGATCTCTTTGGCATAAGGTGTTCATAAAGAAAGCACATATTGATAATTACCTGCACACATATTCACACCACCACCCGACACAAAAGATGGGGGTTCTTAAGACTCTTTTCAAAATATCTTTTAGAATATCAGACGACAGTCATGCTGAAGAAGAAATTGAATATTTAACAAAGGTGTTTACAAGCATAGGGTATAAATTCAAAGACATCATCAAGGCCATTCAAAAATCTAGATCCATAAATAGAGGCGATGACTCTGAACATTCCCAAGATGCAAAGGCATATCTACCATACATTCAAGGAGTCACAGAAAAGTTGGCCAGGGTTCTCATTAAGAAAGATATGAGAACCTCTTTCAAGCCCCTGATGACCATTAGACAAAGGATGAAATATATCAAATACAACCTTGATCACCTCCAACAAAAGGGTGTTTATAAAATCAATTGTTCACGCGGAGGTTGTTGTATTGGAGAAACATGAAGGTCTTTCAAAATTAGGCTTAAAGAACATGGCGCTAACAACAGAAATGGAAGAACTCGATCCTCAGCATTGGCGGAGCATGCAGATAAGGATTGTCACCATTTTTGCCTTGAAGACACTAAGGTTATCACTAATGAAAAGCATCATTTCAAGTGTGTAATTCGTGAGGCCCTTGAAATCATCAAACACCCTCACACCCTCAATAGGGAAGGAGGTTTGGAAGTTAGCAAAAATTGGATCCCCTTACTCCTCTGCACTACTAAGGAATAAGCTATTGTCCCTTTGTTCATTTACCCCCTCTTTTTTCACTCCAATATCTCCCTCCCCTAACGACCCCTCACATACATTTCCCTCTAAAAATATTTGTATGGATCTTACCCCTCCTTTCATTCCTTGTACCCTTATCTTTTCATCCCCCTTTGCATTAATCCTAAACTTAAAATTGTCCCTTTCTAGCCTTAGTAATAATAATAATTACATTTATATCAACCATTAATATTTTACAAATCTCCCCTCACCCCCTCCCCCTCCTCCTCCTCCTCCCCCTCCCCCTCCTCCTCCTCCTCCCCCTCCTTCACATAATTCATTTTCGCGTTCATTCCTCTCTAAACATTTTATGGCTCCTCCCCTCATTTCATTCCTTATATTCTTTTCATTTCATTCCCCTTAACATTTATCCTAAACCCCTTGCTAACCTTAGTTATGATTATAATAATTATTATTTTAATATTCATATCCCCTTCCTTACACATCATTCCTTTCTCTCTCTCCTTCCCTCTATTAAACCTTTTAATAACTTTTATAATAAGTTTTCTAAAAACATATATTATAATTAACGTAATTGTTAATTTTAATTAATCAACTTTACTATTATTAATATCATGATTACATTAATATCAAAATAATAATAATAATAATAAAATATCTTTATTATTATTATTATTATTAATAAGATAAACTATTACTAATTAATATTATAACTAATATTAATAATATTATATTATTATTAATAACTTCACTCTTTTATTAACTATTATTAATAATAATACTAATAAAATTTCTTATATTAAAGCTTAAATAAAGATTTTAAAATATAATAATAAATAAATTAAAATAAATCTATAAACAAACTAAATTATTTTAATATTATTTCATTTCTAATTTACATTGTATTGATCGGCTCCTCCTGTACTCTCATATTTCCATTCCATATTTATAACCTATGTTTCCTTCTCTTCTTTGTAGGTTTCGTCCTAAAGATGATTCATGTTCTAGACTCGAAACATAGACAGAAAAATGAAGACTGTGGATATTCTGAATTCTCAATCTCAAAACTTTCAACACAGAAATATCCAAACACTCATTGGTCTTATTTCATTTAGCAATGGTATTTTTAATTTAAATCATATAATTTAATAATGGTTTTTCACTTATCTTATTTGGTAATTTTTTATATACTTTTATCACAAGGCTCGAAGCCATTACAATAATATTCATTAAGGCATTATAGCTCATCATATCACTAGCGAGAATTTGAACTTAGGTGGAAAATATAACAATCATTTTGCTTAACCCAACATATATATATATATATATATATATATATATGCTATTTTTCATTTTAATTATCTCAACAATATTTCAGTAATGATAATTTTCATTTATTTCATTTAGTTTTCAATTTTTTTCTTCATCTCATGTTTTTTTTGGTATTTTTAAAATCAATGTGTGAAAATATTTAATGAGCAATTTCAATTAGAAATTATTTTTTACCCAATGAAATTAAAATAAATTAAGAATTTAACAAATGAAAATGAACCAACAAATTATGCTCATGTTAGTGAATTCAATGGGGAAAATGTTGGAACTACATCGAAATCTATTGTTCTTGCCAGCCGTGATATTGAATATGCCCACACTCTAAAAGCATGGTATGAAAAGGAAGGCTTAGATATAACTTATCCATCCAAAACTACAAGATATGCACATTATTCTAACCAACTACTTGAAAGATAACACTTTCATAGCTTTCCAACATCATGCCTCTAAGAAATTCACACTCTTTCCAGTACATGTTGCAATGACGCAAATCTGGATGAAGAGATTTTATTATATTTATTACCCTTCTATCATTGTTGGGAAAAAATGCATGAAAAAACTCACTCTCAATAATGTGAATACATGGCCTTGTCCAAAATGCAACGTTGATATAACTAACTATGATTATAGATACATACTTAAACTAGACATGCAAGATCACACATGAGAGTTGCTTTCAACAATTTCTTTTGAAGATGCACCATCTACCATACTTTGAAATAGTGTAAAATACTTTCACTTATTATCTTCAAACCTACATACAATCAAGGAGATTGTCTCCAAAGCACTCTAGACAAATCACCTCTTCACATTGTCAGTGAAGATGGAAACATTTAGAGAAATACCACACTTGAATTTTTTCATAATTAAGGAAGAAATATTTGAATTCTCGTTAGACTGCAACATCATCCTTGAAGAAATTGAGATAATTTATAAATCATAAATGAATTTAATTACATGTACCTCTACAATTTTCTATAATGTCTTCTCAATATACAACCCTTATATGCATCCTCAACTATATGTAAGATTATAATTTTTAAATATGCTTTTGAGAACAAGTTTTTTTTGGATTTAATTATGTGTACTTTGCAATTTGTGGTATTTTTTTCTCAACATATAGTCCTTTTATTCCTTCTTCACTATATATAATATTCCTATGTGTAAATACACTTTTCAACATAGGTTGCATTTTCCCTCTTGTAACAAATCACGGAACTTGATGATTCTATAAAATGCATTTATTTAATTATGTTGCTGCAATATACTCAAATTTGTCTTCATGTGTACTATTCAAATGTTTAAATCCCCCTTCCATATGTAAGGAAATCCTACACCTCATTTTATTCATGTGATAATGTAATATAAGAATACCTTGTCCTTCACTTTCTATTATTTATTAATTGTTATTCAGTGTTATTCTTCTTTTTGTTCCCTATAACATTGTCATTTTTTCCTTTGTCACAACTAGGTGTATTTCCTTGTTTGAAATTACTTCTGCAAATGTCCACTACTTCTAATGATGAACATGCCCAAAGATACTATGCCAAAAATAAAAAAATGAATAAATACATGTCAACATGAACTTTATCATGCTAAAAAAGACTATACAATCTTCCAAAGAAAAGAGAAACAAAAAAGCACCCATCCCTCCCCCTCTAAGCCATATATTGTTACTTCACATTTCCCCTTAAACCAATATGTGGCTACCACTTCCCACTTCCAAATTAACCCACTTTTACAATCAACAAATCATATTCATGATGAATAGGCCACTCAAAAAAATGCCCACACTATTCATCATGCCACCAACTCACTAGCAAATGATTTTAACAACACCCACATTATCCATGTGCATCATGAATTCCATGCAAGAATTGATAAACTCCCACCAAAAAATTCATGTTCCATTTGTCTTGAATCATAATCTCAAATCCATCTCCGCATCTCCAACAACATGCATTGTTTCTCCAAATCCATGTCTGAAACAAACAACCATCACTTCTCATTGGGGAACAACATGGACCATGGTCATCAACCATGTGTCCTAGCTTGTCTTACACAAATCAAAGAAATTATCATAGTTATATTCAACCTAAAACTCCAACTAATGCATGCATGTTGTGGTTAATATAATTACAACGACCACATAATAAGATTCCTACAAGAAATTACAACAATAACCAACATCTTAGCTTTGCATGTTGAGGAGTTAGAAATACTTTTGGTTACCCATCATAGCTTTGACCATCGAGATTACGATTGCATGGTAAGTAGACATCGCCTTTTGGCTGGACTGGAATACAAAATATAAAAGGACCCCTACTATAAAAATTCTCACATTGACCACAACGCACTTGCATCCTTTCCAAATTTCCCCACTAATTTGTCTCCTTCTCTTTTCCATTCTAACACCACTTATCCAACCATCCAACAGTCATCTCTAACTCCCTTTACACCCCATCTAGATTCCACTAACCCAAATTTCCAACAAACATCATCATGTATACCCACTATTCCCAATATACATATGGAAGTACAAGAAATATGACAATATTTACAAGAATCCAAATACCATTTTGGTGCTACAATTGAATGACCTATAATTGGACTATCTCCAATCAATTAATACAACAGAAAAGGTATTATTTCTATGGATTTCCCCACTTTTTCCCAAATTATTCTTCACATTGAGTGCTACTAATACAAAATTGTTATTGATGCAATCATGTCAGTCACTCAGCCTCATGATGTTATGAAACAAAAAAAAAGAGAAATGAAAAATTATCTACAAACCCACTTAACATCACTATATATGCACCATAGATTCATAATATTTCATGAAGTCATCTTAGAAAAATACTTGCAATCAAAATACTACTGGTATATACATCAAAAATCAACCAATGCAATATTTTCTAACAAAAAGCTTCCTTTATAGGTATGAATGGAAACATAGAGGATCTGAACCTATCAATGGTTTTGTCTGGTTAAAAAGTGCACCTGATAGTGGAGAATATAAATTGGGATGATAAAAATGCAGTTGACAATGCTAATAATTTCTTCGACATATACATATTAGCTTGAGACCCCAACCTTTCCCTCCATTCAAACCAACTCATTCTTCACTCCAATTTAGAACATGCTTGTCTATTGTCCACACGAGATATATTCAAATCTAATCATTCCAAGGATTATAAATATCTCGTCAATTGCATTGAACAATACACAAAATGCACTAAAAGAACTTTTTTGGAAAAGAAAGGTTCAACATTAGAGTGTTGTTATAAAGTACCTTCAGAATTATATCCAACCTCGCCTTTATTCATCGACCCTAATGACCAAAAGATATATACCCCCGCTCTCAACGATGATCGAATAAATATTTACAACCCTACAATACTCTATATTTGGTGTGTAAATGTTGATTTCCAATGTATACTCTCTCTCTCTCTCTCTCTCTCTCCCTCTCTCTCAAAAATATATTGCAAAGTATCTTCTAAATCAAAAACAAAGTTTGATATTGTCGACTACATGTTATTTAGAATTGTGCTCACTCTAAATAATGTTGACCCTTCGACCAATGTAGTTTAAAAATTCCTTGCAAAAACCCTTGTTGATTGCAACAACAAATCACAAGAAACCTGCCATATGCTACAAAAACTATTGTTATGTGGAATCTACGACTGCGGACATAAGTATCTTCCCTAGACTGGGTGGCCTAGTCTAGAAAAACATAAATACAAAGAAGTTATTGTTTTCCTTAAAGTAAATGGATGATGGGATAAAACCTACCTATGATCCATTGTATACTTCACTCCTTTCTTGGCTTGAATGCTCCAATCCTAGCTCCCACCACTATAATTAGAACCTGCACAATTAGACAACACAATCCAATGATGTACAGTATCTATTTGAATCATCTCAATACTTAATTCAATGGATCAACATGGCATAAAAATACATGAAATCATAACATCACATTAGGAAAACGAAGAACTCTTTTCATTAATATAAATGGAAGGAGTTACAACCAGAAATATGAGTTGATCTTGTAGAAGATCTCCTCCAAGTTGACTTGTTCCTTCGTTGTCACAAAGTGCACCTCTGATCACCCTAATGCATGGAATGATAACTCTTCACAGCAACGGCACGAGGGTAGAGTTATATCTCCAAAATCCAACCCCTAGCTTGTGGATGACCAAAAATATATAGGAGAGGGAGGTAAGTAGGGAGTTCTTATCCATTTACGAATCTAGGGCTTGAGATCCACTCTTGATGGGAGGATGGGATCAAAGGATAAGGGATGGAAACTCCAAGGTAGGATAGGATAGGATCTGAATTTTTTATCTGAGGTAAATAGTTATAACAAATCCTGGAAGAATTTGCTTTCAAAATTTATCTCTTTTTCCTGAATTTATATAACCAACGCAGGTGCATAGTGGAGAAACCTGTAGGTGCTCAACGTAGGACACAGTGGAGAAACCTATAGGTGAATGTTGTCGAGTAGGATTTGGTCCTTAAAATGACTGAAACAAGGTGTTTTTGGACAGAAACTTTGGGATATGCGAGTGTCATGCATAGGGATTTGTGCCATAATGATGTCAAGGGGTAAGAGGATGTTAATTGATCTAGTTTGTAGGTCGACTGACCAGATGTGACAAGATGGCCAATAACATATTATCCCCTGAAGCACAAAGTTAAGAATCGTAACTGATGACTGAAGTGATTTCCCTTGTGACAAATCAGGATCAAGAACAACCGACGAGTTCATATTCTATTACAATACATTTACATCATGATATCTTTGTTGAGGAATGCATACCCATACTCAACACATAAGCTAATATTACATGTACAATGATCAAAATACATGTCCATTGATGACAAATGGTGGAACCCTGACTGGATGAATTTCTATATGACCATAGCTGTCATACATTATGATCTTGTATTTATGCTGAAATCGCAACCTGTATTGATGAAATTAGGTCTGGGGTCTTCTATCTCGTTAACATGACCGTCCAATGTACGAGTCTAACCATGTGAATCATCGAATTGGAGTCAAACATGGTAGACACCATCTGATTACCGACCAATGATGTAAGTCGTTAAAAAACCAAGAGAAACCACCAATGATGTTAATGGATATCAAGGCATTGCAGTAAAATCTGTATGGTGTGAGTAAATGAGTTGATGTCGAACACCACACATAATATTTCAGTCGAAGGCCAAGGATGTAAACTTTTCACGAAGAGCGAGGAAACTTTCCATTGATGTATGCAAGCACCAAGGTACCAAGGGGGGTTTCTAAGTCAACTTCCTGGATAATGAGTTGATGTCGACAGGAAGCGACCCATCGCAGGAGGGCCTTGATGTATCCCCCATCAACTACACAGAATGAGTATCATGATTTGAAACAGAATGATGATGATACAAAACCAGATCAAGAATGGAAGACATGGAATGAAGGCTTAACAGTATTGTAGCATATATTGACTGAATGACTTCTCTTAAACACAACGATAACATTGAATCATTAAAGAAATTTTGAGGTCTAGCCTCCTAAGAAAAATGTACAACCAAAATAAAATTTATAAGAACCAACAGGATTCAAGATGATGATGTCAACCATGGGGGATTATTCACCATTTTTTGGGTAAAAAAGTAAAAATATTAAAAAATAATAGAATAATAAAACTATTTTTTCAACTTATATCCCTAATTTTTTGCTCAAATTTTGAGCGAGAGTACTCATTGGATGCAAAATTTAAATTCCTCATCCAAGGATTACCCATGTTGCATACTTTTAATGTACCCTGCTACACGAAATAATGAGAAATGCATGAAAAAAAGTGATTGCAGTCATGGGTAAAAATGCGAAGCCGAGTTACACTTTCGTGAGAAACGCATTTGAAATTTTCATTTTCCCAACAGTTAGGTCGAAGTTTTGAAATTAATTTGGCCGAATTGTTTTTGTCGTTAACATTGATGGCATAGGAAAATCGATTTTTTGCTGGAGATAGGAAAACCGACAACAAAAGTTTGGTCGAACTTTTTCTTATAAATATACCGCCCTGCACCCCCCCCCCCCAAAAGACCGCAACGAGCTTTCATTCAGTTTGTTACCGTTGGAGAGATTTGTTGTGCTTTCTCTGTCTGTTGCGTTGGAGAGCTCTCGATGTCTGTTGCAGGGGCCGTGAGGGGAGCAAGCGAAGGTGCGAAGGTAAGGGAAATTTGTTATTTTTTTTTCTAATTTTCAGTTTGTTGTGTTTGCAAGTTTTTTGTAGGTCTTGATCTGGGTCCTCGACATGCTCTGCCTACTCTGTGTCCTCGTCATCTGCTCTGACTGCTCTACTGTCTCCCCGTCTGCCTCCTCATATATTTCCAAGTATGTGAATTTATGCCTCTTACTCGTCTGTCTCCTCGTCTTATTATTTGCTTATTCGTGAAAGCTAGCAGTTATAGTTTCTGTAAAGTAGGTAAATTTATTCTCACTTCTTGCTTCCAGATTGGGACTAGAATTTAAATGTAAAATGATTACATCCTCAGCATTTTAATGTTTTTTAAGTGAGTTGTTTTTATTAAACATTAACACAACAGAAATAATTTTCATCTTCATCTAACGGAATTACCTTTCTGCAATTTTTGGCTGAGTTATTTTTCCCAACTATTAATGTTTTGTGATATTTATGAACTGTACATGCCATAGAACTATCAAGAGGAGTTACTTGTAAAAGATTGGTAGTAATACGCAGTCGTCTCTGTGAAATTAATATAAAGAGTCGATCCCATATTAACCTCGTAATTCAACTCAGGGAACATAGATTACATATATAATTCATGAATGCATAATTACATGCAGCAGGTTTACGTGACATACCCGATCTAGGTATGGGGCTAGTCATTTCGGAGCGGCTCCTTTAGAAGAGACAAAGGGGCTAGGGAATGTTTCTTTTCCTACAGACAGGGTGACCAAGACAAAGACATAGTGACCAAGTCTTGTTGAGAGGTTCGTTGAGAGACTTAAATTCAATAATTAATCATGCTTAAAATAAATAATTCCAAATAAGATACAAATTTAGATAAATTCATATAGAAATGCAATGAAAAACTGATTCTGAATGGGTAGATTATATGATATTATTTAATTATAACTATTTTAATAGTTTTTAAAGCTTAAATAAACGATATGAATCATAAAATCAGATTAAAGAGTAAATATTGTACTACATAAAGAGATTCTGAATTGATAAATTAGATTATATTGATTGCTAGTTTTTAACAACGATTTTCTAGGACCTAGATAGAAATTACAAAATCACAAAAGATAGACTAAGAATTTAGAAAATATTGTACATCGAATGGGACTATCTGCCTATGCTATCCTCATTTCCCATGTCTCTTGAGAGGAATTGTCATTCTCAATATTTTTAAGTTTGGTCCAAATTATACAATAGCTTGTCGCCCTGTGCTGGCGGGAGTTCTTTGCCGGGGAAGTTGCCATAGGTGTTGCTAGGGTCCGTCTTCTTAGTTTCATGATCGTTCGATGCTTCTTTCTAGTTCTGAAACTTCAAGGTATAGAGAACAAGCCCGGAAAGCTCTTCCTTCATAATAGGTGCATCTTTAGATATTTCCACAATTATAGGTTTCACAAAATTCCCTTCATGCTTTATAACTGAGCCACCTGTTAACAAAAAACATATATGTCTTTATTGAACCATCCAACCTAACTCAACAATTAATATCTATATGTAACAAGTATACAGATCTGTCTTTATTGAACCATCCAACCTAGCTCAACAATTAATATCTATCTATAACAAGTATACAAATCTGTCTTTATTGAACCCTCCAACCTAGCTCAACAATTAATATATGTCTGTAACAATTATCTTTCCTCCTATTGTTGTTATAAAAGAAAGATCCAGTTGTGGCACGAGAACTTCATTTGTATTTGTTACTTCCATTGGCTTTCAAACTACCTTTTCCCTTGCTATCAGAAAACAATGATTCATTTGTCTATCTGTCTATATTTAAATAATTTTGTATCAGAAAACAATGATTTATTTTTTTTCAATTAAAGAAATTCATTTGGAGTAGCTCTCAAGTCTATATAATTTTTCTAATTTTTCTGTCCCTCTGTATTTACATAATTTTGTCCCTCTGTATTTACATAACCTTGTCTGTCCATATTTACATAATTTTGTCTCTCTGTATTTACATAATTTTGTATAAGAAAACAATGATTTTTTTTTTCAATTAAAGAAATGCATTTAAGGAAAACCATGTACATGTCATTTCTCCCATAAACTTTAAGGCAAGCCATGTACATGTCATTTCTCCCATAAACTTTATTTTAATATATTTTTAAGGAAAAGGCTAGTGTTTTTTGAAACCCTATACATGTCATTTCTCCCATAAACTTTAAGGAGTTTGATAGTGTTTTTGGGAACCATATACATGTCATTTCTCCCATAAACTTGAAGGAAAACCATGTACATGTCATTTCTCCCATAAAATTGAAGGAAAACCATGTACATGTCATTTCTCCTATAAACATTAAGGCAAACCTTGTACATGTCATTTCTCCCATAAACTTTAAGGCAAATAATGAACATGTCACTTCTCCAATAAACTTTAAGGAAAATCATGTACATGTTTTTTCTCCCATAAACTTTAAGGAAAACAATCTACATGTCATTTCTCCCATAAAATTTAAGGCATTTGCAATAAATCTTCATTTAATATATTTTTAAGGAAAATGCTAGTGTTTTTGGAAACCATGTACATACCATTTCTCCCATAAACTTTAAGGCATGTCATTTCTCCCATAAAATTTAAGGCATTTGCTAGTGTTTTTAGGAACCATGTACATGTCATTTGTCCCATAAACCTTAAAGCATTCGCTAGTGTTTTTTTTAACCATGTACATGTCATTTCTCCCATAAAATTTAAGGCAAACCATGTACATGTCATTTCTCCCATAAACTTTAAGGCATTTGCTAGTGTTTTTGGGAACCATGTACATGTCATTTCTCCCATAAACTTTAAGGCATTTGGTAGTGTTTTTGAGAACCATGTACATTTCATTTCTCCCATAAAATTTAAGGCAAACCATGTACATGTCATTTCTCCCATAAACTTTAAAGCATTTGCTAGTTTTTTGGGGAACCATGTACATGTCATTTCTATGCCATTTCTCCCATAAACTTTAAGACAAACCATGTACATGTCATTTCTCCCATAAACTTTATGGAAAACCATGTACATGTCATTTCTCCCATAAAATTTAAGGCAAACCATGTATGCACGTCATTTCTCCCATAAAATTTAAGGAGAACAATGTACATGTCATTTCTCCCATAAAATTTAATTCAATATATTTTTAAGGAAAATGCTAGTGTTTTTGGAAACCTTGTACATGTCATTTCTCCCATAAACTTGAAGGCATTTGCTAGTGCTTTTGGGAACCATGTACATGTCATTTCTACCATAAAATTTAGGCAAACCATGTATGTATGTCATTTTTCCCATAAACTTTAAGGAAAACCATGTACATATCATTTCTCCCATAAACTTTAAGGCATTTGCAATAATGTTCATGTTTAATATATTTTTAAGGAAAATACTAGTGTTTTTGGAAACCATGTAAATATCATTTCTCCCATAAACTTTAAGGCATTTTTTAGTGTTTTTGGGAACCATGTATGTACATGTAATTTATCCCATAAGATTTAAGGCAAACCATGTACATGTCATTTCTCCCATAAAATTTAAGGCATTTGCAATAAACTTTAAGGCATTTTCAATAAATGTTCATTTAAAATATTCTATTGATTTTTTTTCAGAGATCAAAAAGCCCACTAAACATGGTTAAAAATGGACATTATGTATAGATATTTCTTGCTATCCCAATCGATGAAAAGCAGTGATTACATATGTGTTTTGCAATATTATGACTAACAAGGTCCTCCAAAGGAAAATGAATATACCAGGAAGAACAAAAAACAATGAAGCATATTATATTACATTCATAGAAGGCTTGGGAACAACTAGGGAGTATGGATCAAATGGGATTGTAGTTTTCACAAATTCTGAACTTGTGTGCAACTAGATGAAAGGCGTGTACCAAGTTAAGAAGGAGAGGCTAATACAACTACATGGAAAAGCAAACAATATTGTTAAACAATTTCAATGTTTTAATATAAGACATTGTGCAAATGTTAATAAGATGTCTGATGATCTATTATGTGGGGAAATGCCAATTAAAAGTTCATCTGTCAAAGATGAATTAGTATTATATGGGGCAATGCCAATTCAAGATTCATCTCTCAAAGATGAATTACTGTTGAGATGCTCTCCTTCAAATTTTATTGATGGAAATTGTAACATATCTTTGATATGTGTGTGTGTGTTTACTTATAAATGTGTCGTTTTTAATAACCATATGTTTTTTTCAATTATATACCAAGTGTGTTGCCACCATGTAAGCACAACTTGGTGAACTTCATGTTTTATAAAATTAAAATTTGCAGGACTTCAACAAATTTTTGTTTAAAGTGAGTTTTAAACATCAATTTGTGCTTTGAAAGTTTTGTGTTTTACATAATCTGTGTTTGTGCTCAACATTTGTGTACTAAATTACATTAATTTTTTGAATTCTTTTGAATTTATTTTATATAGTAATTTTAAAAATAATTTTAAATGTCCACTGTAGATACCCATATATATAGATTCATGGATAATCAAAGGTGAACATCAGTAGAATCCCATGCCTCTACGAGAGAGGGGGATCATGGATCGAAGGACATTCATGGTATTTGTATTAAATGTGCATGTTTTTAAATGACATTTGAATAGATAATATTATCTCCATGCATACATGTATACATTTGGAATTGATTTTTTATTATTATTATTATTATATATATATATATATAATTTTATCCCCATGTACATACATGTATACATATGGAATTGATTTTTTATCAATTTTGTGAGTTATATTAGTTGTTAATGAATTTCATTTTTTTTAGGAGTTCGGAGGACAAGGGTATCTACTCCATCAATGGAGCCTGGCCATGGTTCATGCAATCGTGGTATGGCTAACACAATCTAATTAATCATATATATATGAATTCATTATAAATTCATATGATTTTATGAAGCTTCCCTCTCGTCGCATGAGGGTGGTGGTGGTACACATTCCCCTCGTGGAAAATCAATAGGTGGTGGCCAATTGCGTGATGGTGGTGATATGCATTCCCCCGGTGGCCAATCAATGGATGGTCATGTTGGTTCTCAACCATTAATCGGTGGTCATGCTGGTTCTCAACGATCTCAGGGTGGGCAGGATGTTGCCCAACCATCTCCAGGTGGCCATCAATCTGAATATTATTTTCATTCAATTATTAATTTGTTAAATTATTTATATAATTTTTTTATGGTTAAAAAGAAAATTTGTACGTAAATTGTCCATTTAATTTTTGAACTTAACGGATTGGGAGCTTTTGTGTGTTCGTGCCCTAGCCGATGCCCAGCTTCTTCAAGATTGATCACGACCACAGCAAGATCGCATGGCTACCCCGGAGCTAGATCCGGGGCCGCCTTCTCCTTCAGTAGCAGCTGCAACATCGAATAGCTAGCAACCAAATGAAGATTCAATTATTTTTGCTTCTCTCATAAGATCTATGGGACCCCAACGAACCAGACCAGAAACCTCCAAGTTTGTTAAAAAGATGGAATCCATTCCAGAAATCTCCTTACCTCCATCGGTGCCAAGAAAAGCTGCAATCTCTCTGGCAGAGAAAGGGCTAGTGGGCCAGTTCACAGGATTATGGCCATCACCCAACAGTGCAGAAGTGGGTTGAGAGGAACTGGATCCAGTTTATTCAAGGGAAAATCGCCATAATATTTTCTGGTTGGGGATATTACACCTTTCACTTTGAGACTAAAAGTGATCGAGATCTTATATTTCGAAGTGGGCCTTACTTCATGGACACAAGGGGCTTGTATCTAAACCGATGGACTCTGGACTTTGATCCAGAACTAGATTTACCCAATGCAGTACCAATGTGGGTAAGATTGTCGCACCTCCCTTTACACTATTGGAGTGATGACTCGGTTCGTGTAATAGGAAATGGAGTGGGAAAATAAATTGATAGAAGTGAACCCAAATATAACATGCAAGCATGCACAAGAATCTATGTGGAGGTGGATCTAGGAAAGGGTCTCCCGAAAGCAATCAAAATCTAGGTGGACAACTGGATCCACATTCAACAGCTAGATTACGAACAAATCCCCTTCAAATGTAAGGTATGCCATGAATATGGTCATTTTTCCAATAGATGTAGTAAAAGAGAAGAACCTAAAAAAAACACTGAAGAAACATCAGATCCAAAATGGGAACAAGTAAAAAAGAAAAAGACTGCATCTAAACCCGCCTCTGGCTCTCATCTTTCTCCTATGTTGGGATCTACCCTCCCCATGCAAACAGCATCCCTTTTTGGGGACAAACCCTTTTGATATCCTCTCTTTAGCCCGCATCCCATCTGATCCAATCACCACCACCTCCCCCATTCACTCCCTCCTCTCATCTCCCATTCCCACCCCTCCTAGCTCCCCTCTTCAGGCAGACAAGACTCTCCCCCAAATTCCAAACCGAATCCTAACAAGAAACCAAACAAGAGAAACTCCTCAAAGCATTGAGAATACCAAAAAATTGGGAAGGATATCAAATAAATAAATAAGAGATGAAGAAGCAGCTAAAGACATCTCATTGGGAACACAACAAGGATTGGAGAATTTCCTAGAAAAAGGACCAAAGAATAAGGACAAAGTACAACATGCAAACAAAGGACAGGGTCCTACAACAACCCAAAACAATAAATAATGATAGTTGTCTCTTGAAATTGTAGAGGGTTGGGTCACCCCTCCAAAACAAACTTTTTGAAAGACCTGATAAAAAGTGAAAAACCCGACATCCTCTTAATTCAAGAGACAAAGCTAAGTAGCCAAGAGATTGATGAGAACATAGGAAAATCTAGGATCTATGAAGGACTAGCAATATCAGCTACTAGAGATTCAGGAGGGATAAGCACTATATGGGAAAAAAGGAAATGGAAACTGCAGCAACACACAAAGAAAGACCATTGGATAAACACTAAACTGGGAGATGTTGAAACTCACGGGACAACCAGCATCTACAACATATACTCTCCCAACCATTACAAAGACAAGGAAATATGCTAGGAAACTCTAAAAGATAGCATTGGGGATGATCGAGAAGATAACCTTCTTGTTGGGGGAGATCTAAATATAATTCTCAAAGCTGAAGAAAAGAGAGGAGGGAACTTCTTGCCAGACCCAAATAGAGAAAATCTTGAAGAGATATTGGAACAAAGCAACCTACTTGACATCCCTCCTAAAAATGGGAAATACACCTGGAATAATAGAAGAATAAGCAGGGAAAAAATTAAGGAAAGACTAGATAGGATCCTTATCCGTGATAAGATGATCCTCAACTACAGCAGAGCTGCCTCAAGAATTATTCCCTTAGCAGTCTCTGATTATAAACCTGTTTTGATGGAACTAGGCATGGCTGAAAACTACAGACCTCTGCCATTCAGATATAACCAACTTTGGGGCATTAGCGAAGAAGCACAAAAAGAGGTGGAAAAAAGTTTGGGAGAAAAACATCAGCGGCTCCCCAACTTATATTTGGGAAACAAAAATAAAAGCCACAAAAATGAGTTTGAAAAATTGGGAAAAAATTAAATACAAAGAACCATACAAACAAAAAGAGGACCTCCAAAAAGAGCTAAAGCAGATCCAAGAGGAATTGGAAAACAACTAAAGCCCATAGAAAATAAAGCAAGAGATAAAGAATTACAATGGAAAATCTATAGAAACAACCAGAAAGAGGAAGAGACTTGGAGGCTCAAGTCTAGATAGTTATGGATGCATGTTGGAGACAAGAATACCTCCTTTTTCAATAACTCGGTAAAACCATAACAATAAAGAACAACATTGAAAAAATTACAGAAGGAGAAGGGCAAGAGTTAAAAGGGAAAGAGGAAATAAAAAATGAGGCCTTCAACCCTTCAGAAATCTGCTCACTGCACCAAACAGTCAGGAAAATCCTGAAGAATTTTTGAGACATATCCCAAGAATTATTGATAATAGCAGCAACATTTCTCTCACTAAGGAAGTGACGGAAGAATAAGTAAAGGAAGCAGTTTGGAATCTGCAACCAGACAAAGCTCTGGGACCAGATGGTTTTCCTATAGCCTTTTATAGAACCTTCTGGAAAATCATTAAAAGGGATCTGTTGAAAATGATTAGATATGTAATGAGAAAAAGAAAGATTGGAGGATACACAAATTCAACCTTCTTGGCCTTAATACCAAAAGATCCCCGTCCTTCCAATCTAAACCGATTTAGGCCAATATCCCTCTGCAACAACTCCTACAAAATCATTTCCAAAATTATAGCTAGCAGAATGAAACCCCTCCTTCCTAACCTTATCACTGAAAATCAAGGAGGTTTTGTTCCCAACAGGCAGATAGTGGATAATATCATTTTATTCCAAGAGGCTATTCACACCAGTCTCAACAACAACGAAAAAGGATTTGTTCTAAAAATGGATATGGCAAATTCCTTTGATAGAGTGAACCTTTCCTTTCTTGCAGATGTCTTAAAAGCATTTGGTTTTTCAGAAGAATTTGTAGAACTATTACAAGTATGCACAATAGGACCTTGGATAGCCCCACTCATCAATGGTAGGCCATGCAAATTCTTCCAAATTTTAAGTGGCTTAAGACAGGTATGTCCTCTATCCCCCTTCCCCTACATCATAATGGCTGATTCCCTCAGTAGAAATCTGGAACATTGCATAAGAAACTCCACCTTAACAGGCCTCTCCATAAGCAGAGGCACCAAAAGAATAAATCACTCTCTGTTTGCAAATGATACTCTTCTAATGGGAGGAGCATCCTGTATAGTGGCAAAAAGATTCAAAGCCATTCTGGATAGTTTTATGGAGGTCTCTGGAGGCTTGATCAACAACAGTAAAAGCTGTCTGTACAGTTGGAATACCCTCATAAGAACCCTGCAAAAAATGTCACAAATTCTAAACATCCCCTTTCAAAATAGCTGGGACCATTTTCAATACCTGGGGCTGCCAATTAGCAAGAAAAATATGAAGAACGAAATATGAAGCAAATTTGCTGAAAAAATGAAAGTAAAAATCCAGACTTGGGGAATGCTCTGGCTAAACCAAGCAGGCAAAATTATGCTAATAAATTCCATTCTAGCAGCTCTGCCTTTATACCAATTTTCCCTTATATCGGCTCCTGCAAGCATCCACAAACAAATTGAAATAATTATCAGAAACTTCTTATGGCAGGGAGGGAAAAGAGAAAAAAAGAAATTCAGCCTAATTAATTGGAAGTAGGTAACAACTGCATACAAACAGGGGGGTCTGTCCATAAAACTTCCAGGACTTGTGAACATAGCACTAGGAAGTAAAATAGCTTGGAGATTCCTAACAGGGGAAAATTTGTGGTGGAAAGCTGCCCTAGAAGCTAAATATCTCAATGGACGAAGGTCCATAATTCTAGAAAAAATCCCACCAACAAGGCCATGCACTTAGATATGGAAAGCCATCACCAATGCAACACAACACATCAAAAATAATATCACCATGATATCGATAAATGGGGAGAAAATAAACATATGGAAAGACAGCATAATGGGGCACCCACCCCTGGGGATCAACACAAGCATAAAGGATTTAAAAGAATGGATGAGAAAAGGTCTCCACAAGCTAAGTAACATCTCCACTTGGGAGATAGATGTACATTGGAAGCAATGGGACATTCCCAATCTCCCATCCGAACTAATTGATCAATGGGATAAATTAATTGCCTTCTTAGCAGGGGCAGCTCAAATAGGCAAAAATAAGAAAGATATTCACATATGGGAACCAACAGGAGGAGATTATACAGTCAAAACAGGATACCAAAAACTTTATGAGAAGCAAAACAATCAAGACTGACAATATTGGAGATTAGCATGGAAGGTAGAATCCCTCCCCAAAATAAAAAAAATTATGTGGATTTTACTACACAGTAAATCATTAACTGCAAAGAATTTAAAAAGAAGAGGAATAAGTGGGCCATCTCAATGCCCATTATGTAGAAAGGAGGAAGAAACAATTCAACACTTAATTTTGGGGTGCCCATTCTCAAGAAAATGCTGGGAGGCAATGGTGATGCCCATAGCAGCAAATATAAATTACAATATCCCCCTAAACCAATTTATAAGTAGATGAAAAAGCAGGTACCCACACTCTCTCAAAAAGAAGCAAACAATAAAGAGACTTTGGAATAGCCTACCTTCGTTTCTCTGCTGGCAATTATGGCTAGCTAGAAACGGAGCAATTTTCAAGGATATTACTCCAATAGTAAGTAAAGTCACATCAAAAGCTTGGGGACTAATGGTGGAATTTCTAGCAGCAAAAGGGGCCAAAGGAATCAGCAAAAGCCAAATTCAAGAAGAAGAAAGGAATTGGATAAATTTTGCAGCAAACAAGAACAACCAGACTCCTCAAGTGAAAAGCACAACAAAACATCAAAACTGGAAAATAAGGAAAACCGAAGAAGAATTTCAAGCCTGGATAAAAACTCTTAACAAAGCATGCCTATTTTTTGATGGTGCATCAAAAAAGAATCCAATCCAGGCAAGAACTGGAGGAATTATCATGCCACACAATCAGTCAATACAGACACCTTACAACTGGGGCCTTGGACAGATGACAAACAACAAAGCAAAGGCATATGGGCTTTGGCTCAGACTTAAAATTCTAAAAGAAAATAAAATAAATGAAGCCATCATTTTTGGGGATTCAGCTATCATTATAAGGGCAATGGCAATGAACTCGCTTCTGGGAAATGCAGGGCTAAATAAAATCTTGAATAGAGCACAAAAAATATCAAGGCAGATTGGTGAAATATAATTTTCACACATTTTGAGGAAGAACAAAAAATTAGCATATCAGCAAGTAAATAGAGGAGTAAATAAAATTGCTGGACAAGCTCAGATTGGAGAAATTAATATACAAATCCCTATTCCTTAATCTAACCCTTTTCACCCAAGATTCTCAACAATCAAATCAAATCATATTAGGATTCCAAAGCTATCATCAAAGTCCTCTTTGAAATCATAGCTATTCCCAAAGCCATCATCAAAATTCCCTTTGAAATCAACACCAAGCCTCTGGACAAATCTGAAAAATCTAAAAATACCTACAATATCTTTGAAATCATTACATACAAGACTTATCCATCCCTTATAATCACACCCCATGTGATTCCCCTGCACACTCTCATTCTATCATCCCTCCATAAATCACGCTCTTCCCTCTCATTCTTTCAACACTCATCCACTTCTTTTCCTCTCCATAAAATTTACACACCATCTTCTGCGCTTTCCTTCTTCGAATTCTGGCTTTTCACATGCTCTTTCCTCACTCTATCCTCGCCTTACACCTTCCTTTTTTCGTCTCCCCTTATCCTCTTAGCCTTTAACTCTGGCCCCTCTTCCAATTTTGTGAACGCTTTTTTCAAAGTTGCGCTATTGCCATCTCTAGTGAGCTGGGCCCTCATCCCTCTCACGAATTTCCAACTAATCTTTCTCCATCATTTACACTGTACAACAAATATTAAGTGGGCCTTATCTTCGTTAAATAGAGTGCTACAAAGAAAGGAAGCAGTGTAGAGGTGGGTTCCAACAAAGAAAGTAGGAGTAGCCAAGCCATACATCGCCAGCAGTGGGAAGATCAATATGGATCCTATGGAGAATAGAGCACATCCTTGTGCCTTCTACAAGTCACACCAAATTGTGATTGAAAACCTCAAAAACTAGATTCTGCAAGACAAATAAAAAACTAAAGCAGAAATGGCATATATAAGATCGCAATGGAAGACATGTAACGAAGAAATAAGGGATCTGAGGAACAATTGCAGTCATCTACAAGAGTCAATTTACATCATCAAAGAAGCACTGAACAAAAAGTTGGATCAAGGAAGCAAGCAATGTGGAAGTGAGAACACTGTCAACAAATAAGACATCAAAGCTTTGATCATGTATGATTTTAGTCTTAAGTTACAGCAGCAATCTTAGTTTATTATGAGAGTCAAATGTATTGTGTTATTATTCCAGTTTGTCAATCGGTATATTTCCAAAGTAACCGCCTCCGGTTCTAAAAGGAGGGGAGAAAAGCGGAAAACAAGTAACACATGCCAATAAATAGCACCCAAGCAGATTTCTATCTACGTCAAAATTAGGGAATTTTGTAATGGAGAAATTCCTCTCCTCTTTTATTTTTAGAAATACATCATAATCGATCTTGTTAGAAAAAAAAGAAAAAGAAAATTTGTACAAATTTGTTTACATGTTTTTTTATTTATACATAATTTAATATATTGATACAAAGGGTGAAAATGTTGCTCGAAAAAGACGTAGGTCAGACCGCTTTATTCAAGAAGAAGGTTGCACACTAACCACAACTTATCCTTCTGACATTTTTGATTTACCTTGGGAAACAAGCATCCAACAATGCACATTATAAATGTGTTAACATCTTTAGTCAAAATTGAAGAAATATTTGTTGTCTTTGAAACTCCCTGTTGAGAGTTGAGAAAACTTAGAAATAGTTACTCACTATTTAAGCACACTTGTAGATGTGTACAAAAAGTTTGGGCCAACCACTAATACTTTTGTAGAAGTGATGAGGAAGAGAAATGAAACAGCGATGGGCCCCGATACATGAGAGGATGTTAAATACAGAGTTACAACATAAATGGCCAAGTCTATGTTTAATTTCAAAGAAGGGACGAAAAGAAAGATGTTAAAGGTGCAATATTTCAAGCACCCTGATATAGTTTTCCATTTGTATAATAGGCATATCACTGCCTATGGAAAACTACCATGGAACAATGAGGTTCCTCTTTATTTTGCAAAAACATTTTATGTAGAATTCTTTTTTAGAATGAAACCCAATTATAATGACCATCCCTCTGAATTTTTTGGTCCTGAGAAAGGTCAATTATGTGACCGTAGGGGCACTGAGCGTGATGTTGAGTTTCCTCGCTCTGAGCCACCATTGGTAAGATGGCATTTTCATGTGGAAACTTTGTAGACAGAGATGGATACCACTTCTCAATTAGTCAAGAAGCAAGGGATGCATCATAGATAATGTTCAGAGTGGAATTGGTGGAATTGATGTTTGTCTGAATCAATAAAGAGCACGAGAGAATGCACGTGCTAATTTTATTTATCATACAGATGATGAAATAGATAACATGAGTATTGAAGAGCTTAGAACATATGCAAAGTATTTTCATAATGGTTGGCAGGTCTTAATTATTCATGAGGAATAGGGCATGATATCGATATGTGTTAATGGTTAGGGTGAATATTTTAACATGTACAATTTGTAATAAATACATATACATGTTTATTCGTATATTTTAATCTAATAAAAATATATCATATGTAAACATCATTTTCAGTTAACAAGCTTGATGAACGAAGATTTTAATACAAGCTCGAAGCTTTGAGTTCTCACATTCAAGATGATATGTTGGAAAATGTTAATGTTTTCTAAGTGTTCATGATGTTGATGTACAATTATTAATCTATTATTATATCGATATTATGATGACATATTTAAAAAAACAAAAAAAACAAAAAAAATTGTACACATGTACATGTATATAATTAAATGTTAGTAGATTCTGATTCCGTCCGATGTTTTTGAAATAGAGGCACCCTCTTCTTCCTATTAGGAGATGTGCCAAATCCACCATCACAAGTATGAACAATTTTTCACTTAAAAATATGTTTTTAAGTTATAAATTGAAGTGAAAGTTTCATTAAAAAATGAGATCTAGATCTTGAGTTATTTTATAGTTTTAAAATTGTTGAATTTTAGGTTTGTGGAGATGATTTTCATTCGGAGCCACCCTCTTCTTCCTTGTTAGGATATTTTCCAAATCCATTGTCACAAGTATTCAATTTTTCACTTGTGTTTTTAATTTATAAATTGAAGTTCAAAAGTTTTATTAAAAAATAACATCTACATCTTGAGTTATTTTGCAGTTTTAAATTTTTTAAATTTTAGGTTTGTGGAGATGATTTTCATTCAAAGCCACCATGTTCTTCTCTGTTAGGAGATGTGTCAAATCCACCATCACAAGTATTCAATTTTTCACTTATGTTTAAGAATTGAAGTTCAAAAGTTTCATTAAAAAATGAGATTTAGATCTTGAGTTATTTTACAGTTTTAAATTTTTTTAATTTTAGGTATGTGGAGATGATTTCCGTTATCCAAGGACTCTAGCGATGGAGTGTATGATGGAAATAGGAACATCCACACAGTTTTAACAACAAGTTATCTAACTTTTTTTTTTTTAATATTATTGCATATTAGTTTATACATTTTCATTTGAAAAAAATTAAGATATATATATACACTTGTACATGTATATTGTATCTTTTATCATAGAGGATGTATTAATGGAAGACCAACATAGGACAATGGAGAGGGAACAACATGAGGTATTGCATGATTTATTTATTTTTTCATTTTTTTTTTACATGAAGTTCTACATTCTCATTCAATTTTAAAACATTAAATTTTAATGTCTACACGTGTACAGGTTCATCATTCTTTAGATGATAGCACAATAAGGGTCAGGACGCTGCTGGAAAAGACACTGAAACCATCTCTATTTGATTGATGATGCACATGTGCAACATTTTATTTGATAGATAGTCTTAAATTTACTTTTCTATATAGATAGTCTTATTTATGCAGTCATATTTACTTTTCTATGGAACTTGATACTTGTAACACTATACATTGTTATACATATTTACTTTTATTGTTCATGATATAAGTTTTGGACATATTTTACAGTTTGGATATAGTTGAACTACATTTACTTTTATCAAGAATGATTTTAAATTTTGGATAGTCACATTTGGCATGTGATTACATGTTGTGATAGAATGTTTTGTTTTTAAAACTCAAGTTGTTTTGTTATTTGTTAAATATAAAATGAATCTAGATGGAAATTTCAAATTACAAAACACATATGGTACATGTTCAAAGTACATGTTATGCATTTGAACATATGTGAATGTTATATAATTAGGATGTCTATTAAAGGGGATATTTAGGTACATTTTGCATGATCACATGTGTCATTTAAAACAATCATACATGGCGTTACATATTTAAGTTCATGAATATATGTAAAAATGATTGAAGTACAATACATATCTATGTATATATCTAAAAATAATAACAATATACATTGTTAAATATATATTTACCTTTATTGTTCATGATATATATTTTGGACATATTTTACATTTTGGAATATTAGTTGAACTACATTTACTTTTATCAAGAATGATTTTAAATTTTGGATAGTTGTTATATCTGGCATGTGATCACATGTTGTGATATAATGTTTTGTTTTTAAAACTCATGTTGTTTTGTTATTTGTTAAATATAAAATGAATCTAGATGGAAATTTCAAATTACACTTAACACATGCATTGGTACATGTTATGCATTTGAATAAGTGTGAATGTTATATAATTCTAGGATGTCTATTAATGGTGATATTTAGGTACATTTTGCATGATCGTACATGTCATTTAAAATAATCATAGATGGTTTTACATATTTAAGTTCATGAATATACGTAAAAATGATTGAAGTACATGTTTGAATATATGTAAAAATGATTGAAGTACAATAAATATCGATGTATATATCTAAAAACAATCATAAAATTTTGAAATCGCATTAAAACATATATCCAATACAGAACATTTTTCATTAATGTATAGAGAAAAGCTACTTTCAGCTGATAGTAAACTGGAAATTACAAAACACTTACCACACATTTTGCATTCAAGAATGAATATTATAATTTTATTAATAGATACATCTAAAACAAAATCGTACATCATAAAATTTGCATTATATCAACTATGCTAGATACACATATATGTACATTTTGCAATAATGAAATTATGAAAAATTGTACCAAAGAATGTATGAAATCGTTTAAGACCAGGTAATCTACATGTGTATGTGTACAAATGTGTATAAATTACTCGTGTGCATGTACCAAAACAATGTACATGTGCAAAATCTCAAGCAAATATAACATAAAATATACATATTATAATAATTGTAAAACTTAAGAATGCACAAAAAAAAAGGCTAGTTCAATTTCTAGTTGAGTTCTGTAAGTTCAGAAAGCTGAATCCAAGGAGAAGAAATGTTGGGCAATTCATTCAAAAAAATTCTAATGGAATTCCATCTTTAATGATTTGTTCATGATTGGCTTTTGAAATTTTCCATTTCTTAATTTTAAATTTTCCTTTGATTGAACTTCTATCAAATTTATGCGTGCTACACAAACCAAGTGATTATATTGACAACTTATGACATCATGTTCATAGTCTTGAAAGTAACAAAATCTTGACTTTGATGAGTTTGTTGGGAAAAATAACCTTTTAGTATAATAGACGCTTTGTCATATACAAACCCATTATCATCATAGTTTTCCAATAATTTCATTTTTAGTTTAGTGCAACACATCAAATAATACTTCACATTTTCATCGTTGATAGTAGGTGAAACTACAACAAAAACATCTCCTGCACAATAAAACAAACTTACATAAATTTAGATCATAATTAACATGAAAAATAATTTTAAACTTAACATGTGTACTTGATTTTATTATCTATTTCTAGATTTCTATCATTTAAAAATAATTGAAATGTGACCTTCTCTAACAACATCAGAAACTCAATCACCTTCAGATGATACTATAGTCTCCTCTGATTGCATTTCTTCAAAATTTTCAACAGAAATTTTCCCCTTTGTATTTAGTTTTGTATGTTTCCAAACTTTTACATACATTTTGTTTTCAAAAACATCGTTGGATTTTGTGTTGTCTATGCAAACATGACAAAAACAAGAATATTTTCTTTTATCAAATGCAAACACATTTTGGTATTGCTTTGTTTTAATTGAATACAAATTTCGAGTCATTTTTATTGTTTCAACGTCATCTCCAATTGATCTATCTACATCTTGGACTCCAATATGCAAAAAAAACCATATGGAAAATTCAAACAAGAATATAAATATGTTATTCAAAATATCATCAAAGAAAATCATTGTGATAAATAATGTTTAAAATTAGAAGTCCAATAAAAATTATATCATGTACATATTAAAGTTATATATATATATATATATATATATATATATATATATATATATATATATATAAGTTAACTTGTATATATATATATACAAATTAACTTATATATATATATATATATATATATATATATATATATACTTTCGTACTTCCCTTGATCGGTTAGTCTCATGGCTTAATGCAGTGATGCACCATTAAACAACTTGTTCAGCTGAGACAAGTTGGTTTGTAGAGTGGCTCATTTGATATATTCGAAGTTCTCATTTTATACATGCCCCTACACCATCATGTTCTCCTTTTCCATGACCAGTCTCAAATAAATTCCAACAATGTTTAATGCGGGTTTTCATATGAAGACTACACAACCAAAAGAAGGGTCGTGAAGATTTGAATTCACATGTGCATCCATTTGACCATATCCAATGTTCATTGAATTGTATTTCACGACTTTTCAAGGAGTCATAAAAATTTTCAAAACAACATTGTACAAAATATGTATCATGTGTACGATCATCACTGATATATAAGTGATATTCTTTAATAACATGTTGATTTTCACTGGTGCCTTCTATATGATAAACATTTTGTTCAACATGTCTATATAGAATATGGATAAGCATGGAGACTTGGTCAGAATGATAGTATTCACTATGTATTTATTTTTTTGGAATAACCGTGTAGTTCTCTGCAAAGTCAATTATTGACAAAATGGTCCCTGGTGGAAAAAATTCACAAGATTTTTTGAATTGCAAGTCTTTCCATCGAGCTCTATGGGAATGTTTGGTGTATTTATAAATTTATGTCTCAAACTTTCTCAAAAACTCTATCACAAAAATTTATTCTTCTTGTAAATCAATTATTTTATCACTTGTAGTACTACTTGAACCAATCCATATATGAATATATTCATATCTCTTCCATTTCTCTTTTATGTTGGACAATGATTGCATAATTTATATCAGTACAATATTTGTTTTGAAATTTAGTCAAATTTCCACAACCATCGCATTTTTTTACCACCAACACATTTATTTTGGTAAAATAATTCATGGCTTTCTCTTCCACATAGAATTTGAGATATGAAATCATAGATAGTAGAAGGAGGAGGTGAATCTTTCCAAAAAAAATTACAAAAATTAAGGAATGTGTCATAATATAACTGAAATTTCACATGATAACGACAACAACAAGTGTCGCGTACAGTGATAGATTTAACATACCATGGTTTTTGCTGCACAAAAGCACTGATTGAGACATTACTTTCACGATTCTCTTCTATGAGCTTGTTGAAAAACTCTATCTGAGTGGTGTCCAAGAAATGTTTTTCATGTTCTTTGTACTGATTCCGTGCTATTGTTCTTCGCATCACATCCCTTGCTTTTGGTGAAACACGTGAATTTTTCATCCAATATTCACATATTATTTTTTTAACATCTTCTCCAAGTCTATCTTTGTATGGTTTCCTACAAATAACTTTCCAACAAGCGATTTCATCATTTACATCTATTTGAAATCGAAAATTCCGATGTTTGTGTAAATTTTTTCGTGAGGTTACTAATACTTGTGCCATATATTTTACCAAGTGATTCTCTTTAGTAATTGATGAAACCACTACCATTTGTATTGCTCTATGTGCATCTAAAGAACTTTTCTTTCTAGATCTTCCAATTGACTTTAGAGTACTGATTATATTTTCTATCACATTTTCCTTCGTTTTCTTTATCTTTTGTTGATTTTCGAATACCCAATAAAGTCATAGTTTCTTTTAATTTCTTTGATGTTAAGAGACTTTTCAACATTTGAGCTTGAACTTCCACAGCTTCATCTTTGAATAATGTATCAAGAATGCGCTTAGGACGATATCATATAACATGGTCAACTTTTTTATCTCCATATGTGTGAGTGTCAACATTTTCTAACATCTCATCATCGATATTGATTTCATTCGTACATATTAGAATTAAATGTACATAATGAGTTTACATATTTAATAAATAATTAAATTAATAAATATGTATAATTTCAATAATACACATTCAACATATATATACATACCTGGTGATCCAGTTTCTTCACTTAAATTTCTTTCAACATTTTCAACATCTTCAATCATTGGTTCAATATCTCTTTCACTTTCTCTTTCAAAATTTTCTATCTCATCATCAATGTTTTGAGGAATATTCTCTCTACTTACATTGCAAAATATTTTTAAAATAAGTTCATCAAATAAAAATTAAGTTTCACAATACACTAGTCAAATTTTAAATATCAAATTTATAATATTTACATTCACATACCTACTTCAACTTCTAGTTGAGATTGATTTTCCCTTTCAATATTTGAGCGTTCTTCTCTGTTTTTTTGCGATATTCTCTCCCCTGTTCTCTACGTTCCTCGGGGTCTCTTGTTCGATCATATTTTCTCTTGCAATTCCTTTGATTTCCCATGATAATTTAGTACGAAGCTCAAAAAATTTCCTTCAAAATCCTGTAAAAAAACTCACTAGATCAAAATTTAGACAAAAACTCAATTAAAAAAAACATACTTCAACCCAAAACACTTACTTCAAAAATTCTGCCAAAAAAATGTCTTTTAAAAATAAAATGAAGCTCATAATATTTCCTTCCAAGTCCTGCAAAAAAATTCATTTAAAAATTAGACAAAAACTCACTTTAAAAAATCATTATAAAAGATTTACTTCAACCCAAAACACTTACTCTAAAAAAATGTCACATTAAAAAATACCTCCAAAAATTGTCCTTTGAAAATTAAGCCCAAAAAACCTTTAAAAAAATGTCACTTTAAAAAATACCTCCAAAAAATGTTCTTTTAAAATTAAGCCCAAAAAACCTCTAAAAAATGTCACTTGAAAAAGTACTTCCAAAAAAAGTCCTTTGAAAATTAAGCCCAAAAAGAGTCATTTGAAAATTAAGCCCAAAAAAAGTCCTTTGCAAATTCAGCCCAAAAATGATAACCTGTGCAAAAGAAACATAGCAGGTCCTCACCGCTGCGTGCTCTGCAAAAAAGCCTTGGAAACCTCAGTACACATGTTCATCGATTGTGAGTATGCTCAGAAGGCTTGGACTAGCTTCCTGACAGGTCTGAATGTGATCCCTCCTCCCCATTGTTCGATCACTGACATGTTTTCGTCTTGGAGAGCTCGATACCCCCTCAAAATCACTGAAAAATCTCTCTGGCTCAAGGTGTGGATTGCAGCCCCTAAATATCTTTGCTGGAAGCTGTGGCTCGCCAGGAATGATATAGTCTTCAATCAAAAAGAAACAACAGCAGAGAATGCTGCTGATCAGGCCAAGAATCTACTTCTAGAAACTTTACGACATTCCATTGTCAAAGATGATAGCTCCCTACGAAAGGAGGAAAGGGCATGGCTGGATGGCTTCTCCCCCATGTCGAGAACTCCAGCACTTACTCGTCCAATTCAAAAGGAAAATTGGCAGATTAGAGACACCTTGGAAAGTTTCCAGAAGTGGTGGAAAGCACAAGGTAAATGCACTATCTTCTTCGACGGAGCCTCGAAAGGCAACCTAGGCAGGTCTGGGGCAGGCGGGGTTGTTTATCTTCCGAATGGGAGAAAGGAGGACTTCAGCTGGGGTCTTGGGTTTAAAACCAACAATCAGGCCGAAGTCCTCAGTCTTCTAAAAGCTTGTCAACTGGCCAGAAAAGGAAATGTAAGAGACATCTTAATTTTTGGAGACTCTGAATTGTTGATAAAATCCTTGATAAACAAAAAAGCGCCCAAGGATCCAGTACTAAACAAGCAGCTCAAAAGAGTGAGCAGAATCCTACAGGAATTCTCCACAGCTCAAATCTTCCATATCCTCAGAGATTTAAACACAGAAGCAGACACATTGGCAAATACACGATGCACACTAGAAACAAGCATGATCAGCATAAATGAAGGGGCACCGAAAATGGCATCTATTCCCTAAATGGGCATCCATCCTCGCAAAAGCTGAGAATTGTAATGACAGAAACAGTGAATTGTAAGCTTGATCTGGCTATGGCCATTCTTCTTCATCAATAAAAATACCCGTTATAGTTTAAAAAAAAAAAAAAATCAGCCCAAATGAAGAGATGTGTGAAAGAATGCAAAAATAATGATTCCGTTTTTTGCTATTTATATAGTTGCAAAATGTTTTTTTGGAGGGGCTTCATTGAATTTTCTAGCCGACATAATTTGTGAGCAGAAGTTCGGTTGAACTTCTATAAAATGTTCGCTCGAACTTGTTTGTCATTAGAATTAACATCACGTAGCGGCAAAAAACAATTTGGCCGAAATATTTTAAAATTTTGGTCGAACTAACACATCTGCAACTACACAATAACTCGTTTCTGAACACATTTCTTCAACTTTGGAATGATTAAACTCCATCAAACTTTATGAATTAACTGTCGGAACCAAGACAAGCATTTACAGAATTCAATCTACTTTTAGGAAATATAACTTTTATGGAATTCATAGATATTTACTAATTTTAATTAATTTTGTAATAAAATGGGTGCAAACAATTTCTGAAAGTCATTATCATTTAGTGAACTCAAAATTTTGTATCTTCCAAAATACACTGTAAAAAAATTTGAAAAAATTATGGTGCATTACATTGGTCCGTCATTTGTAATGGGTAATTTTTAGATTTTTAGTTTATGACTAATATGTTGAGAAACTTCACACGAGTCGAAACATATTCAAAATATGTAGTTTTTTCATATTAGATCAGTTCAACAAATTCTAGTAATTATGATATGCATCAGTTGGTTTCGTAAATATAACAATACTGAAGTAGACTCTCTCTAGATTGTTGTAACACTTTTTATTTTCCCAAAAACACAGTTTTCATAAAATACACCAATGTGTTTCAACATGACTTTTTATGAATTCTTTGATTGTTAAAGAACACATACTCAAAGAAATGTTAAGTTTACATATCAAATGTGAATAAAAAAATCCACAAAATAAGTAATAGAAAGCTAATAAAATTTTTGACAAGTTTTATTTTTATCGTAAAATGAAATTATAAACAGAAAAATGGTTTTAGCTTGCAGAAAGTTGAAGAACAAAAAGGGCAAAAAGTGTAACCCAACTTCACATATATATTAGAAAAAATTGTGCCTTGAGCTGCCTAGGTCGATTCTGAGAATCAACCTACTGCCCAGGGTCACGGGACCTTGGGCCTGGGCGGAGTGACGTTGCGCAACCTTGCCCTGCCCCGCCTAGGCTCGAGGCCCCATGTACATGCGCAAAAAAGGTTGAGCTACTGCCTAGGGTCGCGGGGCCACGACCCTATGTGGCCAAGTCGATTCCAGGAATTGACTTAGCCTTCCAAGGCACAATTTTTCTTTTCATAATTATGTGGTTTTTTTTTTAACTTTAAAAAATATTGTTTTTTATGTTCCTTTTTTTTAGTTAATTCAAAAAAAAAAATCTTCAATTATTTATTTATTTTATGATATTTATTTATTTATTTATTATTTTTACAGGTTAATTTTGTTTTATTTTTTTACATTTTTATGTCTTTTTGTCTTTTTTTAAATGTTTTATTACTTGTTATTATTTTATTTTGTCTTTTTGTTTGTTTTTTATTATTTTATTTTCAATGTTTGAACTTCTGTTTTCTTTTGTATTTCTCATTTTTATATATTTATTATTTGTTTGTTTTTTTTGTTTTTTTACAAAACCCATGTCGATGCTCGACTAGCAACCTGATTCCATTATGTGCAATTTAATAGTTGATTTAAAATTTTTTGTTATAACGAGTCGAGAATGCCCCCATAATGTGTCAATTTCATAGTTGTTCTTTAAGTTTTCATTACAATGAGTCGAGTTCACCTACACTGCGTGTCAATGTGATTTTTTTTTTTTTAGCAATGTGTCTAGTTGTCTTAGCCTAAGATTTTAAAATCGCTATACATTTAGCATTTAAAAAATAAATTACTCTTGGTATAATAACTCTCTCATTAAGATGTTTATTTTAAAGTTTTTTTAGTCATAAATTTTTTTCATAATGTCATACTTGAAATATTTTGAAAACTTATGGTTTTTTTGTAGTCATAATCTTTGGTTTTAATTCCATGGTTGAAAATTTGTCAAGATTTTAATGTTTTTCTAAGTCAAGATATTTTATCCTTAATGCTATTGTTAAAAACAGATATAAGTATTTTTTTCTTTAACACCATGACTGAAAATTGTTGAAATTTTAAGGTTTTTCAAAGATGTGATATTTTATATTTAATGTCATGCCTAAAAATCATTGGAATTTTAATGCTTTTCAAAAACGTGATATTTTATCTTTAATCTCAGGCTTGAAAATCATTGAAACTTTAAAGTATTTTGGAGTCATGATATTTTATGTTTAACGTCATTGTTAAAAAATGTTGAAAATTTACCCTGAAAAAAATGGTTATTCCAGCATCAACACTTTTAATTTTCAGGGTGTCTTTTGCACAAAAAAAATGGTTTTTACTATCATTTTTAAAAAATGTTGAAAATTTACCCCGAAAAAAAACATGTTATTCCAACATCAACAATTTTATTTTTTAGCCTATTTTTTCATTTTTTTTTGGGGGTTTTTTGGCTAGAGTTCTTGTTTTGAGGTAATAGGAATCGTTTGATCGGTAACTTTTTTCTAAACTTTATTGCATTGGTTCAATCATCTTGGCAGCCCCCAAATAGGGACTTTGTTTTTCGAAAGATGGATAAAATCAACCTAAATTTTTGTGCGCTAAAGGAGAAGGTCAGAGTTTGGGCAAAGAAAAAGAAGAGGGGGCTTATTCAAGAACCCATTTCAATTATCAACAGGAAAAAAATCTAGAGGATCGTAGCTCCCCTACATACTTTTCTGACCTAAAAAATATGAGATTCTTCATATTGAAATCTGTAGATCAAAAATTTTACTTAGTCAGGTTGAATAATTACCACAAAAGAGAAAAATATTGTGGATTGTTGCAGATAAAAATAGTGTATTTTTTCACAAACAAGTTATTTACAGGTACCAAAATAACTCAATCTAGAGCATTAAATCAAAATCGGGAAAAATCATTATCAATCAATGAGATATTGAAGCAAAGGCTAGAAACTACTTCAACAATTTATATTGTTCTAGGTCTTAGGTACCGTTTTGTAAGCAACTGGAAATGTGCGATTTTTTTCCATTCTTTTCTAATCCAAAGGACAACAATCAAATGGAACGCCCTATAAATCAGGAAGAAGTCATCCTAGTATTAAAGGACATGGCCAAAGGTAAAATCATGGATCCTGATGGATGGACCATAGAAATTTTCTTGCACTTTTATGTTAAATTATCGAAGAGCTTACCGAGATGGTTGAAGAGTCGAAGGTTCTTGGTTGGGTATCTAGCACCAAAAATTCTACCTTTATCTGCCTCATTCTGATCGTCAAAAACTAGTATCACTCTCTGACCATTGCATGATTTCATTGTGCAATACTATTTATATATTAATTTCAAAAGCCATTGCAAATCGACTTAAGCCTTTATTGTCCAAAAATATTTCTATGGAGCAATTTGGTTTTCTTAAGTACAAGAAAATTCACAGTGCAGTTGCAATTATCCAAGAAGTCATACTTGCAATCAAGAAAAACCATATGGATGCTTGTCTCATGAAGATAGACTTAACAAAATACTTTGACTGTGTCGACTGGGAACTCCTGTGGATGATCCTAGAAAATATTGGTCTAGGTAGAAAAGTGATTAACTGGATTAAAGCATGCATAAAATATACCTGTTTTTCCATTTTGATCAATGGTATTCCTACAAAAAAAAAAAAAAAAAATCAACTTCCAAGGGACTTAGACATGGATGTGTCATGTCTCCACTTTTATTCCTTATCATCATTAATGACCTAAGCAGAAAAATCAATGATGCTCAATCTCATGGTATCATTTCAAGATGTAGAATAGCAGCTACAATCACCCTATCCCATCTGATCTTTGTGGACAATTTGATGGCTGTTGGGAACCTGGATCCCAAAGAATGGCTTGTATTTTATAGTCTCCTTCAAGACTTCGGTCTTGCTTTAGGCCTGTTTATGAATAAATCCAAGTCCACGCTGATATCAAATGATCCATATGCAACATCGACCTTGCATATTTCCAACACCTTTGGGGTTAAAATTGTTCATATGGATGATCGCTTTCGATACCCAAGTTTTATTTTGAAATTAGTTGGTTAAAAAATCTGGGACTGGGATTTTCTTTACAGAAAATTGAGAAGCAACTAAATCAGTGGGCACACAACTAGATTTCTCTTGGGGGTTGACTGGTTCTTATTAAATCAATCCTCCATAGTAGCCCTATCTATTGGATGCATATATTTAAGCTTCCAAAGGGCATTATCAACAAATTAAACTCCATCACATCATGTTTTCTGTGGGTTGGCACACATAGAGAGCAAAAAATCCATCTTGTCTGTATGGAAATGATCAATCACCCTATATCCCTCGGTGGATGGGGGATCAAATATATCACTTATTTCAATATGGCTCTACTATTAAAAAAAAAATGGAGAGTTGCCTCTAGCGAAGGCCTTTGGCAACAATTCATCTGTGCTAAATATCTCCAAAATCGAGCATTTATTAACTAGTTGTGTGTTGGCGCTCTGGATCCTCTCTATATTCCTTATTCTTGGATAAACCTTCTTTTGACAAAGCCCTATTTTTTTGGAAATAATAGATGGGAAGTTGGCTCTGGTTATATTCCAGAAATTAGACTAGACTCGATCTTAAGTATGACTTACTCACATCCATTATCTCCTTATCTCATTAATTTCTTAAATAATAAGGGGTTATTTGTGATAAAATATATATCAAATGACACACTCTCATCTCTTTTCCATACTCATTGGAATGATGATCTTAATCTTGAGAGTCTTGAGGACCTAATTCTAGAATGGAAGATTTATACCACTAACATAAAACTCTCTAGGATAGTCCTCTCTCCCAAAGAAGACAAGTTCATATGGTTTGGTAGTTCACAATAGGGGAAGGTCATTGTTAAAGAAGTATACAAACTAATCACACAACCGTCTAGACAGATTGTGGTTCAGTCTTGGATGGTTCGGGCTTGGAAATGGAATTCCCACCTAAAACTTAAATGTTTTTCTTGGCTAGTAACTCATAATTGTATCCTCACCTGGGAAATTCTATGTAAGAAGGGATTTCAGGGACTGGGCCGATGTAGTCATTACCTATCATCTGGAAAAGACACAAATCGCCTCTTTATCCACTGCCCAAGTTTTCATCTATGGTTTGGAATTGGGTGCTTCAAATGATGAACTATCCTACTGTTTTGGATGGCGAAAATATTAACTCTTGGCTCAGACGGTGGACTATGGATCACAAACCTCATCGTACTTTGGCCTTCTTTATTATCTAGGGTATATGGAAGTCTAGAAATGCCTATATCTTTGATCAAGTTTTTCCGAATATATGGAGTACTTGTTACAACATCCTATCTTACTATTCAGAATTTTATGTCACTTTGTCCTCTCATCATAAATGTCCTTCCCCTCCTAGAGACCTCTGGTCAGCCTATCATGTGGGTTTATTTGAAGGTGCATCATATTTTGATTCCTACGGATGTGGTATGACCATTCATATTAGCCCTGAGCTCTTTTATAGATTCTACTGGAATTGTGGCTTGGAAACCAAAACCCAAGTTGAACTTCTTTCTCTTTGGGGGGTCCTTCACGGGGAATTTTGGCTTGATCTCAGGGCCCTCACTATTTTTGGTGACTCCAAATCAATTATAGATTGGGAAAATAACAAGGGCTCTTTAAATTCTTCAACTATTGATCCATGGAAGCTCTACATCAAAGCACTATCTATCGAGTTACATCATCTTTCTATCTTGCATATCTATAAGATCCAAAACAATGAATCATATTTCCTCTCAAAAATGGGTTACAAATCTGTTCCTAATCATATTATGTTCCAGAATTTTGAATTTTTCTTTCAGAAATGGGAATGGTTCATCCATATTTAACAAGTTATTTTTTTCTACAGGGCTCTCTGTCACTCCCCTATTTTTTCAGAAATGATCCTCTGTAGGTTTCTTTTAGCTATAATTAATTTTTGTCTAGTTTTTTTTTCTTGGCCTATGTTGATTCATAACTTCTATCAACAGGTTTTTTAATATTGTATCATAGCTCCAAGATAATTGGACAAAATTTTATGGATTTTTTGTGTTCTCATTGACGATTGAGAATTTCTCTCTTTGATATATGTAATTTCTCATTTTACATAATAGAAAGAAGTTTTTTCTATATAAAAAAATAGCTCCCTTAGCTACGTTTTTTGTAACATAATATAAAAACTGCGATCTATTGTAATTTGACCTCCTCTTGTTGAATAATTTTGTGGCCAAAGTTGTCTTACCAACACCACTTGTACCCACTATACCGACAACCTAGGCCTTCTCCGACCATAATATTGTGCTTTCAAATTCTTCTGTTTTTTCCTTCAACCCAATTGGGTGTTCGAAAACATACTTCGATGGTGTTTTGTCACATATTTTCGACATGAATCACAACACATCATCTAAGAGTTTCCCTGTGTTGTTGAACAATAGTGTAAAATAAAAGGTAAGGAGCATCTATATAACACCTAATACTCCAATAAATTAAAAAATAAATCACAAAAGGGAGAGAGAAGGAGATTAGTTTAGAGGTCCTTAGCCATTCAATGTCTCCAAATCGAAACCACTTATTTCTACAGCCTAAAAAAAACATGTCTCCAATTCTAAATAGTCTCTGAGTCGAATCACTGCTTCTTTTTGTGGTTGCATAGGGCTTCAACATACGATCCTTTAGTTTTCCACCTAAGCCATGAAGGCTTGACTGCATAAAATATGGGGATAATAGTAACCTCCTTTAGTATCGACTGAAATTCCTTCAACATGTGCAACAATTCGTCTAGACACCATGTTGATTGTGCATAAGTGGATGAGAAAATGGATATATGGATGAATTAGGTTTCAATAGCATGTAGTTTTTGAGGGGTAATATTTTCCCCAACTTCCAATTCTAGCTTATCCATAAACACTCGCAGTCTATGGTATAGATCATTGGCGAAGGTAGTCTTTACATATGGGACATGATGGTTAATAAACACATCGTAGCTCTTGTAAGAATTAAAGGAAGAGTAGGAGGCCACAAAGGAAGAAGTGGCAACATAAACATCTCCATTGTTACCGGTTGCTAGGTCTACCATTGGAATTGGGATTTGAATGAATAGATAGACCGAAAAATAAAGATCGATATAATAATAAGATAGAGATGAAGCAGAAGCAGATAGATCACAGTGAGGGGAGTTTTCCAAAAATTTAGTGGACTCTTTTATACATAGACGGATTGCACTATGCACTGACTAATGAAGTTGTGTGGATGTTGAGAAACGACGACGCTAATACGCGTGAGAAACATAAATGTCAAGAACAGTAGCACAAACATGATATGATATTTAAAGATATAGTGGATATGATATTTACTAGGCTAATCTAATGAATGTTTTGATATAATATTCTAAATTGACCACAGCCAATGAAGCAGTTTCATTTGAATAACATATTTATCAAAAGTAATCCTCCATCGATCGAGTAGAAAGGATCTCCCAATCCATCAAGATATATGTAAGGGCTGCACTAGACGACACTTAGCAGTAATAACATATCATTAGTCGAAAAGGATATTTGATTTACTCGTTGGGATTTTGAATGATGTGTTGTTAGAATCCAAATTAACCCATAATGGGAAGAGAATAGTTGCCAAGTTATAATTCAGATAATACAAAAATAATTTTAATTGGAAAAAAATTTGCCAATATACTTTAAAAATATTTTCCTTTTTCTTTGGCTTGTTATGATGCCTCCTGCTTATATCATCGACAACCAATATTTATTGTGTTATTGACCCATTAATGTGTGGGGTTGTATATGCCCACCGTTGTATTTAAGCAAGTAAATTATCCAATAATGGACATATACAACCCTAGGCATTAATGGATCAATAACCTAGTTATGTTGTAAGGTATTCCCCTTTGAGAACTCCCTTGGCTGATAATCTACACTCTTATGCACCATCAGATCTATTGTTAGACGATTAAAATTTCTTCCATCATCAGATGTCATTGTTTTAAATGTAAACCAAATATATATTTGTGTAACTGTTAAACTTGTTGATCTACGATCCTCTGCACTTGTAAGATATAAGAACCCAAACCCACCTAATCCATGAAAATGGTCGTTTCAACTATTAGTGGCAAGAGCTACCATGCAACCATTGTGTGTGTGCATGATAGGTACTTACAACTGCTATTATGTGAGGTTATTCCAACTTCTTTGTTGCCACCATTTTTTGCAAAGGAATGAAGTTATACTTTGAGAATATATCATGGGAGTGTTTTGCATCCTACTTGTTGCTCCAGGTTGTTTGTTAGAAGTTGAATTGGAGCTATATCTCGTGTGTTGATGGTCGTCCATTTAGAAAGGTATTCATAGACTTATTTGTCTTTCTTTATTCAGGGTTTATCATACCCCTTTTGGTATCTAAGTGTTGTTTACGTTTATATTGGTCTCTTCCACCTATGTTGTTGCCAATTCTCTTTGTTCCTAACCATTTTGCTCGCTAGCTCTCCTCTTTGCGTGAAAACCCAAGTGGAAAAATGCTGGTATAGGTATCGTGGTTGTGCATGTCCAGCCGACTAGTATGGAGATCAAAAGAGTCAATTCCACTAAACTGACGTTAAGGCTTCTTGAGAGATATGAAATTTGTATATTTATTTTATAGCTCTTTCTCTCTCCTCTTGGTTTTGGGATTGGTATACTATTTTTTAACTAAACTGAGATGTGCAACGAGGATTATTTTTTTTTATACCTTCGCATGTAGGATTTGTATTTGAATCTAATGATGTTGGTGCATTTTCCACTATTTGAGGAAGGATATTGATGACATTGACAAAATATATTTTCGAGTTTATAATCAAAAGAAAAAGTTTCCTTATATTTTTGTAATTTTTATCTTTCATATATATTTTTTCTTCTTAGCTTTTGAATGTTGTTTTCAAATACACCATTTTAGTGAATGTGTTGTTGTATGGAGATCATGCAAATGGGTTCAGATCAATATTAGTAATAATTGTACAATTTCTCTATGCTATTTGAAGATGCTCGTTAGTTGCTCTTGCATCATTCAACTTGAGGATTCATCACATTTGTAAATTTCTATTAATTATAATCAATAAATTATTGCATAAATATTCTATTCATTATTATAGAGTAGTCTATGATATTTGATATTTTGGAAAGTGAAAATCATTTACTATATATAGTGATTGTTGTGTCTTTTTCTGAATTCCATTATAAATTCCAATCATTCAAGAGATAGTTACACCCAATATGGAAATCAAGATTCAATTCGTATAATTTTACATTTATACCCTTTTTCCACATAGAGAATTGCACCCAAGATGGAAATGGGAAATTGTTATATATAGTGATTGTTACACCTTTTATGTATTCATTATAAATGCCAATCAATCAATTGATAGTTACACCCAATATGGAAATGAAGATTACAATACGACTTTGCATGTATACCCTTTCTTCCACATTTAGAGTTGCACCTAATATGGAAATGGAGATATCATCATATGGTTTTAGTTGTTTAATGCCTCTACCTCTAATTAAGATTAAACTTAATCATTGAAACCATTTTCCTAAACAATTTCAACATCTACCTGCCCAGTAGACAACTTGATTAAATCTAAATTTTATACTATGTCTCAATTTTTGTTTAATATTTTATTAATTTTGAAAAATAACAAGTATTGTATCATACTTTAGTTAGAAGAAATTCAATGAATAGTCAAATATAATATGATTATATACATCTTGTCAAAAGATAATTACTTATAATTAAAACAAAAAATATTTAAATTATATGAAAAGCAAGTTTATGTGAATAATCATCAATTAAGTGTTTACATTAGATATATTCATGTTATTTCTAACTAGCAATTACACGAGATGTTGCAAAGGAAACACTGTAAGGCAAAAATTCAAGAAGAATTGTTACATATAAACAAATCATTGAAGATAAAAATTTGAAACAAAATGTCATTCAAAGCTAGAAGATAAAGATATGCGAGTAATACTGAAGAAGAATTCATTGGAGCCTGTCAAGGTTTACTCCTTGCAATTAGGCTAGCCTTTAGAAAGTTGGTAATTCAAGGGGACTCGCAACTAGTAGCAAACACCCTCAAAAAACTAAATCAACGAACGAAATGGGACAAGCTTAGCCATAGTTGGAGAGTTGATGGACATGTGCAGGAACTATGGGACATAATTCAGAACTTCGAATATGTCATCATCACACATGTGGGGAGGGAAGGAAATAGAGCAGCAGACTTCCTAGAAAACTAGGGATGTGCCCATCAAAATGAGCCCCTAGAGACAATCTGGCCATCCAACCCATGGGTTGAGCGTTTGGAACAAATACAAGGAATCATGGAGCAGGACAAGGAAGGTAGCGGGGATCACCCACAGACCTCTGAACTAGACCCCCAATCGGGGTGCAGATTGGCAGATCAGCCCTCCCATAAGCAATTATGACGAAGGCCTCAATAATGAAGCCCACCACCCTCGACATGAGTGGCAAGGGTGGCGGGATGTCCTTAAACATGCATGAGAAGGCGAATTAGAGGGACGAAGGCCTTCGAAATTTCGAAAAAACGCTGCAGTGGATGGTGTGGGGGTTATGTTGCTAAGGCAGAAGGTTCATGCAGGCGCGATCAAAGAGCTCTAGTCCCTCCTCAACGCTCGGCCACAGTGATTATCTAGTATGTTAATGGTTCCTTTTCCATCTCTCATGCCATGATTTTATTGAGTCAAGGCATCCAGGGCCAGTGTGTTTGGAAGTCTTGGGTGTAAGAGGGTATGGGGTCAACCCTGTACAGGAAATTTCCTGGTAATGGAGAGTCGTGGGGTGATAGGAAAGTCAATTCGGGTGTGATTGGGATTATACTATGTTTTCTTATCCTTGTGGGAATGGTTTACACTCTCTACATGCACCATTGTGAGAGTCATTGCAGTAAGGGGAATAGGTCTAGGTGGGTCGAGTCGGGCTGGGAAGAATTCCCTTTGTCTGGAGTCTTTCCAATTTCTTGGCCTTCGAACTATACATGTTTCACTTCCAGAATAACCGACATGAACTACCATGTCTCTGCGAGGAGGATGAAAGATAGGTGGGGTCTGACCCTGGAAGGGGTTGAGGGAAAACAAGCTAATTCTGATAATTGGGAAGGGTGGAGTCACGACGGGTCAGTTGTTCCTCTGTCCAGGTTGGGTTTTTAGTTAATGGCAGCAGGAATGGGTGTGGGAAGAAGGTGTCAGGTCACGTCCAAGTCATAGGTGCGAAGCCGGGTTAGGGCACTACAGGGTTTTGGCATGGCGCTAAGAAGACCTGTAAGGGTAACTCGACCAGCCTGCATGTCACTTAGGGTGTCAGGGCATGGGAAAACGACTTTTTGCATATCTTGGGGAATGAAAGCAATGGTAATTACGCAGGAATGCCAGTTTGTTTTGTTTCACTGAATTACGACATTGTGTTGATCATTGGAAAGGTAAGCTTCTAGGATCTCGAGACTGTTAAAAGTCTCACCCTCCCGCACCTGCATAGGCATTGCATAGCCCTCTTACCAAGGAGAAAAAGAAGGTAGTTTGGTCCAAGAGCCCTGCAACGAGAGGTTGAGGTTAGAAATACAAAGGTAAAGAGGTCAAGGACCAATCCAGCTCACCCACGAGTAAGTTGTAGGGTAGGAGGCCCACAGTGGGAATAATTCAAGATGTTGCGAAGGCATACCATGAGAATACAACATAGGAAATTCAGAAGTTGATTGAGAAGTGAGAATCCGACCTAAACCGGAAGGCTGGCACAATGTAAATGGAAGCAGAAGAATGGAGGGGCCTTGTGCCCGATCCTGGGCAGATGCAGGGCAGAGTGACACAGTTTAAACAAAGCTTCTTTCTATATTGGTCCATGAAGGGAATTCTAGGAAAAACCCTGGAACAAATTTCAATGAGCTTGGCCACAATTTGTTCAGGATTTTCTAGATTATAGGAGTGAGATTAACAAGCTCAAATTCCAGCTGCAAAAATAAGATGGGCACCTCACGTGCATTAAATATCATCTCCCTTACATCTCCAAACTGACTGAGATCCCCAGAAATTTGGTCTAGGACCCAGCATCTGTCGAATCTGCCTCGGCTAAGGATGCAAAGTAGTTTCATGTTGCTTACTACTAGTATTTTTTTGTATCTTATGTTTAGATGCGGATAGCATTTAGATTTTTATGGTTAACCAGTCTTGCTAGTAAGCAAGTAAAAAACAGTGTATGTATGAACATTCAGTCATTGTTAGCTTGGTATGATAGAATAATAACCTTATATTTTTGGATGGCATACCACGCCATCAGGTGGCCAACGAACTTTGTTTCCCGTTCAGGGAAATTTGAGGCCACCTAACAGTATTTATCTGGTTGTATCTTGCTATTAAAAATTAATGAAAATGGAGGAAATACCAAGATTACAAAAAAACAAAAAAACTAGAAGATAAGGAGAAATCAAATTGAGATTATTCCAAATTGAGAGATTATATAAAATTTACATTATTCCAAATTTAGAGATTCTATAAGATTTCCAACATAGATTGTGTCTTATTATTTAAAGATGCTACTTTATGGTGTAGAGCGAATATTGTTTTGAATTTTAACAGTTAGAATGTGTGGAATATTCTATTAATTGTAACCATAATTTTATAAATTTATTTCATAAATATTGTATTCATTATTATACAATAATATGAGATGTTTGATATTTTGGAAAGTGAAAACCATTTACTATATATAGTAATTGTTCTAATTTTTTATTTCATTATAAATGCCAATTAATCAAGAGATAGTTACACAAAATATGGAAATGAAGATTCCAATCATATGATTTTACATTCATACCCTTCTTCCACATAGAGAATTGCACCCAAGATGGAAATGGGATATTGTTTGATATTTTGGAAAATGAAAATCATTAATTTTATTGTATATAGTGATTGTTGCGCCTCTTCTGAATTTTATTATAAACTAAAATCAATAAAATTATTGCAAGAATATTCTATTAATTGTAATCATAATTTTATAAACTTATTGCATAAATATTCTATTCATTATTATAGTGTAATATGAGAGGTTTGATATTTTGGAAAGTGAAAATCATTTACTATATATATAGTGATTGAAACTAATATAATGTTGTACATTTTTCTGAATTTCATTATAAATGTCAATCAATCAAGAGATAGTTACACGCAATATTGAAATAAAGATTCCAATCGTATGACTTTATATTTATACCCCTCTTCCAAATGTGATTGCACTCAATTCTATCCTCTTCTGCACAAGTGTGAAGTATTATAGAATTTTTTACTCCTAATTTATCTAATCTACCTACCTAGTAGATGATTTGATTAACAATTACAACTTGAGACTAATTATTTTTACCATGAGGTTTTAATAATATGTGCTCACCAAGTAGACAATTTGACTCTGCATTAAAGTTTAAAGAGATTCCAATGGTATAACTCCTTTGATACCTTTCTTCCTATGGTAAGGATAAGTCTGAATGATGAGAGTCATTCTCCCAAATAATTTCAACATTTACCAACCACTTAGATAATATGATTATGAAAATAATTTCAACATCTTCCAACTATTTAGACAATATAATTATGTATTAAAGTTTTAAAGGTAAAAATGAATTAAATGTTTATATGAATGTTATATGAATATAATGTTAGAATAGGTGAATTCCATGATGTTTTACTTTTAATTCTCATGGGGAGGAGTTTAAGATAGAAGTCACTTTTGGAGGCTTAAACTATCCCAAGGGGCATCCATGATGAAGCCTCCCACAATCGTAGTGATAACATCTCACTAGTGGATAATATGTTATTCCTTCCCATAGACGAGTTGGCCTAGGTCTAACCTTAGCCTGGTTAAAAAGAAAAAAAGAAAAAGAATAGAATAGATGAAATGTTGTAGAGTGACAATGATGATTGATGCATTTATTATTATTATTATGACAATGGTGTATAATATTTAAATATATTATTTTATTGAAGACATTAATGTATATATAATAAAATATTGCTAATTTTATAAAATTATTTATGTGTTCTTTTATTTAAATAGCTATTAATGTGTTTTCATACTTTAATGTGAGTTTAATATGTGAATTTCATTTATTTATTTGAATATCATGGTATTATATTTTTCAAACAAATGTTCACATCTATTGTGTAAAGTAACGATGCATATAATGTATACTATTTTTTATTTTACTGATTAACATTGTGGAATGACTTTGGACTATAAATAGACAGTCATATGAAATGGTAATTACACACTAATTGATGATCTAAGCACTTAGAGTTGAGTAGTCAAAATTATACATCTAGATCTTCTAGCTTGATTTAAAGATGAGCATTGTGCATTTTTAATAGTGGATTTCCCTCCTAATATTCTACTTGCTTCTCATTATAAATTTTGTGTTTGATTTCTTATGTGACTGATTATGGTTGTGGTAATAAATTGAATGGTACATTGATGTTGTTAAATTACCGTTGTTATATTTTGTTACAATCACTTTTACCCCCAATTCTAATCTTCCATTAGGAATCTTTTAAAACAATATAATCTTTCAAAGATAAATAGCAATTGTAGATAGAATAGTAAACGCAAAGAATAAGAGACATGAATTCAAACAACACGAAATTTTGTAATTTTGATATGAATATTGCTCTCTTTCTCTTAGAATTTTTGTTTTAAGTGTCATCTATATTCATTAAGAGCAATTTAAATTTGAATACTTTCAATTTTATCATTTAAAATTTGCTTGGTTCATTTTGGAATTATAATTTTTTTGGAATAAAGTTTTAGCTAAATAAAATATATATTATTGATTTATTTTATTTGAATTTCACATTCCAAATTTAATTATAACTTTAGTTTTATTATAAAATTTAAATTTAATTTCATCAAATATTGAAAAATTTAAAGTAATATAAATAGTTTTCAAAAAAGGTAGAGGTTGAGAAATCATTAATGTCCACCTTTACAAATCTCATCAAAATTTTCAAAGAAATGTTTCTCTTTAAGTTGTTAATTTTAGTTAACGATGGTATGTTCTATGCTTAACGTAATTTACTTCAATGTTCCTTAGCATCCCAATGACAATTTCCAATTATTTTCAGTAACAATCACCTTAACCATTAATCACATTGACAGTGAATGCATATAGACATATTAAAAAATGCATAAGACAAGCCAAGACAAGAGGACACAATATTTGGTAGATGCCAGGGAAAAACCCGAATGTGGGGAAAAACCTTTGATCAATTCTTCTTCTTATTATTCAATAGTTCAGCACAGAGAGAGAGAGTACATAAGTCAAATTCACTTGCCCAAAACATAGTCAAATCAACAACAAATCAACCCCTTATCAGCTCGGTTAAAGTTAGTCAACTCGACCTCCAAGAAGGGTCAAATTCAACCCAAAACAGTCCCTGAAATACTGGTTAAACTTAGTCAAACTTAAGTTAAGCCTACCGTCAACGCATGTCAAACTCAATCAAATACCTCTATTTTTATGCCAACAAGTACGACCTAAAAAAATCAAAATTATGCCCAGTAAAACGTAGTCAAAATCGGTCAAACAAGCCCTGGTCAATGTTGGTATGAAATCTGGAAATTTGTCCTATAATTGGTCTATGAAACTTTCAGCCTCCTTTGTCACACGTGTGTGTGTGTGAGAGAGAGAGAGAGAGAGAGAGAGAAACCAATGCGATCATCATATCCATCAATAGCTCATTGTGAGAGCACTGAGAGGGCGATCATGGCGGCGGCCGAACCCTAGTTGAACTATGGATCCCTTGGCTTATCGGCGATGCTTCCTGTTCACCACGGTTGTTTAACAGCGCTTGGGGGTGCTGGAACCTTACCGCTCCACAGCTTTTTGCTGCTATCCGGGTATTTTTCACTTCTGTTTAAAACTTTGGTTGTTTATCTGCTCGTCCCGGGTATCCTGGGCCCCCACGGTCCAACCGGTGGTTATTATATTTCTTGTGGGCTTCCACTTGTTTTACTGCTCGGGGCTCGCAGCCGTGGCGGTCTGGGGTTTCGACCTGTCTTGGCAGCTGAACCGGGGGTTTCTACTTGGTCTGGCACCTCTACTTGGTGGGGTCGCATACCACAGCGCTCCTTGACAGCTTCACCTCTGGACCCATTACCGGGGCTGGATTATTGGCGTTGCACTGACCTCTGGCTTCGAGGCCCCAGTTTGTCAGTCGAATCTGCAATTATTATTTCACCCTTGTCTTCATCTGTGGGCATCTGTCTTATCCAACAGTCACCAAGAGGTTATTGAAGGGCTGTCCATTCTATGGGCACATACGAAGAAGAGGTTGACTACTCGACGGATCCTCTGGAGGGGGTCGACATTTGGGGGTTGGAATCAGAGGATGAGGTGGATTCTATGTCGGATTTGGACCCATTATCTGGGGTGGATTTGCCTACTCAGCCTGCATCCACCGTGGCAGAATGCATCTCGCCCTTGGGGGTCCTTGCGAACTTGACCTTTGGCTCGCCCTCGAATGAGGATATTGGGATTTGGGTGTTCCCGCATGCTGAACAGGATTTTCAGGCCAGTGCTGCCATCGGAAGCTCCGCACTATTCTCGGAGGCGGCCTTTCTTGAGAGGGGCGACACATCATGCTACTTGGCGCATCAGCATATTGACGGCCTTCTTCCTCGTGGGGTTAACTCACATTGCCCTTCTGGAATTGATGTCGCGGCACAAGACTGTGCGGAGCCCTCTGCACCATTGGCGGCCTCTGGGGTCTTCAACAACATACCAGAGGACCTAATCAACCGGGAGCATAACAGCGACCTGCCTGCATCCGAAGACACTGCTGAGCCGATATTGGGGGTTTACAAGGTCAGTAAGCCGCACAAGGTCACGAAAAACAAGCTTAACTACCTCTCTAATTTTGGGAGCGAGAGTGGAATGGAGGATTGGAGTTTCGTTGCAGCCAAAACCCTGGTTGGGAAGATCCGGGGCCGAAAATATTCCTCAGCGAGACTTCAGCGATGGACTAGAGAAATCTGGGGTGAGACCCTTGACTGCCTCCCGGTGGTTGGGGCATTGACCAAAGGCTGGTTCTCCCTTACCTTTGCCCGCCCTGAACATTCCGATTGGGCCCTCAAGCAGTTCTGGCATCTGGAGCTACACCCCGTCTACCTCAAGAGATGGGTGCCCCTATTTGATCCCAAGAAAGAGAATGCTGGTGCTGGTCCCATTTGGATGAGGCTACCAGGACTACCTCTGCATTTTTGGAATGACACTGCACTTCGAAATATAGGGGGCCATTTTGGTCGCTACCTCGACCATGATCGATCCTACATGACCACTGGTAGCAGAGCAGTGGCTCGGATCCTGATTTTTCTCGACACTAGGGAGGGTCTATATGAGAATTTCATTATGAGGTTTGATGGGATGCAGTGGCAGCAACCACTTGACTATGAAGGCGTGCCCTTTCGCTGTAGAAAATGTCACGAGGTAGGTCATCTGTATAAAGACTGTCCGAGGAAGGGGGCTGGCAGGTTGAATGTTAAGAAATCTTGCACCAGAGGTACACAAACTGTGACAGACTCCAGAATATTGCCGGACAGTGCGGGTTTGCAGTCGAGGGCACATGAGCTCTCTGGAGATGGCGGGTCGAGGACAGCGACTGTGCCCACCTGGACCTCCACGCAGCCCAGATCCCGGCCACAGGTCTCATCGGTGCCTCCCCAGCAGGATCTTTTCATTCCGGGTACTGCTTTTTCTGGCTCTTTATCCTCTGAGTTTGCAAATATATCTTCTTTCTCTACATTGCCGTTTACTGTAGCTGTTAATGAACTTGTTAATCTGTCATCTGCTATCTCCTTACCTTGCACATCATCCGGTGTGCCCCATAAAACATTGAATCTCCCATCGGTATGCTGTACAATCGCTTTGGCCTCTCCATCCTTCTCCCCTATCATCCATCATACATCTGCTGAGCCCACCCCTGGCCATTCTGCTACCTCATCGGAGACTCACTCTTCGAAGCACAACTACTTCCTTAGATCCACAACCAACCCTCAATCTGGCGAGGTGTTCGGTATTGGGCCGGATCCGGGTTGCTTACCCTCTAAATCTCGTGGCCGACCATCTGCCCTAGCGAAGGCCATCAAAAGGGCTAACTTTGAAGTGGAAGCTGGCACTCAATCTTCTCTTATGCGGGTCCTTAGAGCACGACGACCCTTGACGATTGTTACATCATGATCTGTCTATCCTATAACTGCAGGGGACTGGCCAACCCCGATAAGAGATTGGCTCTCAGAGATCTGTTAACTCATAAGCCCTTCGACATACTCTTTCTGCAAGAAACGCTCGGGATGGGGTTAGAAGTGACTGCTACCCTAACTTCCTTTCTCCCTGATTGGTCATTCATTACTCTTGATGCCCGGGGCAGATCAGGAGGATGTGCTCTTGGCATTAACAACAAAACTACCCAGATGACAAACTGTTGGGGCCAGCCGGGTGTGCTGGCGATGAATGTGTTGTTTGGTAGTTCTGAGCTGGAGTTTACCTTGGTCAATGTCTATGGACCTTGCTCCGACAGAGAGCATTTCTGGCGCTCCCTTTTGTCCTGCTCACTTATGAATGCCCCTCACCTCATTTTAGGAGGCAACCTAAATTTCTCATTGGGTATCGCTGAATCTTGGGGTCCCCTGGCCACCCCGGACCCATTGGCTGAGTTTTTCAACTCAGAACTCGGTGCCTCTCATCTGATTGATATTCAGACTACCAAGCTACAGCCTACCTGGCGGAACAGAAGGACTGGTAACGCTGCTTTGGCTCGCCGGCTTGACAGATTTCTTATTAAACAGGAACTCCTCCCGGTTCTGACTCGAGCTCATCAATGGGTGGGATCTGGAGATAAATCTGATCACTCGCCCATATTCCTGGAGTTTGATTGTGGCCCTGATAGAGCACGCCCCCCATTTAAATTCAATTCCAGATGGTTGAGAGATCCGGAATATAACCAGTTGGTCACTCAGACCTGGAAGCACTTCAGACCATCGATGAATTTGGACCCTGGCAGGGTTTTCAATGAAAACCTTAAGCGCATAAAGAACCTCACCGTTCATTGGGTTCGGAACAAAAAGAAACAGGAAAGGGAGGCCCTTCATAGAATTGAGGATAAAATTATCACCCTCAACAATGGTGAGATGTTGGGATATCGTAACGAGGAAGCCAGGGCACAACTTTATGCACTTGAGGCTGATAAAGCCAAACTGCTGAAACAAATTGAGGAAGATTGGAGGCTTAAAAGTCGGGCTATATGGATTCAGGCCGGTGACGAGAACACAAAATTCTTTCAGCAGCATGCTAATGGCCGCAGGTCGGCTAACACCATATGGGAATTGTCTGACCGAAATGGCATTACTGCTAGAACACATGCACAACTATCGGAGATGGGTACCAGACATTTCTCCAATCTGTATAGGGCCTCTTCTATTATAAATCTCCCTGAGATCCTTCGCATTACTCAGAACTTTAAACTCTTCGTGGAACAGGAGCAGCAGGATGAACTCAACTCCCCGGTCACCATGGGAGAACTGGAGGGTGTTTTGAAATGGTTCAAGCGTGACAAAAGCCCGGGACCTGATGGTTGGCCCGTTGAGTTTTTCATCCACTTCTTCGATCTCATATCAGCGGACCTTTTGGCCATGATAGAAGATAGCAGGGTGCGGGGCAGGATTTATGATGGATTTAACACCACTTTTATTGCACTTATTCCCAAATCGGACAAACCAAACAGCTACAATGATTTCAGGCCCATTTCGCTGTGCAATTGTATCTACAAGATCACTTCCAAAATTATTGCTAACCGCATCAAACCTTTCCTGTCCGAACATATTGAAAAGGAACAATTTTCTTTTCTGAATCATCGGCAAATTCATGAGGCCATTGGTACCGCCCAGGAGGCCCTTCACTCCATTAAATCTCTCCGGCTGAAATCGACTATCCTCAAGATTGATCTCACTAAAGCATTTGACCAAGTTGACTGGAGTTACCTTCACCTTATCCTCATTCATGCTAGATTTCCTCAGACCTTTATCAACTGGATTATGGGATGCATTTGTCACGCTACCTTCAGCATATTGATCAATGGTACTGCTACTGCTTTCTTCCATGCGGGGAGGGGACTACGCCAGGGCTGCCCCCTTTCTCCACTACTATTTGTCCTAGTTATGGAGGGACTATCAGTGCTTATCAACAATGCTAAAGAAAGAGGATCACTACAGGGGCTCCGGATCGTTGATAATTTATATCTCACTCACCTTTTATTTGTAGATGATGTTCTTATATTCCTAAATGGCACTAGGCAAGACTCCGTTCATTTTGACCTGCTCCTGAAATGGTTTTGCAGGGCTACCGGTATGGCACCGAATAGCACTAAATCCTCTATCATCATGACAGGCTGCTCGAGACAGGAACAAGACATCTCTCGGAACCTATTTGACTTTGTCTGCATTGACATCAACAGCGGTCTCAAATATTTAGGGTATCACATCAAACCAAATGATTATAAGGTTAAGGATTGGAACTGGATCATAGCAAAAATTGAGCGCAGAATAAATGTCTGGTATAACCGATGGTTAACCAGGGCTGGTAGACTTATTCTCATTAAGTCTGTTCTGGAGGCCATTCCGGTCTATTGGATGACCCTGGCCTGGATTCCGATTGGTATCACCAATCGGATAAAATGCATATGCAGACAATTTCTCTGGCGCAACCAAGGTAAGACATCCACGTTTGCCTGGATAGCATGGGATCGTATCAATTTGCCCAAACAATGGGGTGGCTGGGGGTTAAAGGATCTCCACCTTTTTTCTCGCGCCCTTGCAGCTAAGATGGGCTGGCACATTATTATAGGACAGAGCCTGTGGAAGGAGGTCATGGTCGCCAAATATATCTCGCCCCAAAGTCCTCTGGATTGGATCTGTGGCTGCATCACTCTGAACTCGGGGGCATCAATCATATGGAAGGCTATCACAAGGGCGGCTCACATCCTCCAGAGTGGTCTTTCGTGGCTGATTGGTTCGGGAACTGAGGTGCGCATTGGCACTGACTCCTGGTCGGGGAGTGGGGAGTATCACAAACTTCCGGCGTTTATCATTGAACACCTTGCCCACAGAAATGTCATTTATCTGGCACAGATTGCTGATTGGGCTCATACCTCTTGGCGACAACAAGCCTGGCTACAGGCGGGTGACCTGGGGATCCCCCAGGAGGGCACTCGAATCTGGGAAAAATATATCTGGGCTCTTAAAGCTTCCAACATTCGCATCACAGACCAAGAAGACAACTTGATATGGGTTGTTTCTAGAAATGGGCATTATATTCCAAAGCTTGGCTACCTCGAACTAATCAAGCACAGGGAACCCCCTATCAAGGACTGGTGGTGGAGAACCATATGGAAATTGAAATCCCCGCATAAACAAAGACTTTTGTTCTGGTGCATGCTTAAAGACTGCATTCCTACCACAGATTTCCTTCACAGAAGAGCCTTCCACGGAGCTTCTAGATGTTGTTACTGTCTAAATGACAGGGAGGATGCTCTCCATTTATTCCTGCATTGCCGCATCATACTTAACATTTGGTCCAGGGTCATTACAGAATTGGGGTGCAGAATCTATTGGCAGGGTGACTCATTATCAGAGGCCTGGACTCTTTGGTGGCAGCACTCTGCTCACAGCCCGAAATTGCGCAACCTCCCTCTTATCGTGACTTGGGAATTATGGATAGGTCGGAACAATCAGATATTCAATGATATACCTATCGACTGTCACAGGATATCCACAGCCTCTCTCGCCACTTACTTACTTATTCCCGAGGACAGTTGTGGCAGCAAGCCTTCACATGAGACACCAGAAAATATTGATTACAGCCGGGCGTGGGCATACTTTGATGGTGCGTCCAACGCCCATGGGTGTGGGGGGGGCGCCATTCTTTATTTGAATGAACAACACTACTACAACATCAGAATGGGGTTAGGTCCAGGTACCAACAACTTCGCCGAACTGCAGAGCCTCAGACTTCTTCTTACCTTTGCTCGGGACATTCACTGTGACTCCATCCAGATCTTTGGCGATTCACAACTTGTGACCAATTGGTTCAACAACTTATCTCTTTGTCACTCGCACACACTGTCTGCACTGCTGCGTGAGGTTCACCATCTCAGATCACTCTTTGACTCCATCACTGTGACTCATATTTACAGGTCTCGGAACAAAGTGGTTGATCAACTGTCCAAAGAAGCTTCGGAGCTGACCTGGGGTACCTGGCACATCACAGAACACACAGATGGACAGATCTACAGATATTATCATCAGCCTTTTATCGAGGAGGCTCCTCCTGCTTTTGATGATTAGTACTCAGCTACCTGATGGGGGATTTTGTTCTACCTCCCCTTTTTATATATTCGGCATGTATATTTATTTCACACTTTTATATTGGGTCTGTAGGAGTTAGTAAGTTATGCACCGAACTTACTATGTGGACATTTGTGTCATTACTGTACATGTCATGTTTTGGGACTGTGACTTCCTACAGTTTATTTTTGATAGTCTGGCTGAATGTAATAGTTAGTGGACAGAACAATAGTTTATACTACAGTCATATGTAACATGTAGCTGATCATTAATTGAATAGTTACGAACTTTTTCATTGTGAAAAAAATCATATCCATCAAATGAGTTGTCCCAAGGTGGAATTTGGCCCTAGTTTCAAAATTTAACACTCCCTCTCAACAAGGGAAAATTCCACCTGCCAATCCATCTGTTGTCACTGATCATCATGCCATCCTATCATCATGTACCATCTCTTTCATCTCTACTCTGTTGAACCATGAAGTAATAATGAAGATGAATTGATCGAGGATGAGTCACAAGACCTTTCCACTCTCCATTGAAATAAGTCAGTCCAGAGGTACAACCTCAATTGATCCGAGATCAAGTTTTTGAACACCATGCATCCTAGCATAGGGAGTGCGGCAGTACACAATGAGTCCATTGGTAGTGATATGGTCCCTATCATATTTCCCAACTCATTGGCCAAATGAGAGGCACTTCCCATGAGTCCTAGACTATATGGGTAGCATGTATGTTGGGGCATTAATAAGAGAAGGTGAACCACTCATCCTTATCATAATCCATTGGAGAAGGTGAACCACTCATCCTATGCATATGTCAATCGTAGGGGAAGGTGAAACACTCACCCTACACATATGGAAATCCATCATGGGGTATCACAGGGGAAGCTGAACCACTCACCCTATGGTCTCTCAAAGCTCCAAGAAGTACCCCAATCTGCCAAGAGCTCCCAAATCTCAGTGTCCAACTCATGTGAGACCCTCATTGGAGGATCTTTCCACGACTCCAAGTATCTCACGAAAGGCTAAGAATTTGACCTTCCCCAAGGGCTCCGTGAGAATATATGTGACCTGTTGATCAATCCTTATGTACCATATCCTGGATAAACTGGTACCTGATATCAATATGCTTGGAGTGGCCATGGAAAAAGAGATTCTCTGAAAGGAGAACCCACTTTTATTGTCGCATTAGATCACAGTGGCATCCAACACATGCTCAAATAGGTCACTAAAGAGCTTACTCAACCAAACAGCTTCACAACAGGCCATACTAGCAACAATATATTCATCCTCAACAATGCTTAAAGCAACTGATTTATGCTTCCTGCTCATCCAAGATATCGAAGCAAATCCCAACGAGAAGCAACATCCATATGTGCTCTTATGATCCACCACAATGTCAACCCAGTGAGCATTAGTATATCCATGTAGCCTTAAATTCTCGACAGTGTATCTCAAACCATAGTTGATTATGCCCTGGAGATATCTCAAGAGATTCTTGGAAATAATCCAATGTATGTGATGAGGCTTGACCATAAATTGACTCAATGTATTCACAGCGAAGCATATTTCTGGAAGGGAGTTCACCAAGAACATTAGGGTCCCCACAAGTTGTCGATACTCGAAAGGATTTTCCAAATTAGGCCCAACAACACTTCCACATAGCTTTTTTAAGTTGTGTTCCATCGAAGTAGACACAGACTTGCAATCAATCCACCATCCCACATCACTCTAGAAGCTTCATAATGTATTTTCCTTGAGAAAGGAAATTCTCACCTAGATTTTTCCAAACCTCCAAGCCTAGGAATTAGTGCTTCAACCCTAGGTCCTTCATCTTAAATTCTAAAGCCAACTCCCTCTTGCATTGATAAATGAGAGGGTTTGCAACTATTAGAAAGAGATCATCCATGTAAAGTACCAGAATGAGAGGCATGTCCTTTTCAACCTTGAAGTATAGGTTTGGGTCAGTTTCGCTTCATGTAAATCCTAGCTTCATAAGATAGCTATCAATCCCCTCATACTAAGCCCTAAGGGCTTGCTTCAACCCGAAGGATTTCTTCAACATGCATACATGTGTCTTACGATCCTGAACTTAGAATCCCTTGGGTTGCTCTACATAGACTTCCTCCTTAAGTGAGCCATGCAAGAAAGCAGTTTTAACATCCATTTCGTGTAAGCTCCATCCTTGGGAGGAATCAAGAGCGATGATAGATAGGATAGTGATGTATCAGAAAACTGGTTCAAATATCTCATCATAGTCCACTCCTTCCTTTTGAGAGAAGCCTCGAGAAATGAACCTGGCCTTGAAATTTTCAACACTCGCATCAGCTTCATGTTTGATTTTGTAAATCCATTTTGAAGTGACCACAAAATTGTCCTTAGGTCTAGGAACCACATCCCAGACATCATTCTTCATTATCGATTCATATTCCTCATTCGTCGCATCCTTCCATAGTTGGTGCTTCACGGCTTCTTCGAACATACATGGCTCAGATTGAACAATGGTACTCATGGAAGCTAAGTACCCTTGGTACCTGTTCGGCTTCTTACTTTCACGAATTTTCCCCCTTGGTACAACATGTCTTTCAACATCTTCGAGAGTGTCTTTGAGCCACAAGAGCCTTTTTCTTGAGGTAGAGGGCTCACCAAGAGATAGATCAATGGGATCCATCGGGCATCGCGTCATCCGTCGAAGGTTCATCTTGCTTTCTTGCATCATCATCATTGTCCTTCCTTGGGATAGGAAGATCCCTAACCTTCTCAAGGGAAGCATCTTCATCGAAGGTAACATCATGACTTATTTCCACTTCCCTTTGACCAAGAACATATATCTTATATGCCTTTGAATTTTCATTGTAGCCCACAAATGTTCCTTTCTTCCCAAATGCATCTAGCTTGTTTCTTTTCTCTTTCGGCACATGAAAATATATGAGACAACCAAAAATTCTAAAATGAGAAACATTAGGTTTCTTACCGGTGAAAACTTCTTTGGGTGTCTTGAAGTCCAATGATGTGGGCATCTATTTTGAACATACATGGTAGTGTTGGCAGCTTCTCCCCATAAGAACTTCAGTAGGCCTTGGTCATGAAGCATGGCACAAGTGGATTTTATGATAGTTTGATTCTTCATTTCGGCAACTCCATTTTCCTTAGGGGTATATGAAGTAGCGGTCTTCCTCTTAATACCAACTTCTCTACAATAGTCATTGAATTAATTTGACTCATATTTGGTTCCATTATCGGTCCTCTATATTTTGATCTTCTTCCTTGTTTGATTTTCAACCAAGGCTTTGAAAGAGCGGAACCATTTGAATACTTTGTCCTTCTTCTTCAAGAAATAGATCCATGTTTTGCAAGAGAAGTCATCCACAAAATATCATAGTACAAATATCCTCCCGAATATGTTACGAGAAACATACAAGATAAATCAGAATGGGTCAATTGAATATTGTCAATAGTTTTACTCTCACTTGAGGGGTATGGTCCCCTTGTATGTTTTTTAGCTGCACAACCATGACAAACACCTTCATGATCTACCTTAAATTCGAGCATACCTGTGACAATATTCCTTGCATCAGGTAGTGCTTTATAATGAAGGTGAGCAAACCTCCGGTGCCATAATTTGGATTGAAGAGAAGTGTCTCAAGTCATAGCTCCCAAAGGACTTCCTCCAACTTGATAGAGACCTTCAACCCTAAATCCAAGTGTAAATGCATCCTTTGGGTTCCTTTGCCAAATATGTACCTTCCCATCAATGAATGCTACCTTGAAACCTTTGTCTTCCATCACATAAATAGATACCAGGTTATTTTTCAAATCAATTACATACAATACATCGTGTAGATGAAGGATTTGACCTTGATTCAAATGAAGAGTAACATTCCCTATCCCTTTCACGGGGTAGGTGGCATTGTCTCCAAGTATGATTTCCAAATTAGTCTTCTTTTCAATCAAATTTGAGAGGGTCTCCTTGTACCTAGTGAAGTTCCTCGAGGCACCAATATCAATCAACCAATTATCCAAAGTGTCTGGAGGAGAGGCAGTTTTAAGGGGATAAATAAGATAAAATTATTTTTTCTTATCTACAACATTAGTTTCCTCATACCTCGAGTTTCTTGACCTTTTGGGAGGTCTACCCTTTCCATATCATGCAGCAGGAGCATTCCTTTTTACTTTGTTATTAAACTTGTTATTCCTTTGATTGCCATTGCCATTGAAATTGTTGTGGTTATTGTTGTTGTCATCATTCTGTGGTGTATCCTTCTGATGAGAACACTCTCTAGCATAGTGGCCAAGACTTTTACAATTGAAGCATATTCCCTTACTTCCTTCTTTGAATCCCTATCTTCCTTGACCTTGTCTCTTTGGAACAACATTATTCTTCCTCTTAGCATGAGTGCAGAATACAGTGGGCTCATTTCCATTTGAAGGCTTGTCTCTCTCCATCATCCTTGTCTCTTCTTGAGTGCATCTAGTCAACAATTCATCAAAACCTGGAATCATGTCATTGTTAAGGATAGTGGTGATAAACAAATCCCATGCCTGGGGAAGACCTCCAAGAGCAATAAGAGTGAGCTCCCTGTCGGCAAAAACTTCTCCAATAGATAGAAGATCATTTTTGGTTCCAAAAATCCTCATGAAGTAGCATTGGATGGATTCCCCTCTATACATCTCGATATCCTTCAGCTTGTTCTTGAGAAAGAGGATTTGATTTGCATTGTTGGCTTTGAACATCCCAAGCAACTTGTCATACATATCCTTAGATGTGCCCAAATCAGAAATGTAAGAAACGAAATGTTTTTGAATGGAGTCGTTAATGATCTTATTAGCTTTGACCTCACCTTTCTTGTACTTTGTCTTAGTAGACACTGGTGCATTTGAAGGAGGCTCCACAACTTTTCCCTGCACATAGTCCATGACATCATTTTCTTCCAAAAACAAGTCTAAATACATCTTCCCTGCATGTTAATCAAATTTATCATTGAGCTTATGCTCAGATTTGAAGTAAGATGAGGAAGCCATTGAGTTTTTGCCCTTGTCCAACAGATATTTGTTCTCTCTCTTACTTGGGCTTTGTCTTCACCCATGCTTTGATTCCATGTTAATTTTAGTTAGCAATGGTATGTTCTATGCTTAGCACAATTTACTTCAATGTTCCTTACAGCCCAATAACAATTTCCAATTATTTCCAATAGCAATCACATTGATAGTAAATGCAAATAGAACATAATGCAAAATGCAGAAGACAAGCAAAAACAAGATGACACAGTATTTGACGGATGCCAGGAAAAAATCTGAATGTGGGGAAAACCATTTGATCAATTCGTCTTATTATTATTCAATAGTTTAGCAGAGAGAGAGTACATAAGTCAAATCACTTGCCCAAAACACAGTCAAATCAACCATATCAAAACAGCAGTCAACAATAGCCAACTTGTAACTCTAACCAGAAAGTCAACACTGGTCAAATCATCAACAAATCATCCCCTTAGCAGCTCGGTCAAAGTTATTCAACTTGACCTCCAAGAAGGGTTAAAGTCAACCCAAACCAGCCCCTAAAACATTGGTCAAACTTAGTCAAACTTCAATCAAGCCTGCATTCAAATAAGCATGCGGTCAACACAGGTCAAACTCAGTCAAATGCCTCGATTTTTGTCCCAGAAAGTACGGTCCACAAAATTTAAAATTATGCCCAGAAAAACATAGTAAAAAATCAGTCAAACAAACCCTGGTCAACATTGGTCAACGCTGGCTTGAAATCTAAAAGTTTGGCCTTCAATTGGTTTTTGAATTTTTCAGCCTCCTTTGCCACACGTGTGAAAGAGAGAGAAACCAAAGTTGTACAAACCAATCGAAAGTGGAGACAGAGAAGAATGTGTGAGTGAATGGTGATCAAATGAGGTGAGAGGTCACTCTTATTTATACAATTCGTTGAGGGTGAAGAGACACATCCATTGGGCTCCTTGAGCCTACATTAAGTTGAGGTTGACTTGAACAATTTGCACATGTGAAAGAATATATCCAAAATCTCACTTAAGCTTGTCTGAATGAGATGATCTTTAGATCAATCTTGGACCTCTCGAAATGAGGAATCCAATGCAATAATCATCTCCATCAAATAAGTTGTCTCGAGGTGGAATTTGGCCCTAGTTTCCAAATTTAACATAAATTCATTCAATAATCTTTAAGGGACCTTTACTTTTACATGGAGTGCTTTGAAAAGAAAATTAGAACCAAGGAGCATGACCTAACTTATTAGTATATTTTTTTGAGGATGTTTTGTGTTAAAACTTTATTAGTTAAAAGTGAACTCATGAAGATTTTTATTTGGACAGGAATTTGAATTTTCAAAGAAAATTTAATCACTTGTCCATGGATTGTTGATATCATCAATTAAAAGGGTTTTGGTATCCTAGTTTAGGCTCATAGTTCTTTCTAGGATTAAAGGACCAAATGTGTTGATATTCATTATTCAAATTTACCATACTTATGGTAGGGTATGGTAATTTGAGATTTTCAAAATCCTTGAGTTCAAAAGATTCATATTTTTTCTTCAACTTAATCTTCTTACAATTTATCCAAAATCATTCGATGCAGGCCACTATGATTCGTTCCACTGACTGATCAAAAGTAGAATGATACAAATGTTTGCTAGCGTTTGAATTTGGGGAACAATGTAAATGGATCTGAATGAAACCCAAGAGAGTTATATCAACAGCAAGAAATATTGAATCCCAAATAAAGATGGCATATATAAATAGGGTGTGGATAAATTCCAACCATTCAAGTAGGAAAATACTTCAAACACAAGTGTTGTGAATGCAAATAGATATTGATGTTTCAACAAAAGACCAAATCAGGTCTTATGATCAATAATTTCTAAGGACATAGATCTTTTCTATCTCTAAAGTGCATTTTTTGGAAACTAGAATAAATAACCAAAAAGAGAGACCTTGATACTGTGGATACTCCTATCATGTTAATGATGCAATTCCTAAGACCCCCCTCTTTAACTAAGATCCAAAATTCTACTTACACCCTTTGGAAACATATGTTGGCACTTTCACTGTCATCATGGAAGAGTAATAATTTAATGCTACTCTTTCCTACATTATTGCCTTACAACATTTCCGTTGCAACATCTAGTGCAATTGCTAGTGAAGATTGGTTGCCACCAACTGACAAACGAATCAAATTTTGAATGATGATTCGGTCCACAGACTAATAAAAAATAGAATGATACAAATGTTTGCTAGAGTTTGTATTAGGGGAACAGTGTAAATCGATCTGAATGAAACCCAAGAGATTTATATCAATCTCAAGAAATATTGAATCCTAAATAAAGATGGAAAATATAAATAGGGTGTGGATAAATTCCAACCATTCAAGTAGGAAAATACTTCAAACACAAGTGTTGGGAGTGCAAATACATATGAATGTTTCAACAAAAGACCAAATCAAGTCTTCTAGTCAATAATTTCTAAGGGCAAAGACCTTTTCTATCTCTAAAATGCATTCTTTGGCAACTACAATAAATAACCAAAAAGAGATACCTTGATACTGTGGATACTCCTGTCATGTTAATGATGCAATTCCTGAGACCCCCTCTTTAACTAAGATCCAAAATTTTACTTACACCCTTTGAAAACATCTGGTGGCACTTTCACTGTCATCATGGAAGAGTAATATTTTAATGCTACTCTTTCCTACATTATTGCCTTACGACGTTTCCTTTGCAACATCTGGTGTAATTGCTAGTGAAGATTGGTTGCCACCAACTGACAAATGAATCGAAATTTGAAGGATAATTCAGCCGAATGGAACGAATTGATGAATATTCTACGCACTAGTGATAACATCACTAAAATTTAACTGATAGCCACGTTAAGAGGCAAAACTCCAGTGAACACTACTGACTGTGATCAATAAAATTTATCAGGGGTTGCCCACCTGTTGTCAACTCCCTTGTACCCTTACATGGCCATGGGCCTTGTATACTATCTGATGCATGAAACATAGACTTTGTTTGGCCTTTTATTTTATTTTATTTTCAATTTATAAATTCAAGGGATTTAATTTATATATTTTTTTAATAAAATAAAATTATTTATCCACTTAAGAAATATATTTTATCAAGAAACGATTTAATAAAAAGTTGTATGGTCAAATTTTAATTTTAAGAGTCCATTCTATTTTTTAGGTAGATTAAATAATATCATGCTACCTAATAAATCTATCATCTTGTCACTTGAGAGAAGTATTTATATATCTATTTAAATAGATACTTACATATACTGGTTAAAATTTTATGAAAAAGGGTTAAGAAAGAGAGTTGATTATGCAAATAAAAACTATTTTATAAACAAATTCATCACAATTTTTATGTAAATAATATTCACACTAATTTCATTATGAACTTAGTATATATTTATATATATAAAATTCAGGATTTTACAAAAACATTATTATATGTATCAGAAGATGTTAAAAAAACCTCGGTATAATTATCTTTCTTATCTTTAATAATTTATAGTTTTCAATCAAAGATGCTCCTAATGAAATCATTAAGCTGCAAAATATCAATATATACAAAAATATCATCAAGAGGAAGAAAATATCATATATTAATAAAAGAGAGGATTATCTTCTCCACCTTTCTAAAGTCACGCCCAAAACATTTTGACGGAATGTTCTTATCCGTAAAACCAAAGATAACCATTCTATCCCCTTAGAAAACTAGGACAACTACCTTAAGAAGTTGTATGACTCTCCGGACACCATGGGCATCACCTTAATCACTCCAATTAAGGAGGATGTATTCTCTCTTGACGACATTGAGTTTCGTATTAATAATCTCGCTAATGGGAAAGCTAATGATATTGAAGGATACCAAGCTGAGATCCTTAAAATGGGAAGATTTATCCTCATTCCTTATCTCCACAAGCTCCTCAATTTGGTTGTAACGCATGGGTTCCCTCAGCTTTGGACGCAAAGCCTTATTGTACCTATATTTAAAAATCAGGACAAGAGTGTTCCATCTAACTAAAGGACCAATATGGTTAGCCATATCCTAGCCAAGCTTGATGGCCTCATTTTGGAGAAGAAGCTTAGCCTTCGCAGTAACTTATTTAAGGATTTCTTAAAAAACATCTTTTGTTTTGCCATGCTCTTTTAATTTTAGATGATGTAGATCATGTCAGTGAATTAGAAGCCTTTTTGCCAATTAAATATATCGTTAGCCTAAATAGTTTGATTTTAAGTGGATTCTAATTACATAGTGAAGATCATTTAGAAGACATATTGAGGAGGGTGCAGCAACCACGTCTCTCATATGGCTCCGGTGATATAGATGTTGTCACTCTTCGCTGCCTCCTGCGCGACTAGATTCCATGAGGAATTTAGGAGTCTTAGAAGTGGAGGGGAGCAGACTGAACACATTGTGGCCACATCAATCTTAAGTAGGCAAATATGTGTAGGTTAATTCTTCTTCATGTAATCTTATGTTGTATACTTTAATCATTGAATATCTCTTATACTTGAAACGTCACCATTGCAGGGTGCGCTTCCCAATCTGCGAGAGTTAAACCTCTAGGCTTCCCTTACAGAGATTCCAAAGTCTATAGGGCAGCTAAAAGCCCTGGAAAGCATTGGCATGTGACATCCACCCTGACCCGAAGCACTCACAGTGACAAGGTTGTCTAACTAGTTGGGTCATCTACAATCCATGAAATACTTTGTTCAATGTTTTTTTCGATGATCGAATGGGTGGTATATATTGGGATGTTATTCTCTCTTCAAGGCGAGATCTTTAACTCTATGATAATGATAAATGATAAGTTTCAAGGAATAAGCTCCCATCCTCCTGGAGTTTGACTCAAAAAATTTATCGATTCACCATGAGGGCTAATGAACCTCCAGCACACGTCGATATGAAAGGTGCTTCCTCTTTGCAGATGCTTCCAAATTCTTTTTAGAATCCAAATTAACTGAAACATGTATCTTTGGAAGGTGCTTCCAGTTTAGAGTTCTTCCAAATTCATTAGGGAATTTGTTTGGATATGAAAAAAAGTGTTTATCTATCTATATATGTACAGAACTGAAAACATGGTTTGTTAACTTGTTTATATATGTACACCAGTGAGAAGGTGGATAAAAATGGTAAATAGTTATGCTACTCGAATTAGAGTTAGTGCCAAATTTAACGAGGTCTGTGAGTCACTTAGTCCTCGTCCTTTGAATTAGCAAACTGAAACAAAATAATGTTTTTGAAACAAAGAATGCAATATGGAACCTGTTATCCATAATAATTTATATCATAATATATTTTAATAAAAGTTAGCAAAAATATTTAAAAGCACTACCCTCAGCATTGAAATATATAATACTCTAAATTGTTAGAAATTAATGGAGATTAGGTGGTATTTGGTTACGTAGTTGTGATTTTGCATTTTATTAGACATTCAGTTCCTATTATTTAGGAATTTGTTCTACCTAATGTATCTATTTAATTATTGATGTTTAATGAGAAACTTCAAGCGGGTGCATTTGCTTGTGGGAGCTCCTGGTGATCTGCACCTATGAGCTCCTGTGTTGTTTGCCAAACTTCATGTCTTCTGCAATTGTTGACATGGTATCAAAGCTACAGTGAAGCCAGCTAATCGAGTTGAGTTGTTGCTGCAGAAGGAGGGCCGAAAGACAGCAGTCGGATCTTGGTTGATCGAGCTTCCGAGGGAGTGAGGTGAGCAGTGAGGCAGATATAAGCCAGCACGAATCGCCCATTTGTCCCACGGCGACACGCTGAACCCTGTGGAGGTTGGTAGAGGCGTGTGTGTGTGGCTTTGTCCACGGGTTGTTGAGTGGACTGCCGAACCTGTTCGGACACCTTGAAACAGTGAACATTAACCCTAGAGCTGTGATGCGTTTGAAGCATAGCAAGGCGGCTAACTGTGCTGCAAATATTAATGCCGAGGGTAAATCTGATACATTCCCGGTGGGTGTCTATAACGCTGCAAGCGTGGAGAGCGGTCACTAATTGAATTTGCAATTCTGCTACGGTGTGTGGCCGGTGAAGGTCGATAAGCCGATCGACCATAGAGAGCGAGTGTGTAGAGATTTGCAGTGAATCGATTGCGTGGAATAGTTTTTCGTTGTTGCAAGAACGTGCAACAATTAATAATTCTTGCGTTGTTGCCAGCATAGGATACTCTCGTCAACAGGTGTGGGCCGAGCACTGTCATCCAAGATTTGGTGGATGATCGAGATTGTTCACTGCAAGATCGATTATTTGATGCTGTCGTTGGCGGCCTTGCCCACAACAAGAAGAACGCTGCCGAGAAAAACGAAAATAGTAAGTGTCTCTCACAAAATTATTGAGGCCGCTGCAAAGTTTTTTTTAACACTACAAAGTTTTTTTTTTTCAACGCTGCAAAGATTGAGGCCGCAACCATTATGTGAGTTGATTTGATTGCAGAGATTTTTATTGTCAACTATATTATATATATATTGATCCGGCAAGCCCTCATTAGAGCAAAAATATAGTATAAGCCGGCAGAGCAAAAATCCTGCTTAGTTTCTTCCTTTGTCATCGAATTGCTAGAGTGAAGCCTCCCCAACGTATAATTTTTGTTGCTGTAAAAACATACTGCTGCTTTATTTAATTTGTATTCTCAACTGTAATTTATAATTTGTATTTCACCACTGCTGTAATTCACAACTATATTTAATTTGTTGTGATAATTGGGGGTTGTTCCTTTTAAGTTGCTGGGGTAGTCTCTTTTTTTTTTTCAATATGAATGCTCAGATGGCAGATTACTTAAATGAAAGCAGCAAGTTGGATGGTTCCAATTACACAAATTGGAAATTTAAGCTTCAGACTTTGCTTGAGGGACAAAATTCTTATAGCATTGTCATCAGCGATGAAGTTAAGCCGACTGTTGCAAATGGTGGAACGAATGCAACAATTCAAGAGTGGGAGAAAAGGGAGATGAAGGCAAAGGTGCTACTCAAATTTTCAATTAAAGATTGCATAATCCCTCATATTCGGGATTGCAAGACAGCAAATGACATCTAGACAACTCTCAAAGACATGTATGAAATCAAGAACACCAGTCGAACCTTGTTCCTCAGGAAGAAGACCCTCTCAATCAAGATGGAGGAGAATGAGTCTGTTTCGTCATTCTTATCCCGGATAAAGGAAGTTAAAGATAAACTATTTGATATCGGTCAAACTGTGGAAAATGATGATCTGGTGACAATCACCATGAACGGCATGACGGATGACTATCAAATGTTTATAACCAGATTGAATGCAAGAGAAAAGCCTCCATGTTTTGAAGAGATTATTGGGATTTTGCTACAAGAAGAGGAAAGGAGGTTGTCTCTCAAACCTCAAGATCCAAATCTTGCATTGATAACAAAGTTCAAGCCAAAAGGGAGAGAAATGGTTGATCAGAGGAGGGGCGACACATCAAAAAGGACACCACAAGGTATGACCTCGCATAAAAATGACTCTACTCTTAAATGCTTTTATTGTGGTAAGATAGGCCATATTGCTAAATTTTGTCGTAAGAAGAAGGCAAATCAGGAGAGGTACAAGCAAAGAAGACATGCAGGTCATTTGGCAGATGCAGATGCAGACACAGATCAGAATCTGGATGTTAGATTGTTTATGGCTGAGGCTGACACTGCCTTAGCTACTGAGGAGGATGAATCAGATACTTGGTTCGTAGATTCTGGAGCCTCCTCGCATATGTCAGGTAAAAAGCAATGGTTCAGAAATTTTAGAGAATCCAACACTGGAGTAAAAGTCTACCTTGGAGATAATAGAGGGTATGAGATCAAGGGACATAGAGATGTCCTTGTTACTCTGCCCGATGGTAAGATCAGGAATATATCTGATGTGTGGTATGTTCCTAGCATTAAGAAGAACCTGATTTATGTGTCAAAGATTACAGATCAGGACCTCAAAGTAGAATTTTTTAAATCTCATTGCATTATTAAAGATTTGTTCGATCAGATGAAGCCCATTGCTATAGGTATTCGCATAGGAGGACTCTACAAACTGGATGTGAAGAGTACGCCACAGCAAGCCTTGATGTCGTCGGATAAGTCTGCTGAAAATTTGTGGCATCGGCGACTTGGGCATATCAATTTCAGTGATCTCCTTCTGTTGCAGAACAAAGGTATGGTAGATGGTCTTCCTGTTTTGAAAAAGTTGCATATTGATTGTGAAGCATGTGCGTTCACTAAACAGCATAGAGATGAATTTCCTGCCATTAAAGATAGAAAACAGAGGGATATACTCGAACTTGTACACACTGACTTATGTGGCCCGATGCAGACAAGGTCGTCAGGGGGGCCTATTATTTTTTAATATTTGTTGATGAATGTACAAGATTCACATGGGTGTATTTTCTTAAACATAAAATTCATGCTTTCGAATATTTCAAACAATTCAGAAACATGATTGAGAAGCAAACAAGAAATTTCATCAGGATTCTTCGATCAGATCAAAGGGGAGAATTCAAGAAAGGAGTCTTCATCAAATATTGCAACGAGCATGGGATACAGTAGCAATTTACAACACCTTACACTCCTCAGCATAATGGAGTTGCTGAGAGGAAAAACAGAACATTGGTGGAGTGTGCACGCAGTATGTTGAAAGGTAAGAATCTAACCAATGGTTTTTGGGCAGAAGCTGTTAATACTGCAGTCGATTTAAAGAATATGAGTCCTACTAAAAGTCTTGAGTATAAAACTCCTTTTGAAGCATTGTTTGGCTTCAAGCCTGCAGTAAGTCATCTTAGAGTATCTGGCTGTAAAGCTTTTGCACATGTTCCCAAAGAGAACAGGAAGAAGTTAGATTCAAAGGCCATTAAATACACTTTCATTGGATACTGCAGTGAGTATAAGGCTTATAAATTGTTTGACCCTACTACTCATAAGGTGTTTGTCAGTAGAGATGTATTATTCCATGAACAGATTAATGATGGAAATCCTGTCCAAAACAATGAAGAATGGCATGTACCCTTACTTTCAGAAGAGGATAGTGAAACAAGAGTCAGTCAGCAGCAGGAACAGAAGCAAGAATAGCAACAAGAACAGCAGCAGTATGATGTGGAGTTCAATCCACAAAGGGAAGAAACAAGAAGAATAATTGAACCCCCACCACTCAAAAGATCAAGCAGGCCAAAACAGTTACTAGCTTGATATAGGGATTGTGCGCTTATGACTGGTATGTTAAACATTGCAGAACCTTCTAATTTTTATGAAGCTAGTAAAATTCTTGAATGGAAGAAAGCAATGAATGAGGAATATGAATCAATCATTAAGAACAATACTTGGGATCTAGTAAAACTTCCTAATGATAAACAACCCATAGGTTGCAAATGGTTATTTAAGTTGAAATTTAGAGCAGATGGGTCTATTGATAAGCATAAAGCAAGGTTGGTGGCAAAGGGATATTCCCAGATAGAAGGTATTGATTTTGAGGAGACATTTGCCCCTGTTGCAAAATTAAATACCATCAGAATGATTATTGCTTTAGCCACTAAACATCATTGGAAAATACATCAATTAGATGTTAAGTCTGCTTTCTTAAATGGTGATTTAAAAGAAGAAGTATATTTAGTACAGCCTGAAGGATTTGTTAAGAAGGGAGAAGAACATCTGGTATGTAGATTAAAGAAAGCTTTATATGGTTTAAAGCGGGCACCTAGATCCTGGTATGAAAAAATTGATTCTTTTTTTCTCATGAATGGTTATGAAAGGAGCAAAAATGATCCCAACTTATATACCATGTTTAATAATGAAGGACAGATAGTGGTGATTTCTTTGTATGTAGATGATTTGATAATAACAGGAAGTGCAGACAATCTCATTGAAGAAATCAAGCAACAATTATCACAGAAATTTGAGATGAAAGACCTTGGGGAAATGCAATACTGTTTGGGTCTAGAAGTTTGGAGAGATTCAAGTCAAACTTTCTTGTCCCAGGGTAAGTATGCAAAGAGTTTGTTATCCAAGTTTAATATGGATGAGTGTAAGCCTTCATGCATACCTTTACAGCAGAATAGCAAACTTCAGATGGATGATGGTTCGAAATATGCAGATGCAACATTGTACAGACAATTGGTTGGTAGTCTTATTTATTTGACTACAACAAGACCTGACTTAGCCTATGCAGTGAGTGTTTTGAGTCAGTTTATGACTCAACCCCATGACAGTCATTGGAGTGCAGCGAAAGGAGTATTAAGGTATGTGCAAGGAACATCAGATTTTGGTATTTTGTATTTTGACTCATTTGATGTTAAGTTGACAGGTTTTACAGACTCTGATTGGGCGGGAAATCTAGATGACAGAAGATCAATTACAGGTTACGCCTTCAACATTGGTTCCGGGGTCATCTCTTGGTGCAGCAAGAAGCAGCATATTGTTGCTTTATCCTCGGCAGAAGCAGAATATCAAGCTATGTGTGCAGCGACATGTGAGGCAGTTTGGTTGCGTAGACTTCTCCAAGATGCAGGGGAAGAACAGACAGAAGCTACGATCATCAATTGCGACAATCAGAGTTCCATCAAACTGGCTTACAATCCCGTGTTTCATAAAAACACTAAGCACAACAACACTCAATTTCATTTTGTTAGGGAGAAAGTGCAGTCTAAAGAGATTACTGTAGAGTATTGTAATTCTTGTGATAATATGGCTGATATATTCACTAAGCCACTAGGAAGACTGAAGTTTGATTTGTTTAGGGATACATTAGGTGTGTTTAAAAATCCCTTTCTCCATTAAGGGGGAGTGTTAGAAATTAATGGAGACATTCAATTCCTATTATTTAGGAATCTGTTCTACCTAATGTATCTATTTAATTATTGGTGTTTAATGACAAACCTCAAGCAGGTGCATTTGCTTGTGGGAGCTCCTAGTGATCTGCACCTGTGAGCTCCTGTGTTGTTTGCCAAACTTCATGTCTTCCGCAATTGTTGACATAAATTAAGATTAAAATTAGAAATCTAAAATCTCGGATTCCATCTTAATCCTTGTGAAAATGTCTTTTTGATTCCAAGATGTTTAATTGACCCTAAACAGATCTAATTCATAAGTATTCAGCCCTTTTGTATTCTGCAAAAGGGCTTCCTCAAATCCTTCTTCAAATCATAATTGACTAAGTGGTCCAAACAATTACATCAATAGAAAATTCTATTGGAGAAAACTCTGCCAATCAAACTTGAACTGGCATCAGTTGCAACCATCAAGACAATCTTCGGAACAATCATACAAAATGGCATCTGACGTCTATAAATGAATCATTTGCATTAAACACAACGTTGTTTTATTTGTTGCTGGGTCGAAATTGAAGTTTAATTAGAAATAAGATGAATTTCTCACGATAATAATCAAATAGGGGTTGTATAATCATGTAATTAATCAACTGGATTAACAGAGTTGTAGGAATTGATATGTTTACCGCAGCTTAAGACCTAAAATATTTAATCTAAATGGAAAAAGACTCCATAAACCAACCTGCATATGTTCTGCTTAATCTTCTTTTATCTTTAATATACACTGGCATAGAATGCACCTATAGATGTGCATCGGAATCTCTTGTGCGTCGGGTTACAAGCTGTCCAAAGATTTTAAACTAATTCCTAAAGATTAAAATATTTTTTCCATATTTTGAAGTTTGAATAATGGTTTTTACTGTAAAAAGAGTTGAAACACTGAACAAATCAGCACAGCTCATATAAATAAATTGTAAAAATTGAGAAGAATGAAACATTATGCAAAGTCATCCTATATTCCAAAATATTACATCAACAATCACTTGTATAACAGGACACAATACCTTAAGACCGTACTTATAAGAAATTATTGTTATCCTTGTAACCTTCCCACACACGTTATAGACACCTCTATCTCTAAAGTTTACTGACTGAACTTATGGTCAGCAACATTCTACAACATGAACACTGACACCTAATTCCATAGGTCTAACCACTAAATACAAACATGGATTATAGATACATTGTATCTCTTTTAATTAAGAATCGGAGTTCAAGAGGTTAAACCATGTTTGACAATCCAAATCCTGAAGGGCGTATTCCTCAGCGCTTCATCCAGGAAAGATTTTGACCTTCCACTAAAGGAATATTACAGCTTGTCTCAAGTCAGACAGAACAACTACCACACATTTTATTCAACACAAACATTAAGATAGATCTTTGCAATCTAATCTTGTCAGAGCATCTGTCTTTAACATGTTTTATGTGCATAAGTCCATCAAGACTACAATCCAAGATGAATGTGCAAACAGTAAGGTCAATAAAAATTTGAAAACCACATGTTCATTCAAATCCAACATATGATTATAACATGAAAAAAAAATCATCATAAAGTTATACTTCGGCGACAGGCCACTTGAATACAGATCATTTTACCTCTGGGATAGAAACCTGTAACGAGAACCTCGGGCTATCATAATGATGCGATACAGGCCTAAAAGCATCCTCCTCCAATGGTTTGCAGAGCTTTCTGACTCCAATCCGAACCTAAAATTGCAGTTCATATTAGAAAGTTCAATCATAACTATTTAAAATGCATGCCAACACATAGAAGAGTGACCATGGAAACCTCTTTCATCTTAAAATTCTTAATCCTAACTTGAACACTCCATTAAGTAAATTAAATATCGCCAATTTTGCATATTCCCTGCACTATAGTAGATGGTGCCAAGGTAGTTAATTCAACAGTTTTGCAGCCGATTGTACCTACGCAGGAAAGCTTGGTATTTCATTACATTTTTTGTGTTCCTATGTTGTAGGAACAATTTTAGATCCTCCGAAACTGGCAGCCTATATAAATATAGGTCACACTGAAGTGTTTTGATAGCCTATATAAAGACTGGTCACACTAAAGTTGGCAAGCAAGATGATGCCTTCTCATAGTGCACGCAATAGCCAGAAATCGTGTACACAATTTGAAAATTGTGAACCAACCTCAAAAATGCCATGTAATTGATGAGTGGTATAATCATATGAAAACAGTGGTAGCCCTGGTGTTATTGTCTTAACTGAATCATGGTATCTCTAAGCAAAAACTGCAAGCACGCCATATTTCTGCAACTTAGACTTAAATGGTCCATCTAAACCAAAACCAGAAAATTTTCACTAGGTCTGTGCAAATGACTGGTTGAGCCATAGTGTGAACCAACAGAAGCATATAAGCCACTTTTGGTTATAAGAACAGAGATCTCCGTTGTTCGGGACATATAGCCATGACTTTGGCACCTATGTTATGCCTGAAAGTGCGTCATGACTCAAGAAAATGGCCTTACAAAATAGGATTTCCTTTTCAATTGTTTTTTTGACGAACTTATTCAAGAAACATGCACTGAGGGCTGCATCGCTTAGAATTTGTACTCAGTTTAGATGTCATGTTCAAGGAATAGCTATTTCACCAAAATCATCTGGTCTCAGCCTTCAGAAACTCATGTCATTATTCATATAGGTGGAGCAAGAATAGGACTGTAATAGATGGCTTAATACTCAGTTGATCTCACAAGTTAACCATTAGCCCCATTCATGAATCAGACTTCATATTTTAAGGGCACTAAACATTAAAACAACCCATTTTATCCACAGTTCTGAAAGGATTATAAATAAAATAGTACCCTACAACCTAGGTTTGTTTGTGTGAAAATTTATTCAGACAATATATATGTAAAATTTATGTTGCCCCCTGCCAAGTCTTTGGCCCTCTGCCACTAGGTTGTGGGTTCAATTCTCCTTAGGCGATCAAGGTCAGGTTCCATTAGTTGAGTTGACTTGGCACACCCCTTCAGGGTGAGTCTGCCGTGGAAAATTACGAGCTAAAACTCTCATGGTAATCTCAAAGCACCTATAACCATCACGATGTAATGAACCGAAAATTTATGCTGCTGCAACAGTTAATTCTATTGACATTAAATGAATTTGGGGAACCAAAATGAAAGCACAGGCCCAAGGAATCCACGATAAAAATATGCAACATTCAAACTGTGATCTTATCCTTGGTGGGCTATTCATATAGCCCAATGGAGTTGTCTAAGGATCTATCTAATTGAAATTAAATGGAGAAAGAGCTCTGCCGATGGGCATATTAGTCATAAAACTGTAATGAGAGAAAACCTTATCTGCCTCAATATACTTGTAGAGAACTCACATACCATCTAAGCTACATTGATAACCACTCACAGTGCAAATGGTTTTTATTATGTTAAATTAAAATAGAAAGAAAAGGAACCGAATTTTCCAAATAGCCGCAGCGAGGGTCAATTCTTACCCTAAGCTTGTCGAACTATATCCGCCAAGAACATAGACTAGCAACAACATTCAATGTCATGGGGACATCGGCTGCTTGTTTGTTTCGTGCATTTTTTGCTGATTTCAATCGCTAAGTAACCGATATCGGTGGAAACCCCAAACTAGTAGAAATCCCCATGACTTGACAATGGCAGTCAAATGCTCAGTATTTGGCAATTTTTTATATGAAGATAGCACATCTCTGTTGTGGCTTGTTTTCAGATTTACACTCCGTTATTAGCCCTAAAATATTTTCCTTCAAATGGGTTTTCTGAGATTTCGCCGTCATTGCCTGTACACGGTGATCTTACGAATTGAAGGGGAAGTCAGTCGTCCAGCCTAATTGGAATCAAGTTCACAAATAAACATATTTTCATGTTGTGCGCGATTTGCAATGTCGTTGCATTCCTTTATTCGAATGCTCACCCATCAGCCTTCATTCTCGTAGGGCCGAGCATCTCTGTCGCCTCTTCCATGACTTTCACCTCATTAGCGCATTTTAGTTTTTAATGGAAAGTATTCTCAGCAATCTTTACTATCTCTTTTTCTTCTCTTGCTTTGGAAAACACACTGCAAATCCCTCCCTCAAAGGTTTAATGCGGACATGATTGTTCAAGAAGCAGAAATTAACATTTGTTACATTTTCTTGCTTTGGACAAAATACTCCAAATCCCTCCCTCAAAGGTTTAATGTGGACATGATTGTTGAAGAAGCAGAAATAAACATTTGTTAGAGTAGATTTGCAACTCTTAGTTTTCAATTAAATGAAGAGTCAAAGTTGAAAGAAGAGTCATAGAGAACCTGGGAAATTGTATTTTTGTAATCAATTTCTTAAAATGTAATGTATTCAAGTGATAGGGAAGTGATGGGAATTGGTAAAAATTAGTTGTTTTTAGTGTGATTTTTGGGATTTTTTCGGTGAATTTTTTTATCAAATTTTTTTAAAATTCCTCAGGAATACATTGAAATCACATGTCTGATGGGTAACCTTGCACAATCCAAGTGTCTTAGGGGTTTTTTAGGGTGCTCAATC